>OY757943.1:8569737-8591487 GCA_963585895.1 Sepioteuthis lessoniana
GTAGCCCAAAGCAAAAATGGTATGAAACATGATTTTTTTCTTATTGACACGAAATTATTCTGAGATCTTTTTACATATCTATTGGATATCAGTTGAATACGTCGAAGAAAATCCATCGCGGTAAATTCATCGTGTGGTAAATTTATCGCAGTAAATTCAGGGTGGATAAATTCATCGCATGGTAAATTCATCATATGGTAAATTTATCGCTGGTAATTTCATCGTATCAGATTAATTGTTCTCAAAACATATGTTTTTCTTAACCCAAATGTTTTAGCTCATTTCATTAAATTCTGAACGGCAATGATTAATTTTGAATCTAACCACGAATTATTCACCTGTGATAGATTTATCACACGATGAATTTACCGACGATAAATTTACCACAAGAAAAATTTATTACGATAAAATTTAGTGACGATGAACTTACCAAAAGACAAATTTATCAAAATAAAATTTGCTAACGATAAATTTACCAGGATCAATTTACCACTGGACAAATTTATTACAATAAAATTTACCGACGACGAATTTACCACAGGACAAATTTATTTCGATAAAATTTACCGATGATGAATTTACCACTGGACAAATCTATAATGAAAAATTTACCGAGGATAAATTTACCACAAAACAATTTTATTACGATAAAATTTACCTAGGATGAATTTACCACAGGACAAATTAATCATGATGAAATTTGCCGACGATGAATTTACCACAGGACAAATTTATTACGATAAAATTTATCTAGGATGAATTTACCACAGGACAAATTAATCAAGATGAAATTTATCGACGATGAATTTACCACAGGACAAATTCATTACGATAAAATTTACTGAGAATTAATTTATCACAGGACAAATTTATTTCAATAAAATTTACCTAGGATGAATTTATCAGAGGACAAATTTATTACGATAAAATTTACCGACGATGAATTTAATACAAAACAAATTTATTACGATAAAATTTACTTAGGATGAATTTACCATAGGACAAATTTATTTCGATAAAATTTACCGACGATGAATGTACCACAAGACAAATTTATTACGATAAATTTTACCTAGGATTAATTTAACATAGGACAAATTTATTTCAATAAAAGTTACTTACGATGAATTTATCACAGGACAAATTTATTTCGGTAAAATTTACCGACGATGAATTTAGCTCGACTAGTTTAACGGACACGCTCGGGGAGATCAGACAGGAAGGGGATTCTTGTATTTTGCTGATATTAAATGTTTTTTTTCCCAAAACCACGGCAATAGGATCATAACACAGCTGCGCAACTACTATTTATGTCTTTTTCTTCAACTGCCTCCATTTTTTTATTCCCTTGCATATTTTTCTTGTCTCACTAGCAAAACTTTCATTTTTTTTAAAGTCCACTCTTTGCCGTTATTAGTGTTTAAGAATCCTCAAACACATTTCTTTTTTTTCTGGTTCTCACAATTTACGTGTGTCTTAGTTTTCTTCCCAAATCCACCATATCTTGCTGATTGCTTAAACTTTTGCCGCGAGGCGTTCCTTGACATAATTATCATTTTAATCCTAGTGGCCATCTCCTCTTATGCTGTCTGCCTTATTCTTTTCCTCTAACTTCTCCTCCACCAACTCTTCTTTGCTTATCCTTTCCAACTTCAACTTCTCCATCATAATAATCATTATCAACATCATATTTCATTTTCTCTCTTTCTTTATCTCTGGATTTTCTTTCTTTCTTTCTCTCTTTCTTTCTGTTTAATTTTTTATCATTTCTTCTTCTTCTTCTTCTTCTTCTTCTTCTTCTTCTTCTTCTTCTTCTTCTTCTTCTTCTTCTTCTTCTTCTTCTTCTTCTTCTTTCGTTTATTTTCCCAGCTTATACTTCTTCACCCTCTCCTCTTCATCTTTCTTTCTTTTTTCTTTCTTTCTTTAATTTCTCTTCTCTTTCCTAACGGGGTTCATATATTAACCCATAGAAAACTGAAAAATGTGCGGGTCGAGACGTCGAGTAAACAATAAAAACAAAGACGAGTTTAATTGTCTAAATAATTCTTTGAGTGTTAATGGTTTTTCTGAAAACTATAAACGGTGTGTGTGTGTGTGTGTGTGTGTATGTGTGTGTGTGTGCGCATACGTGTCTGGGTATATGTGCGTGTGTAGGTCTGTGATCCATTCCACTGGCCCAGACATTGAACGGTTAACACCAAAGGTTTTGTGGTTACTGAAACAGGCACTTGAACTGGGCAAAAGACATTTGATTTGAAAAAAAATTAGAGCTAAAGAGAAAAATACATTTTTCTGTGGAATGGTTCATTGTCAAGTATCAGTGGTGCCAACCAGCACAGGAACAGATGTTTTATGAATCTTATTTAGAAAAAATGTTATTGGAAGCTTGAATTCTTCGTATATTCTAAATTAAACACATGGTAAAGCGTTTGTATCGTTGGGAAAGGTATTAATCAAACTATTCTGACTTACCTCAAATTATGAGTAAATAGTAGGGCAGACTGGCTCTTTAACTTTGGTATGGCCACCGGTCTAGAAGAAAAACTCTGAATTCAAACCTGTTAAAAATGAGCGTCACATACTGCCCGTGGAGTAGGGTTTGGGTAAATACATTCAGTGAATTATGCTAAAAATAAGAGTCCGAGTTGTATTAATGACCAAGAGTTGCCACTGATATATATATATATATATATAGTATACTTAGTCCAGTTAAACCGGAGTTGGGAGTAATTCCATCAGGACAAGAAATTATTCATGAATGAATATTTAAATTTTCCTGGTAAAGAGCTCAATGTACCAATTATACAGAGCAATAATTTCTTTAAGAAAAAACAACGAAACCAATCACAAAGGATTATAAATTTATTTCCATCCTGTTACGCATTTTTGAAATTTCCAAAAACACGAAAAAAAATTAACAGGACTTCTTCAGATCTTTTAGATAATATATATATATATATATATATATAAGTTGTGTACTCCTGTGGACCCCTTCACGTGGACAAGCAAAGGCAAGACGTCGTCCAGCTCGAACCTACATACAGCAGCTCTGTGCCGATACGGAATGTAGCCTTGAAGACCTATCGGAAGCAATGGACAATAGGGAGGTGTGGCGAGAGAGGGTCAGAAATATCCGTGCTGATAGTGCGACATGATGATGATGATATATATATATATATTGTTCTCCACAGATGGACAGTTTCGTTGTATCACAACTCATCAGTGCAACTAGATGCTTGAAGCTGGGATAACTTCACGCCAGCCGAGTATTCTACTGCAGAGCCATTAGCTAACCCAGCGTAAGTGAAGGGATTTTAACGCATATGTATCACTTTTGTTTTGTTTTCATATATTCGCTTAAACGGCTACCGACAGCTCAATTTATTAGTGTACTATAGGTAAATACGGCTATTTGCGAAATGTACATGGGACGTTCATTACATATATACATAATGTAGAACACATAAGGAACATAGGCATCTCGGAATTCGAAAACACGTAACGACTTCTTGTTCAGGTACGAAACCTTTTTATCAAATTTGAGTTAAAGGTTTCGATATAAGAAGGAGAGACACAATCTCGCTATGCCGTCTTATTCATTTGGCCCCTATCTCGTGCGGCACCCACGGCGCGCAAATTCGTCTCGCCTCAGCAAGCCCCAAAAGTCGAACCTCCTCGTTCGGCGTCTAGTTTTCAACTCTCTAACTTTCTTCAAATCTCCCACAACCCTCCGCGCGCTTCAGATGCGTGACGTCACCCGTACCCTGTCACCCCGTTCCGTCATCTCGGGCTATTGTGATATCTCTGAGTGGCACGTCCGCCCCGCATGCGCGTTACCACCTACATCAAGGTTTGCACCTAACTAACCCATATGGTGAGCCAAAAGGTTCTCAGCCTAACTAAACTCAAAGGCATGAACCGAAATCCCTTGGCCATTACGTTACATTAGAAGAGTTTGCATAACGCCAGTGGCAACTGGTAATTTCTTTGTGTGAGTGCTCAATCCCCGGACGTAGAGGATCACACACACACACACACACACACACACATATATATATATATATATATTTGATTGAACATTATAGACATTTTTGTCTACATATTTTTTTGCTTATCCTTTCAAGTTGTCGTATTGATGTTACGATAGCCGACGGAAATTGGTTAATAACCTTCCATGATTAATTGTATCAATGAAGAAATGCTACTCAAATATACACATGTATATATATATAGATTAGCATTATCAACATGGGTTGATATGTCAAAAAACCAACCAAGTTTGCACACCCTTTAAATGGCTTAATGGCATATTAACTTTCTTGTGTTATTTAATGCCAAATTCATCCTTGCAAAAGAACAGTAGCGGCACTATTTAACACATAGCTGGGGTAATAAGGGGGTTCATACCTTTCCCTTGGGTATTAGTCCACAAATGAAACCAATAACACGATTGGAGAACCAATTTTTAAAATTCCCCAGCTGTGACGATCAGGCTTTAGTAGGGTGTATTCCAATTCCTGCTGTAGCTGTTTATTTGAGCCTGAAATCATAAAAACTGGTTGGTCATCTCATAAGATGTATAGCAATAAGATACTGAATTTTCAAGAGTCTACGACAATTTTAAATGCCTGTACAAAAAATGTCTGGAAATCTATTGAAGGCACCATGTAAATCTCTCATTTTATTTTTGAAAAGGGCCCACAGTTTGATGTTAATTGAGAGATAGATGGAGAGACATATACTCAGAGAGAGAACTTCTAATATCTTCTTCCACTAGCCAGGGGATGCCAACGCTTGCATCCCATTGTAAAACAAATAGCACGATTGGGGCCTTCACCACTCTTTAAATGACAATAAATGCATTGTTTATTGACTTAGAGACAAGATTGATGGTTAAATGTATATATAGATAAATGCGTGCATTGCATATATTCAAATTGATAACCACCGCTTTCCAAACACAGCCGAAAACGAGGACCAATGGGTACAACAGTATTACGAATAATTTCATTTGGAACTGCGAGACATTGTCTTTCCATTTCCTTTCCATTTGTCGTAGAGATTTCTGTGGGGATCGGTGGAGGGTTTTCAGGAATAGCTTTTCCTTTGCAGGGCTGGTGGATCACCGTGGATTTCCGGAACGCTCCTTATCGACAGATCCAACTGGATCAAACTGATTTCGAGCAATGCGAGCAATGATGATGCTTGCCGGTGGATCTTTGTGAAAATGTCTTCTAAATTGTTTTTGCATTTCCAAAATGTTTTCGTGTTTTCTGTAGCATATATATATATAAATATAATTTAAACTTCGGTCACCTTGTTCATTTACAACAACGGTCAACAGTAACCATTATCAGACACACAAACACATGTAAGTACGTGTCTCTGTGTATGCGTGCCTTTATGGTGCAATAGTTAGCATCATTGTAAATGGACCCGGTGAAGCAAGTTCAAATCCAGGTTAAGTCTGCTTACATTTCACTTACCACTAATACAGTTGGGAATAGGAAGAATTCAACTATTCTTCCAGCAGTTATGGGTAATGGGTAGAGTACTGGGCTCTTAAATTTTGGTATTGCAATCTACCTAGGAAAAGGAAAACTTTGAATTCAAACATATTAAACTCCTCTTAAAATAACCTTGTGTTACATCTTGCATGTGTGTGAGGGGTTGTAGGCATATATAAGGGTCAAATTTATTTGAAAAGAGATGAAAATATAATGACTTATGGGAGATCAAGAATACATTTTCTTAGTACACCCTATATATCATCATAATCATCATCATGTCGTGCCGCGAGCACGGACATCCCTGACCCTCTCTCGCCACTTCTCCCTATCGTTCATCGCCTCTGGCAGGTCTTCAGGGCTACATCCCGTATCTTCACATAGCTGCTGTATGTATGTTCGAGCTGGTCGTCCTGCTTTTGTGAGGCCATATGTGGGGGTCCATAGGAGTGCATCACTTATAAGCTCGTCCCTGCTTCTCCGGCAGTGTCCTGCATATCTGGTTCGTCTAACTTGGACAATTTTCGTGATGGGAGGCAGGTGGTCGTACAGCTGGTGCCTTGTGGGGTGTTGCCGCCAGGAATTGTTCAATATTGCTCGCAACATTCTTGTGTAATTGCCGTCTAGCTTCTCCAGCCGTTTTGTTAGCGTCCAAGTAGTGCATCCACACAGCAGTATCGACACGACCGCTGCCTGGAAGAAACTACGTTTCATTTTATCGGTCAGTTCTGATTTCCATATGATCGATATATATATATATATGTGTGTGTGTGTGTGTGTGTGTGTGTGTGTGTGTGTTTGAGTGTGGAAAATCAATTGCTTTCTATATTAAAAAGATACAGATACAAAAATTACATTTATTGACCAATCGACGCTTACACCCTCTTTTCAAAATTTCTTTGAGATTAGCAGACGCCAAATTTGAATTGCCGCAAAATATTTGAAGGATCAAATGCCAAACTAATTTGAGAAACCTTTTTTCTCTAGATTGTTAAAAATACATTTATTTAACCAATTAGAATAATAGATAAACCATCAACTTTTTTTCTTTTTATAATTTCGAACTTACTTCAATCAAGCAATGAAATAGATAAAATCTTCAATTGATTTATGGATCCATTCTATTAATCTACTCACAATATTATATATATATATATATATATATATATATATATATATATATACATATATTCCAGGTCGAGTCATACCAAAGACTCTAAAAGAAAAAAAAATCGTACTTGATTCCTCCTCGCGTAACACTCGTCATTATAAAGTACGGATCAAGGAAAAGAGGAACAATCCAGGGAAAGTAGTTGCGTCCTCTCCTATACCTCACTATAGTAGCTTTTGAAAAGGGAGCCTTTGTATCGCCCTCAACTACGGTCGTCCAACTTATATATATATATATATATATATATATATATCTAACTTCAATCTCAATACTTTTTAGGCGCACCTCGTATTTCGAGCCTCCCTAAATCCTGTTTCCCGGCCGTCAGTAATGTGCTTTGACTATTACCGTCTGTTTGAGTGTCACTTGTGAACTTGCTGTCAATCTTATGGCTACTTCAGCGCGGCTATCGATCTAAAATCGAAATCATCAATGGCCTCTTAACAAGTGCTTCATTTCTCGAAGAATGACGAAGCCACTTCACGGCGTATCGAATCAAGTCTCGTTTATTCAATCGAACCGACGAGCTTTGGAAGATTTCGAACTGGTGCTGGTCTCGCGTAACGAATTCAAAGAACGGTAATTGGAACCGTCTCTTTCTCTGTCAAAGTTTGAACATTTCTGAACATCTTCCGGATATTCTCCGTCTAGTTGTTTTTTCTATCGTAATTCACCCAAGGTGCCCCTTTTAAGGGAGTTCATATCTTTTCCAAGGGCAATAGTCCAAAAGTGAACGTTATAGCGCAACTGGAGTTCGAACTTGCTTACTTTGAGCTCACAGTCCTGGACTTTAGCCACAACAACATGCGGACTCCCCCTATCGGTTGAGATTAGAATACGCTGATTGCATCCTCAGTAGAGGAGTAAGACATTCATCAGCACCCCCACAAAAAAAAAAGAAAAAAAAGAAAAGAGGTGTTCTGAGTATGACTCTAAACTGCAACTGACGGTGAGCCTATAGTTCTGAATATCTTGGGGAGTGCGGAGTACTCTTCTATTGACATTACTCCCAGGCTCACTTTTACCCGGAGGGGTAGTATCTGTTATTGTCCTATCAGTGGTTCAAACAAATTTATTCAAAATCATTTGCAATCGATAAGACGGTAGGCAAAAAAACAAAAAATGAAAGAAAAATCTTTTATTAAGAAAATACACAAAAAATGTAATTATGTAAAATATGAATGTACTATGAATACGATTCCCTAACCTCTGGGCATAAAATAAGGCTAAGCAAGTTGGCATGCCGTTAAAATCACTCAATCATTCAATCATCCGGTTTGTTCCTTCTCCGAAACATTGGAAACAAGAATATAAAGGATTTGGGTTCAAATCTAATTTGCAGCTACGCCATTATTTTATTTAAGTGTCATTTCAGAGGCGCTCGTGGCGTAACGGTTATTGTCATAGAGATGAGCCCCACCAGGCTATTTCTATCCAAGACATGCACCTCCACGACCAAACCAAGTTACAAGGTAAGTCTTTTCTCATAGAATATAAAATATGGCGATAACGAGCAACATAAATCAATGCTGAAAAAAAAAAGTTATAAATCATTATCCTGAATCTTCCCGATTCTTGTTGCTTTTTCTCGCAACTCATCAGGATGCTTCCAGTTAGGGTCATACCTATGGGTCAAATAGATGAGTTTGAAAGTTATTGGAATACTTGAAACTATGACTAAGCAATAGACAAATAAATAAAATTAGTATAACACTGAAAATGTACTTATGATTGTAATCAAATAGTTAAAAGTGGCTGGTAGTTCTCGTTATTCAATGGTTAAAATACTGGACTGCAGCCTGGAAGTAAGCAAGTTCGAACTCCAGTCATAATATTAGGTTCATTTTCAGACTAATACCCTTGAGAAAGTCAAGAACCGTCTAATTCTCACATCGATGGGTTAAATAGTATAACTGCTCTTCATCTACAAGGATGGCTTAAATAACCTCCAAAAGTTAGTATGCCGTTAACAAAGAAGCAGCAACCACTTAGAAGCGAACCGAATTTGTGCATTAAGTAACCCATTAGGAGTTGAGATACCGTTAAACAAATAAATCAAACCAAACTAATCCAACTGGTCGTTCTGAGTTAGCAGGAGTGAAAACTTAGATTCTGTTCATTTACATGAAACAGATGTTTGGATTTTTAAATTGAAACACATATATATATATAGTCAGTTCAATTGAACGGATGATAAAGTTTGAGTCGCCAACCGGCGTCGAAATGAGTTTATTGTTATGACTCGTTGATAAATACTGAGCTAAACATTCCACGTTCGATAAATATGTTTTTCAGAGTCAGGCCATAAAAGATACGAGGTGCATACGATAAGTTTGGGCATTTAAAATTGTCGTAGACTCTTGAAGATTCAGTATATTATTGCTATACATGTTATGAGATGACTGACCAATTTTTATTATTTTAGGTTCAAATGAACAGCTACAGTAGCAATTGGAATACACCCTACTAAAGCCTGATTGTCACAGCTGGTGAATTTCAAAACTGCAATCTGACACATAAGAAGAACAATATGCAATAAAATTCAATTTTAAACTTGGAAAAGATGCCACAGAAACGTATGGAATACTTCAGACTGCTTTTCGACTATCTTGCATGAATCGAGCATCAGTTTTTGAGTGGCATAAGAGATTCAAGGAAGGCATGTAGTCTGTGAGGGATGCTGAGAGGTGTGGGAGGAGTAAGGAAGTCAATACACCACAGTTGATTGGCCAAAGGGTTAGGGTTAGGGTTACTATGTTGAGGTTTTAAGGGAGTTCAGTAAGAGATTCCATCGGAAGAGGCCAGCACTCTTCAAATCGGGTCAGTGGCATTTCCACCAGGACAATACACCAATCCACAACTCCATCCTTGTCACAGACTATTTGACCAAGATGGGCATCAAGACAGTTGCTCAGCGTCCCTATAGTCCAGACATTGGTCCCTGTGACTTTTGGTTATTCCCTAAGCTCAGAGGCTGTCGTTCTGAGACAATTGAGGAGATGAAAGAGGCTGTGACGGAGGTCATTGACATGCTCACATAAGAGGACTTCCATGGGGCATTGCAGAAGTTCTTGGAACGGTGCAACAGGGGCATTGCAGCTGGAGGGGACTACTTCGAAGGGGACTAGAGTTACATGTGTGTACTCTCAATAAAAGTGTCCATACGAAAAAAGTCTGGAAAATTATTTAATGATCCTCGTATTATACACATTAAACGTTAGTCATGCGTATTACTTTTTATCATTCAGGGTTTTTGGACTATTGTTTTCATCTTTATTCTTTTATCCTTAACGTTTCGGCCGATGTATCCTCCAGCCTTCTTCAAGTCTTTCTTGTCGTATTAAAGCATATTAATGATCTAAGATAATTTTTTCATGTTATCATGGGTGGAAAAACAATCACATGCAAAGCTCCTATCGTGAATTGAGCACTACGACAGCCGATAAGTCTACATGTAAATAAATATATACGTAAAAAAATTCCTATGATTACGAGAGAGACGATAGCTTTTGGGTAAGATATCTGACTGACTTAAAGTCAGTCGAGTTTCGATCCCACCTTGAATCATCTCGTGTGTCTTGCCACACTAAAGAGTGGTGATACATCGAAATAGTCTGTCCGTGAATGACAATATATATATATATATATATATATATATATGTGTGTGTAGTTAGGCAGCTGTCGTTCATTTAAGCATGTTTCATTAAATAATAAAGACAAATTTTGTCTGTATGATTTATCAAAGATCCTTTCAAGTTTTCTGATAAGCGTCTTAGTTTCAGGTTGGAATTAGTAGATGAATTTCCCAAAATTGTACCGAGCGCTTTCGGAGCCTTCATAGGCTATCATCAGGGATTGCTTGCTTGTGTAAGGTGTGTTTGTTTTTTAAAAAAGTTTTGAAAGTGTTTGAAAGTTTATACCATAACAATTTTTTCATCTTGTATTCCTATAGTTTTCTATTTCCGTTGATAGCATTCCCTTTTAAAATTAGCGTTCCCTTTTTAAGTACATCAGTTACCCTGTTTTATCCAACTCTGCGTTCCCATATTTTTGTAATGGTATAAAAAACAAACCCACCTTACATTGCCATTGCTCCTAGGTTTACTCTGGCCCGGAATGGTAGCACCTGATAGGCTCTATCTATGGGTTAAATAGAACTAACTGCATACTTTTGCTAAACTGAATTGTTTGAATTAAAAGTGTTTGACTAAAATGAATAGCTTGAAATAGCGATGTTTTTTAAAAATTGCACTTACATTTAAACTGCGTGCTTATGCTAAACTGAATTGTTTGAAATGGGACTGTTTTTGACATTGAAACTGTACTTACATTAAACTGAATTGTTTCATATAGAAATGTTTTGACATTTAACTATGTAAACAAAATCTGTACTCATACTAAACTGAATTAGCTGAATTCGAACTGTTTGAATAAACTGAATAACTTGAAATAGAAATGTTTTTAACAATTAAACTGTGTACTCATGCTAACTGAATTGTTTGAAATAGAACTGATTATTTGTATTTGACGTTAAATAAGCTATAAAGGTTGATATGCCATAAAACTTAAACAACCAACCAACAACAATAAAGTATTTATTTACGCTGCGAAAAAATCTACTTGAATCACACTTCCGATCATTTTTCTTTATTTGTTTTTTCTGGATGTTTTTGGGGGGTGAGGGAAGGGACTTTCCTCGAATATTTAAGCTTAACAGCAACAAGATAAAACCTAAATAAAAAAAAAATCGTATATACAAGGGGCATACAATAAGTTTCCAGACTTTTTTCGTATGGGCACTTTTATTGATAGTACACACATTGTTAAGCAAGGAGGTATCAAGTACCATTTTTAAAGTCTTTCGGTATGACGCGACCTGGGATTGAACCCAGGTCTCCCAGACCATTGATCAACACTCTACCCACAAGACTAATGAGCCGGTTTAAATTCAAGCATTTATCACAAAATTATTCAGACAATCTAATTTTAGAATATCAATTTTTATGACTAAAATGAACTAAAAAATGTAAATTTAATGTTAATTATAGTAGTCCTCCCCAAATTACAAAAATAGAGTAAAAATCAATAATATAAATTCCAATTCTAATTCATTTATCATATATTTACCTCACAAGGTCAATTTTTGAGCGGAATTTAACAGGTTTGAATTCAGAGTTTTCCTTTTCCTAGACTAGTTGCCTCACCAAGGCTGAAGAACCCAGTCCGCCCTACTATTTACCCATAGCTGGAAGGAGAATGATTGGATTCATACCTTTCCCAAGGGTATTAGTGCTATGTGAAATGCAATCAGTCTCGTCCAGGGTCTGAATTCGTGTCGGCGTGTCCATTTCCTACGACGATAACCATTACACCACTGGCACCTCTAATTCATTTACCAATCTAATAAATCATAGTTATTAATTTTCTGTTTATTTGTTTATTTGTTCACTTATTTTAAAAAATAGTCTAAATTTATTTTATGTCTTCATCTAGCTATTAAATCACATTTCTGATTTAATAGGTTACCAGGATCAAAGTAAAAAGTAAAATTAAAGTTGGCAATCGTAGTCGAGGGTGACCAGAAGGCTCCCTTTTCAATAGCTACTACACCGAGTAGTAGGGGAGGGCGCTACTCCTTTCCCTGGATTGCTCCACTTTACCATTGTTACGTACCTTATATTGCTGTGTGTTAAGCAAGGACGTATCAAGTACCATTTTTGATTCTTTGGTATAACAATATATATATATATATATAGTATTATTCGATCCAGTTAAACCGGAGTTGGGAGTAATTCCATCAGGACAAAAAAAAAAAAACATTCAACAGTGAACTTTTAAATTTTCCTGGTAAAGAGCTCAATGTAACTGACATTACAGAGCAATAATTTCTTTCAGAAAAAAGGATGGAAATAAATTTATAATCCTAATGTGACCTGTTTTTGTTTTTCTTAAAGAAATATATATATATATATATATATATATATATTGTATAACATAATTTGTCAAGTTGGTAACAAACGATCAAACACAACCCCAGAATGAGCTAGGGTATAATAAGCATTTATCAAACTTTTTCCGCAACAAAATGCACTACAAAAGATGAAATAAGATAAAAATATATGAAAACATTGATTCAATGAAACATACTTGCCACTGATACAAATAAAAAATAAAACTTTTCATATACTATAATAAGTTTAAAACTCAGTCATTAATTTCATTAATTCATTTCTCTCGATTGGAGTTTTTCAAAAAAACTAACGTTATATATCAATTTAAATGTCCTTTAGGAGATTGTATCTTTGAAAACAACAGTATATACGTCGGTTTAACCTCAACTACCCTTTCGAGAAAACTTACATTGCGCCTTTCTGATACCAGTTCCATAGAACAACATTTAAAAAAAACATTTATGCCTGACAACTGAATTTCGGAAAACTCTTACCGAAAACACAACAATATTAGAACAACAAAATAACAAGCAAAACCTACAGATTCTCGAGGCACTACATATTAGGAACATACAACCCAAATTTAATAGAATTAATTTTGAAACCAGTGCTAATGTACTTAAATGTCTTCAGCTACAGACGCTATTTATAGAAACAAATGTGAAAGGTAAACGCTACACAATATACCAGCTCATTCTTACAAAAGTTACATCATTTCTGTAATACATCCTCCTCGGATGATGGCCCAGTGTTGGGCAGAAAGTACTTGGGAATAACTAATTAAGGAAAATTTATCAACCAATTCCCGCCGAATATCATAGGATCGATACGGCAACTTGAAAGGATTAACAAAGAGGCGTGTAGACAAAGGGTGTTTTTGGTGTTCAATCAAATATGTATCAATTCAGAAATGCTGCCAATATATATAGTCAACCCTCATATATGTGTATATGCGTGTGCGTATGTGTGTGTGTAATATATATATATATATATATATATATATATATGAAATTTTCATAGTATAACGTTCGACATTTGTTGTTGATATACTCTATAGATTGATGTACATTGTCAAGGAAGAAGATGACACTAAGAATTAAAATGCTTTGCAAAATAAAGATGCTTAACAAAATATTGATTCTTTGCAAAATAAAAGCTTTATGTTGTCCATATAGTTTCCTCTGCAGTGGGATAAAACCTCCCCACTGTGTCCTTGATATAACACTAAACTTCATATGTGAAGCTACTGATTGAGGAATATGGAGTACTCCTTCATTGCCATTACTCCCAGGTCCACTCTGATCCGGAGTAGTGTTACCTGTTAGGGTCTCATCTATTGGTCAAATATATATGTTTGCTAATTGATTGTATTAGATTGGAATATTTGGTATCATATAACTGTGAACAAAAAAAGAAAAAAAAAAAGAAAAAGAAGTTACTCAAAAAATGTAAATATAAACGTAAAATGTACACAATTCCCTAACCTAATGGCATAACTGACCTCAGACTTGTTGAAATGCCGTTAAAATCAATCAATAAATCACTCAAAGACTTTTAAGTGGATATTGATGAGATAGATCTATGATCATATATATATATATATATTGAAACAGATGAGAATTTAATGAATCAAAAAGTGCTCAAATGTTGACCTACAGAGCTGAAGAAAAAATAAAAGTAATTAAAATTTCCTCTTCTTACTATCTTGTCCTGTCAGCTGGAGCTGCAGAATACACTGACAGCATCTCTACAGAGAGGTAAGACTCCCCCAACGAGTGTCCTGAAATCTGACACTAAACAATCTGATGGTGAGGCTTCAGTAATACTGGAGCTCTAGGGAATGCGGAATACGCCCTACTTGCCTACGCTCTCATTCTTGTTCGGAATGGTAAAACCTGATTGGGCCCTATCTATGGGTCAAGTATGAGTAAACTGTGTAATTACGCTAAACTGAATTGTTTGAAATTAACTGTTTGATCATTTTATTGTATGTTTAAACTGCGTACTAAAACTAAACTAAACTAAACTGTTTGAAAAAACGATTTGGCATTGAATAAGCTACAATGGTTGATATGCCATAAAACTAAAACCAAAGCCAAAATCTTTTTACTATAGATTCACTACTATAAGATTCATCTATCAACTGTGGAAGAGAGGATACAATTATCAGATGAAACTTTATTAGGAGGAAATGGACGATGAAACGAATAGAAAATATTAAGCCCTCCCGGAACAATTGAGTTTTATCCATCCTTTAAGAAGAACAGTAGTGTTACTATTTAACCTCTAGCTTGGAGGATAAAGGGGTTCATAATTTTTCCAAGGTTATTCGTCCGAAAGTGAACGTAATAGAGTTCGAACTCGCTCACAACGATTCCGCAGTCCAGCACTTTAACCATTACACTCCGAGGACACCCCTTAAGGTGGTTGGACTGGTTCTAGAGCTCCAAGGTGGGTTCACAAACTATCATTGTTTTCTGTGTCTCTAGGACAGCCGGACTGACGGCTAACATTATGTCAGACAAGAGTGGCTGTTAACATTCTGTCTCACCCTCTCATTGAACCGAACGAAATACTGCTTCCACCCTTACATATCAAGTTAAGAGTAATGTGGAACTTTGTGTTGGTAATGGACACGGAAGGTAGCGAATTTGCTTTCCTCCAGGAGAAGTTCCCACTGATAAGCATGATATATTTCACGGCCTTTAAATATTTGACGAAGTATTGAGAGAATATGAACTAGCCACCTGGCAGTCACTGAAATCAGTTGAGACAAACTTCCTGAGAAAATGCCGGAGTAAGGAATTCGAGAAGGAAATTGAAAAGCTATTGAAGAGTTTCTGACAACTCGGGACACTAATATCAGTCAAACTGCATTTCTGCAGTCACGCTTGAACTATTTTCCAAAGAACTGTGGAGACTTGAGTGAAGAGCAAGGTGAGCGCTTTCGCGAAGACATTTGCATTATGTAAGAGCGCTGCCACGGCCAGTGGGTAATAAACTTTCTTGCTGACTATTACTAGAGCTTGAAACAGGATGTGGTGGCTGCCGAGCGCAGGAGGAAGTGCTTGAAAAGACCTTTCATCCTTGAATAGTTTCTTTGGTGTATTTTCAGCTGACTATGACACAGTGTGAGCTTTCTGCGAATATATCAGCCTTAAATTTAGCATTATCTGTTTAATTCAACAAGAAAATAAATACATTTATGATACTATACTATACATTTCAAGTAAGAGCTTGTATCCTAAAAATTTGATCTGATTAGAAAAAATAAGTTTGATTTTAGGATTCAGCGTAAAAAAAACTGCCTTAAAATCAGCTTTTATATATTCGACCTTAAAAATATCGCAGGCCAGTGTTATATACACATATAACATAATCATGATACGGATATGTGAAATAGACATAGAATGTTCATAACGCCCATATATAGATAACATAGGAATCCCAAAACACAAAAAACACTTACGACTTCTCAGTTCAGGTACGAAACTTTTTTATTACCTTTGAGTTAAAGGTAATTCGACATAAGGAGAGTTATACACAATCTTTCAATGCTGACTTTTCCATCTGCTCCCCCACCAGGCGCGGCACCCCGCCGTAAACGACTGGTCTGATCTCGGCGAGCCCCGAAAGTCAACCGTCTTCTTCGGACGCTAAAACTCAAGTAACTGACTTTTCTCAAATCCCCTAAATTCTTCGCGCACACTTCCGGTGCATGACGTCTTTCACATCCCCCGGTCATATATTCTATCTGGGATTTTTATTTTGAGATTTCTGAATGACACATCCTCCCCGCGCGCGCGTGAACACCTGCGCTCATGTTGCACCTGACTTACCCGTGCGCTAAGCGAAAGGTTCCCAGTCTAACTAAACCGAAAGGCAAGATATATAAAACGAAATCCCTCGGCCATTATATCACACACATATATACTATGGTCGTTGAAAAAGTTTCAAGCTTCACCCACAGAGAAGAGACAGAACTTAAGATTTTTGTTTTGGTAAAATACTACCACTTATAAAACTAGAAAAATCAGAATTAGTTTCTCTAGTTATATAAAAAAACAGTAGTGTGTTGCCATAAAAATATTCAGTGATGGCTTTTCTTTCTGGATGATGCTTAGAACCTTCTGAACGACCATTGTATATACTATAGATTATATACTATACATTACAAACTATACGATGAATGATATACAGTTATATTATACATTACACACTATATGATGAATGATATATAGTTATATTAAATTTATTATAAATAATAGATATATGTTGTTATTTGTATTAATTTACATTTTCTTATATAATGATGTATAAATATTTTTACAAATTATCATATGTATTGTATTTGCATATTATGATATATACGTAAATAAATCTTCGCACACAAGCTCATACACAGAGAGACTATGGACCCATAGGCATATACATATTGCTGTGTTTAAAGGTTGCAGTTTCTTTAGCGAGAGTCTTAGATATCTAGCGTAAAACATCTATCATATATATATATATATATATATATATATATATATATATATATATATATATATAGTATTTTTGATTGATTCGAATACACACTAACATGTTCTGAGAAGAATAAACTGTGTTATTGAAGGAACGAATTCGGATACAATAAACACTAAAGATTTATTCGCATTGGGAATTGGTTCACACCTCGCGGCGAATTAGTGCGCTGCGAATTGCAATATATTTCTTGGCTGTTTCTCTCAAACCGTATAAAGACGTACATCAAAGTCAGCCCGTTAAAAGATAACCATTACCACGCTTCGTACAAAGGTCAACTAGTTCCATTGCATTCACACGAATTGGCAAAAGTGTGGCAACAAGCCAAACGCAACTCCGGGGCACGACTTGTAAAGCCAGTTGACCTTCTAGTCAAAGTTGAGACGTTTAAACCGTCCACCATGGGATTACCTTTGAAGTACTCAATCTAAGGGCGTTTGGATGTAGGGGTTCCTGCAACCCATTGCGTCCGGCCCATTGTGCACAGGTAACCACTTAGCTTCAATTAAAACTTGTCGTAGTTCTTCCATGATAGGTTAACGGACTTCTCAGTGAGGGTGAGAGACCGGGGACTCTTCTTTTTTGACTGAGAAACAGCCCCGTCGGAGCTTGATGTTGAATTGTATCGTTTTTCTTAAACATATGCGATCTGATAACAACCTTTCTACATCTTTTGATATCATAATGTCCTTTCCAATTGTATCGTGATTCCTGATCTCTTTCTACGCCTGTCTCACTCTCTCAACTATTCACCCTTTCTACGTGTTCTGTATACAATTGGCTCGTTAGTTTCCCACTTTTTTTTTTTTAACTCTCTCTCATATTCCGTGTTTTTTTTTTTTATTTATTAATCTTTTAAAAAATTCGTATTTATTTTCTTTGTTACGCTGATTCAAATTTATTTCCTTTTTTTTTATCATTCTTTCTTTTCTCTGTTGATATTTTCCTCTCACATCGTCTTTAACGTCCCTTTTTTTATTTCATTCCTAGTTTCAACTTATCTTTTTTACTCTCTCGTAATCCTTTCTACTTTTTTTATTCGACGAGATAATTCCCCCCCCATCTCTAGTTTTTACTGCCTTTTCTACAGTCTCTCCATTCAACGTTGACTTTTTTTTTTCCTCTTACAGAATCCTTTCTCCTTTTCTGTATTCAGTTTGATAAATTTTACTGTCTGTTCTACATTGTATCTTTTCCTTTCTGTATCCGGTAGATTTACTCCTTTATAATTTTCTCTCTCTCTTCCCAATCTTTCATCCTACACACTCTCTATTCCAACTTATCACTTCTCTTTTTAAAGAAAATTTTTATCTTTTTTTTTATATCACGTGATAAATTTTCTTCTCTCTTTCTTAAAGACTTTTTTTTTTTACCTCCTCTCTATTCCACCTTGTTTCTCCTTTTCTCTTTTATCCCTTTTGCCTTCTTTTAATCAACTTGATATCCTTTCCTCTTTCTTTCTTTCTTTCTTTCTTTCTTTCTTTCTTTCTTTCTTTCTTTCTTATACCCTCTCTATTCCATCTTGCTTCTCTTTTCCTCTGTTAACATTTTTTTGCCTTCCACTTATAAACTTAATATCTCCCCCTCGGCTTTCTCTCTCACAGTCATTCTTACCCCCTCTGTCTCTGTCTGTCTGTCTGTCTGTCTCTCTCTCTCTCTCTCTCTCTCTCTCTCTCTATATATATATATATATATATATATATATATACATATATACTCTACCTGGCTTCTCGTTTTCTCTTTAAGCATATTTTGCTTTTCACAAATTAACCTAATCTCTCTCTCTCTCTCTCTCTCTCTCTCTCTCTCTCTCCCTTTCTCACTGCCATTTTTACACTCTCTATTCTACTTTGCCTCTTTTTATGCCTTACCATTATTTCTATCTTCCTCTAATCAACTTAATATCTCCCCCTCTCTGTCATTCCTCTACTCTCTATATTCTATATGTAAACAAAGTGAAACTAACTATTCCTTTCTTTCTTTTGTGACATTGTCTTTCAACACAGATGAATTGATCATCTGTGGGAGAGAGAAAATACAAAAACACAAATATATGACCTCTGTTAGTTATTCTCTTCGTTAAGTTAATGAAGCCGTGGAAATATGTGAAAACAGATGACGTCATCATCTTGTCAATTAATATAAAATCTTATCTCATCATTGATTATTAACGTTTTGTTGTTGGACTCATCTACATTGAATGAAAATGAAAAGAATTTCATGACCTGACTGTAGCTTTATCTAGTATTCTAACAATGAGACGAAAATATAACCAGAATGTCTCGTGGTATCGTGGGGTGCTGCTGGGGTGCTCTGGTTTAGTGGCAATGGAGCCAAAATCTCAGAATCATCAACTGAAGAAGGCTTTTTGGTAGCATAGTTGGTATTTTTTCTGGAACCGCACGTGAATATAATATAATATAATATAACATAGTTTTTTTGTGCATAACAAAAAGTATTCACAGAGAAAGGCAAAAGGAATGTTAACAGAGAAAATTACAAAACAAAACAAACACAATATAATATAATATAATATAGTAAGTTAAGGTAAAGTTAGCGACCATAGTCGAGGGTGACCCGAAGGCTCCTTTTTCGATAGCTCCTACACCAAGGTGTAGGGGATGGCGCTACTCCATTCCCAGGATTGCTCCACTTTACCCTTGAACCGTACCTTATAATGCTGAGTGTTAAGCAAGGTGGTATCAAGTTCCATTTTTAAAGTCTTTGGTATGACTCGACCTGGGATTGAACCCAAGTCTCCCGGGCCACTGGCGAACACTCTAACCGCTGGGCCAATTTCCCGGTTAATATAATATAATATAATATAATATAATATAATATGTGTTTGCTTTGTTTTGTGCGTGTTAGATTATAACAAAAGATATTTACAGAGAAGGGCAAAAAGAATGTTAACAGAGAAAAAGAGAAGCAAGAAGAAAAAGAGAGGGTATGGGAAAGACTTTAATATATATATATATATATATATATATATATAGTAAGAGAGAGAGAGAGAGAGAGAGAGAGAGAGAGAGAGAGAGAGAGATGTAATTGAGCATTAAAATCCTGCATATACATTAATATGATTATTATAAGAAAAGTTACAAAATTAGTTTTTAATTTTTACTGATTAAATGACATAATTCAATAATCAAAACTCAATCGATGAGTGGAACTCTTCATTGTCATTCAAGAGTAAGTACAAAAAAGGAAACTCGTTTTTTTTAAAACCCCGACCATGTCACCGAGATTCAATCGACGAAATTTGAATCTTCTGCTTTTTCAAACATTCTTGTTTTGTAATTTAGTACTAAGAGTAAAAGAAAAATATTCTCAATTTTTTTGAGAATTAAGAAAATCACGAAAATGTCTAAAACCAATGGGTACATTTTAAAAAGTACTATTCTAAATGACCCCCCGATTCAAAGAAAAAAAATGTAATACGAAAAATATTACTTTTTTATTACTCAGCTTCTTTTTATTGTATGAGCCTATAATGTTACTTTTTTAATTCTTAGCTTCTTTTTATAGTAAAGACATATCTTTTTTTTATTTCTCAGCTTCTTTTTATTGTATGAGCCTATAATGTTACTTTTTTAATTCTTAGCTTCTTTTTATAGTAAAAACACATCTTTTGTTTATTACTCAGCTTCTTTTTATTGTATGAGCCTATAATGTTACTTTTTTAGATGAGAAAAAAAATTAAACAAAGACATATTTTGTCGATTGCTCAAAAACTGATTGTTTAAACGATTATTTGGAATATTTCTTAGAACAAAATATATTAATTTTAATTAGTGTTATATAAAAACTTAAAAAAGAAGGATAAATAAACTATTTATAGAATGAACTTTTCATTTAAATTGATAGACGAAATTGTCCACCTAAAAATAAGGATACATTTTCAATGCTTCTTTTTTTTATTGTCACATTTTTAGGGAGTAAAAAAAGAATATAAATTAAACGAATATATTTTTTTATCACTGTATCTGAACCGGCAGTTAAGAAATGAATTCAAATTTTTGTCATATTTCGAAAAAAGTCTTTCGAAAAATAAAATTATAATAATGTTTAGGGTTACATCTAAAAAATACTATTCTTAATGAAAACAAAAAAATATTCCTAAGATGAAGGAATATTGTAACCGATTTAATATTTAGATTCTTTTATCGTTAAAGTTTTAGATTGGTTTCTTTGTTTAATGGCATATCAACCTTTGTAGGTTATTTAATGCCAAAGTTATTCTCCAAAAGAACTGTAGTGGTACTATTTAACTCATAGCTGTGAGGATATGGAGGTTCATACCTTTCCCAAGGGTATTTGACCGAAAGTGAACGTAATAACGCGATTGGAGTACGAACTCGCTTACTACGATTCCGCAGTCCATCGCGTTAACCATTACACCATGATGTTTATATGTGTGTGAATAAACTGATGTAAAATATAGATATGAATAAACTAGACTGATAGATATACAGACTGATAGATATGCAGCAAGATTATGAATGAACTGAGAGAGAGAGAGCTATTAGCAGACTAACATATGTATAATACAGACTGAGATTGACAAATAGCAATATTTATAAAGTGCGCGTGC
>OY757943.1:8591687-8681687 GCA_963585895.1 Sepioteuthis lessoniana
GATGAATATACCAAATTTGTCCCGAGCGCTTTCGGATCTTTCATAGGCCATCATCAGGGATTGTTTGCATGTGTAAAGACTGTTTCTTAAGAGTTTTTTAAAAATTTTTTAAAAGAAGAGTTTTTAAACACTCTTTATACATAAAGTATAAGACTTAAAATATTCGAATGATGAACCCTTGAAGTCCGTTACTTGAAACTTGATTTGTAGTACGCAATCCTCATCATCATTATCTCCTCTCTCTCTCTTTCTTTCTCTCTCTCTCTCTCTCTCACACACTCGCTTTCTCTTTCACACACACACACACACACACACACACACACACACACACACACACACACACACACACACACACATATATATATATATAAGAAATTCAAATAATGAATGATTTTGTATATAAAAGATAAAGTATAAGATTTAAAATATTCGACATCATTATCTCCTCTCTCTCTTTCTCTCCCTCTCTCTTTCACTCACTCTCTTTCACACACACACACACACACACACACACACACAAAAGAAAGGAAGCCAAAAGGTGATTTGAGTAAATATATGTCTTTTCAACCTTACTTCAAAAAATCATGTTCAGGTGTCCCATGATTATAGAAACCTGTTAGCTATAATGCCAATTCATCCCGTAAATTGCGGCGTAAAAGTCGATCTTTAAAGTCAGAAAAAATCTCTACAAAACAAGGGATCAACCTATACAGCAAGGCTAAAATCCAAGCCTTTACTACAGAGTGGTCAAAGAGTGGAACGGTACTCCTAACACTCGATATACACCATTTACGGTAACTCCAACAGACTGCCACAAACATTTTCAACTCATGTTTGGTGATCATTTTCAACAAATGTAACGTAATGGCCAAGGGATTTCGGTTCATGGCTTTGGGGTTAGTTAGGTGCAAACTTGATGCAGGTGTTAACGCGGGTGTCCGTGAGTGCCCGCGGGCGGACGTGTCACTCAGAGATGTCACAATAGCCCGAGACGAAACGAGGTGACAGGGTGCGAATGACGTCACGCACCGGAAGCGTGCGGAGGTTTTTGGGAGAATTGAAAGAAAGTTAGGAGAGTTGAAACTAGACGCCGAACGAGGAGGTTTGACTTTTGGGGCTCGCTGAGGCGAGACGAATTTGTGCGCCATGGGTGCCGCACAAGATTGGGGCCAGATGAAGAAGCCAGCATAAAAAGATTGTGTCTCTCCTCCTTATGTCGAAACCTTTAACTCAAAAGTAATAAAAAGGTTTCGTACCTGAACAAAGAAGTCGTTACGTTTTCGAATTTCGAGATTCCTATGTTCTATGCGTATATGTTATGTATATATATTACTAACATTCGATGTCCATTTCGCACATGGCCGTATCTGGCTATAAACACAAAATTAACATAGGGACTCATATGAAATAATAAAACTCTAATACAGATTATATATTATATTAACGCTATCTCACACACCGTTTCGAGTAGCTGATGTACTGACTGTAATCATTAACCGGAACATCGTAGCACCCAAGCAGCCAGTCAGACAACTACAGTACGTTGTTTATCTACGAAATTTAATGATAGCACAATAAATTATGAATTTATATGAATATAAGTTCTAATGTGAAAGATTCTCATATTTCATATTTAGCTGATGTAGTTCTGATTTCAGAAAAAACTAAGGTACTTCGTACACTACTGGAATAACGGTAGTTTAATGAGAGATAATGATAATTTATTGAATATACACGTATCGGCATTATTAATATATTAATACGGCCATTTTAAATAAAGGTTTCTTGAATGTTATTTTATTGATGATTCTAAAATACTGCAATGTAATTTTAAAAGTATTTACAAATTCACATTTATAAGGTAAAACTCAAATAAACCTATCGTATTCTTTTGTAATAGGTTATCATAGTCTGTCTACAATTAGGCAAATCAGGTAACTTTCGACCCAGCAGTAATCTACCGTATGTTTTGGGGTAGACCTAATCTGCAGGTATAGGTTTTTGAGCTAAAAATCTGAAGGTCGACTTAATGCCAGATTGATTCGTACGCTACGATTTGCAGTACAGATAGGCAGACAGGATATATGAATATGAAAGACTTAAACGAATCTAAAGCAGCATTTATAATCATGGGAATCAAGAAGGTATTATTATTAATAATAATAATAATAAAAGAAAACCAAAACGGAGTGTCAAGTACTTAAAACTAAAAGTTGTGGAACATGAAAGTGACGAGGATATCATTTATAACTGATGCGTTCTGTAATATAATGGCCGAGGGATTTCGTTTCATATATCTTACCTTTGGGTTTAGTTAGGCTGAGAACCTTTCGGCTCAGCACATGGGTTAGTTAGGTGCAAACTTGAGCACTGGTGTTGACGCGCGTGCAGGGAGGATTTGTCGTTCACAGATGTCAAAATAAAAATCCCAGAGAGAGGATGTGACCAGGGATGTGAATGACGTCAAGCACAGGAAGCGTGCGCGGAGGATTTTGGGAGATTTGAAAAAGTCAGTTATTTGAGGACTAGACCCCGAACGGGAAGGGTCGACTTTCGGGGCTCGCTGAAGCCAGACGAATTTGTGCGCTACGGGCACCGCACGTGATGGGGGGGAGCAGATGGAAAAGCCAGAATAGAAGCCATATGTCGAAGAACCTTTAAACTCAAAGGTAATAAAAATTTTCGTACCTGAACTAAGAAGTCGTAAGTGTTTTTCGTGTTTCGGGATTCCTATGTTCTACGTATATATGTTATGAACATTCTATGTACATTTCACATATTCATGTATGGCTATGTTACATTTCGAAAGGGTCCCCAAAGCTTTAGTAGGAGAATTGGGAGAGTTGGAAATCGGAGGACGAACTGAGACCATCCAGACTACTGCGTTACTAAGATCGGCCAGAATACTGAGAAGAGTCCTGGAAACCTGAGGAGACTTGTTGTCACACGGACTCCAGTGAAAGACCTTCAGCTAATGCAGATGTGAAAAATTCGCTAGGAGTAATATAATTATAAAGAGAAAATTGATAGTAAACAGCATAATAGCAAGTGTAGGTTATGTGGCGACAGGGATAAAACGGTTAATTACATAATTTGCGAGCACAAAAGAAATACAAGATGCGGCAAAACTGGGTAGGAAAGGTAATCCACTGTGAATTGTGTAAAAGATTAAAATTTAACTTACTATCAAATGGTATATTCACAAACCAGAATTTGTCCTAGAAAATTAAACTCATAAAATTCTCTAGGGTTTTGAGATACAAACGGATCACCTAATCTCGGCCAGATGACCAGACTTTGAGTTAATTAACATCTTGTGGATTTTACCTTTTCAGCTGACAACTGAGAAAAAATGACTGAAGCGAAAAGGTATACTAATATTTGAAGTTTATCAGAAATTTAGAAAAGCCGTGGAACATTAGAACGATGGTGATATGAATTGTAGTTGGTGCGCTTGGAAGGTCCCCAAAGACTTAGAAAAAATGGTTGAAGGAAATGGAAGTAAGTGGAAGAATCAAGACCATCAAGACCTCAGCATTGTTACGATCATTTGGAATGTTTAAAAGAATCATAAAGACCTAAGCAGACTTGATGTCACTCAGACTCCAGTTAAAGACCACTTGTTAAAACTGGTAGGAAAAACGCTAAAGGAGTGAAACAATTCAAGAATGAGAAGAAAAACAACTGTCCAGATACTTCAAGAGACAAACCTAAGAAATTGCAAACGAGATGACCTGGACATGGCTAAGAAAAGGAAACCTCTCTAGAGAAAATTAATCTATTTTTAATCTCAGCACACTAAATAATGCAATAATAATTGATCATGCCAAAGAATTGATAATTTACTGAAGAAGAGCAAGTGTATATTTTCTGGTGAGTGAGATGAAACAGTTAATCCCAAAATAAACAAATGTAGCAAACAGACACAAAAGCAATTCAAGAATAGGTGCGACTGGGTGGTAAATTAGATACGCTTGGAATTGAGCTAGAATCTAAAGTTTGTCTTAGCTGATTAATAGTGTATACACTAACCAGAACCAGTCATAGAAAAGGAAGCCAATAAAATTCTCTGGATCTTTGATTTTGGTTTTATGGCATATCAACCATTATTTGTTATTCTATGCCAAATCCTGTTTTCATATATATATTAAATATATCATTTTTTAACACATTTTTTTGATAAATAAAATAAAATGATCCAACAGTTCTAATTCTAACAATTCAATTTAGCATACGTCGACAAAGTTAAATGGTTCAAAGTATTGCTATGTATCACTAACAATTCAATTAAAAATCAGTCAAATGCTTATAGCTAAAGGATCAAGCAGTTCTGTTTCTCACAATTCAATTTAGCATCAGTTATTTGTTTGCATACAGTTTAAATGTCAAAAGGTCTATTTGACCCATAGATAGGACCCAATAAGGTGCTGTCACTCCAGGTCAGAGTGGACCTGTGAGCGAAGGCAATGAAGGGGTATTAGGGATTCACCAAGGCTCCTGCATTACTGGAGCCTACCCATCAGACTGTTTAGTGTCATAACAGGACACTCGTTGGGGTGGGGGTATCCCTCTGCAGAGATGCAGTTGGTGTATTCTACAGCCCTAGCCAATTGGGCTTTCAGGGTCTTTGAGATACAAACAGACCACCAAATCACAGCCAGAAGACCAAACGTAGTGTTAAAAACAAAAAAAAGAAAATAACTTGTCATCTTGTTGGGGTTGAAGAATACACCGACTGCTTCTCTGCAGAGGAGTAAGACCCTCCCCCACGAGTGTCCTGTATATGACACTAAACAATCTGATGGTGAGGTTCCAGCAATGCTGGGGCTTTGGGGAATGCGGAGTACCCCTTCATTGCCATAGCTCCCAGTTCTACTCTGGCCCGGAGTGGTAGCACTTGATAAGGGTCCTATCTATGGATTAAATAGAACTAAACCGTGCTTCTTGCACTATACTGATTTTTTGCATTTAAACTGCGTATTTATGCTCAACTGAATTGTTTAAAATAGAACTGTTTTGACGTCTAAACTGTGTACTTATGCCGAACTGAATTATCTGAGATAAAACTGCTTGACATTTAACTCAGTGTATTGTCCAGTCAGGTGGGACTGTAGAATACACTGACTGCACCTCTGCAGAGGGGTAAGACCCCCCCTAACGAGTGTCCTGTTTATGACACTAAACAATCTGATGGTGAGGTTCCAGCAGTTCTGGAGCTTTGAGAAATGTGGAGTACCCCTTTGTTGCCACTGCTCCCAGGTCCACTCTGGCCCGGCGTAGTAGCACCTGATCGGGCCCTATCTATGGGTTAAATAGAACTAACAGCATACTAATGTTAAACTGAATTGTTTGAATAAACTGAATAGCTTGAAATAAATATTTTTGACTATTAAACCGTACTTACATTTAAACTGCATGCTTATGCTTAACTGGATTATTGGAAATAGAACTGTATTTACACTTAACTGAATTGTTACATATAACTGCTTGAATAGTTTGAAATAGAAATGTTTTTGACCATTAAACTATGTATTTATGCTAAACTGAATTGTTTTAAAAAGAACAGATTATTTACATAAAAATGGATTTTGCGTTAAATAACCTACAAAGGTTGATATGCCATAAAACCCAAGAAACCAACCAACCAACCAATTGTAATCTTGTGGATTTTACCGTTCCATCGTCTGAGACATAAAGTGAAAATAAAAGAAAGCGAAAAATCAGAAGGGTTCTTGAATCTTGACAGAGATCTAAAAAAGCATGAAGGTAGCAGTTATACCAATTGTAATTGATGAACGTGCAACTGTTCCCCAAAAAACTGGAAAAGAGGCTTGACGAAGCATTGAAAGCATCCAGATCACAAAATTACAAAAATCAGCTAAGATACTTAGAAAAGTCTGGAAAATGTGAAGAGACTTGCAGTCACTAAGAGTTCTTTGAAAAAATACCTATAAAAATTGGTGTGAAAAAAATTGTAAGAATCAGTATATATGCAATTTAGTGGGACGAGTGATGTTAGTCGGACAAAGAAATAAAATAAAATGAAAAATATTCTTAATTTTACATACCGGAAATGGAAATAAGAAAGCTTGTGTTGAATCAATCTTCCATGGAGAGAAACCTCCCAGCCTAGAAAATCAGTGCACAAAATATTGGTGTTTACCCAGGCATGAACACCAAAAGCTAGCACTGGAAGGATATTGGTAATTATTCAGTCAACCAAGAGTTTTTTAAAATTTCTTTTTATGATTGCTTTCGAATCTATCTATCTATCTATCTATCTATCTATCTATCTCAGTCTGTTCTCATCTTTCTCTCTCTCCCCAACCCACCTACTTCTGTATGTTTTTATCAAATAAGAAATCTATCTTTCTATCTATTTTTTTTCTGTCTGTTCATATCTATTTACCTCATTCAATCTGTTCACAGGCTATTCCACTCACTCTAAAGAGAGAGAGAGAGAGAGAGAGAGAGAGAGAGAGAGAGAGAGAGAGAGAGAGAGAGAGAGAGAGTCGGTCATTTTCAGTTTATTCATACCAAAAAGCCAAAGATCTATTTTGTTTGTTTGTTTGGGTTTTATGGCATATCAACCTTTGCAGCTTATTTAATGCCAAATCTTTTTATACAAATAGTTCTATTTCAAACAATTTAGTTTAATTGTCAAAAACATTTTATTTCAAGCAATTCAGTTTAGTCAAACAGTTCTAATTTAAACAATCCAGCTCATAATTAGTATAGTTTTTGTTTACTCACAGTCAGATGTAAAAACAGTTCTATTTCAAACAATTCATTTTAGCGTAAGTACAGTTTCAATGTCAAAAACAGTTCTATTTCAAAGAATTCAGTTTAGCATACAAAAACGGTTCCATTTCAAACAATTCAGTTTAGCTTAAGTATACAGTTTAGTTCTATTTGACCCATAGATAGGACTCTATCCGGTGCTACCACTCTGGGTCAGAGTGGACCTGGGAGCGATGGCAATAAAGGGGTACTCTGCATTCCCCAAGCTCCAGTATTACTGGAACCTCACCATCTAATTTAGTGTCATTTTCTGGACACTAGTCGGGGGAGACTTACCCCTATGTAAACAAGCAGTCGGCGTATTCTACAGTATCTATCTATCTATCTATCTATCTATCTATCTATCTATCTATCTATCTATCTAATTAAATATGTTCATATCTATCTCAGCTAATAGACACCTAACAATTGCCTAGCAAATGATAATAAATGCTGTTTTTTCTTCTATTTACTTGATTGCCCATTAATTAATTCTATTACATTCAATTCTGTCTCTTATTCATCGTTGCCAGTATCATAATTCTATTTACCCGATCACTTGTACTTATTCAATTTATTCATCTTATTCACAATTCAGTTTTCTTATCTAATAGTGACATAAAAACGCCGATTAAATGTGTGAAGTTGTTTACAGGCAAATAATTTAGAACATCCATCATTTATGGAAAGAAGAAAGCGAAGACCATACAAAATAAACTTTCTAAAGATTATACAATTTTCTACATATCTTTCGATAATCCTTGATCTTCGAAAAAATTGTCAAGTGCTTGTGTTTGGGTTCTGGTATTCCATCTGTTTATCATTCACTAGATAACAGTAATATGAATACTGATATATATATATATATATATATATATATATATATATATATATATATATATATATATATACATTTAGGCAGCATTTCTTCGTTAATGCAAATTTCATTAAACATAATAGACATTTTATGCCTACATATTTTCTTCTGGATCCGTTTCGAATTCCCGTATTACTTTTATCGTATTCGAGGGAATTGATTTAGGTATTGTCCATAGTTGTATGTATCCCTAGTACTTTCTGCCCGACTTTGGGCCATCATCAGGGGAGAATCTATTACAAAAGTGATGTAACTTTTGTTTTAGCAAATTACTACTGTGTAAGGACGTCTTTGCTGTTGGAGATTCTCCCCTGATGATGGCCCAAAGTCGGGCAGAAAGTATTAGGGATACATACAACTATGGAAATAACTAAATCAATTCCCCCCGAATACGATAAAAGTAATACGGGAATTCGAACGGATCCAGAAGAAAATATGTCTATTATAAAATGTCTATTATGTTTAATATATATATATATATATATATATATATATATATATATATATATAATGATAATAAATAAATATATATTATATATATATCTAATCCATGGAAAATATTTTTCTGCAACCTAAGGTTTCTTGAAGTTTATAACAACTTTTATAACAACAAGTTTATAACAACATTCGTCAGGCAGTTAAAAAGATGGAAGATTCAATCTTTTTAACTGCCTGACGAATGTTGTTATAAACTTCAAGAAACCTTGTTGCAGAAAAATATTTTCCATAGATTAAATATATATATATAATATATATTTATTTATATATTATCATTATTATTATTATTATAGCTCTATCATAGATATTGAGCTTTCTCCATATTATATTGCACTTGGTTCAACAAATAACCACATCGTGATTTACTGACGACCAACACTCTCATAATATATATATACATATATATACGAGGATCATTAAATAAGTTTCCAGACACATGAAACTCAAGTCCCCTTCGAAGTGATTTCCTCTGGCTGCAATGCACTTGTTGTACCGTTCCAACAATTTCTGGAAGGCCCCACAAAAGTCCTCTTGTGTGAGCGTGTCAATGACCTTCGTCATAGCCTCTTTCATCTCCTCAATCGTCTGATAACGACAGCCTCTGAGCTTAGGGAATAACCAAAAGTCACAGGGAGCAAGATCTGGACTATAGGGAGGCTGAGCACCTGTCTTTATACCCAATTTGGTCAAATAGTCTCTGACAAGGCTAGAGTTGTGGACTGGTGCATGGTCCAGGTGGAAACGCCACAGACCCGATTTGAAGAGTGCTGGCCTCTTCCCTAGGAATCTCCTCCTAAACTCCCTTAAAACCTCAACATAGTAACCCTAACTCTAACCCTTTGGCCAATCAACTCTGGTTTATTGACTTCCTTACTCCTTCCACACCTCTCATCATCCCTCACAGACTCCCTGCCTTCCTTGAATCTCTTATGCCCCTCAAAAACTGTTGCTCGATTCATGCGAGATGGTCGAAAAGTAGTCTGAAGCATTCTATACGTTTCTGTGGCATTTTTTCCAAGTTTAAAACAGAATCTTATTGCATATCGTTCTTCTAAAGTGTCCTCACGTCCAGATTGCATTCTTGAAATTCACTAGCAGTGACAGTCAGGGTTTAGTAGGGTGTATTCCAATTGCTGCTGTAGCTGTTCATTTGAAGTTGAAATCATAAAAATTGGTCAGTCATCTAATAAGATGTATAGCAGTAAGATACTGAGTTTTCAAGAGTCTATGACAATTTTAAATGCCTGCACAAAAAAGTCTGGAAAAATATTGAATGCATCATGTATATATATATATATATATATATATTGGGTCGATCAAAAGTATTTTCTATTTTCAAATGTAAGTATTTCAAGTGAAAATCTCGAGAGAACATTAATTTTTTTTTACTTATCTATTTGTTCATATTGATACATTATAGACTGGTGAAATCTATTTTTGTCATGTCGAGTAGCATTCAGGTTAAGTTCCCAGTGGAAAGATTCAGTAAATCCAACTAGTTCGATTGACAGCCGTTAAACTTGGGGTCATTCTGAAACAACGGTTCTAATTGAATAGTTTTTAGTCTGGTGATCAAAACGGTTCTAGACTTAAAAAGAAGTTAATTAGTTAATGAGAAACTCTCAACTCGAGAGGTTGAAAGCTCCATATTGCTCTCTCTGATTCATCGTTTAGGCCAAGCGGGCAATGAAAGAAAAATTCGGCAATAAATTAAGGTAATAAGCATGTATGAAGTTGTGGTCGCGTTGCAATCCTTCAAAAACGAACAAAACCAAAGATCGCGACACGAAAGAGACATCAAACCAGACGACCGACCGGAGAAGAGACAAATAATATGAAAAAGAACTGAAGTCGGATGAGGAGATGGGAGCTGAACGATCGTCCGAACGAGGGCCACGTACAAATATAACATTGAATTGTCGATTAAAGAGCTCTGAAGGTTTTATAGTCTTTCCTCTGAATGAGTTTGTAACAAGATCTATCTATCTATCTATCTATCTATCTATCTATCTATCTATCTATCTATCTATCTCAGTATGTCCTTAATCTTTTCACATTTCTCTCTTTTTCCACACACACACACACACACATACATACGTATACATACACACATGCATGCATATACACACATATAAAAAACAATTTTTCAGGATGCTTATATCAACCAAGAAATCTATCTATCTATCTATCTATCTATCTATCTATCTATCTATCTATCTATCTATCTCAGTATGTCTTGAGTATTTTCATATCAGTCTCTCTTCACACACACACACACACACACACACACACACACACACACACACACACACACACACACACACACAAGCGCACGCACACATTTTTTTCATATCAAGCAAGAAATATTCTTCTGCTTTCTACATACAATTTATTCACTACGACCATAGATTCTAATGAGGGTAGTTAATGTAGGGTGAATGTACTTACCCCAACCCCTCCATAACACAAAAATAGATCAATTTGAAAACTAGCATTATAAAATAATTAGAAAACTAGTATATTATGTTATTTCCAGCTTGTTTTATTAATTGATTGATTTTAACGGCTTGTCAATCTATCTAGGGTTATTTACGCCTTGAGATTCGGTGATTGCGCTTGTTGCTTGTTCATATTGACATTTTTCTGTAGGTGTTTCGAAAGAGTTTTTTTTGTTGCACACGATCCTATCGAATACGAATAATTTTTATCAGTTCTTTTTGATTTATACTAGTGCCTTCAATAAGTTTCCAGAATTTTTTGTACAGCCATTTAAAATTGTCGTAGACTCTTGAAAATATCTGGAAACTTATGGTATGCTCCTTGTACACAGGACTCATTTAAGTACTTCTATTTCCTATTGGAGTAGGCCTGGGAGTAATGGCTACTCTACACTGCTCAGATCCCCAGAACTGGAACCTCACAATCAAATGTAATTTAGCGTCGTACCCAGGGCATCATTTTTGGGTGGAAGAGGGATACAATCAGCGTCTCTTAAGCCCCATTGAGAAATCAGACAACATTGTCTAGTGATGGAAGTGTGTTTGTATCATCATTAGAAATGTCCTAGGCATGAAACTAAACTGCATTTAGTGTTGAGACTCCCGTTCTGGAGCTATGAGAAGTTTGGAACCCTACCTTCGTTGACTTTATTCCAATGACCATTCTCACCCAGAACGGTAGTACTATTAAGAGTCCCATTTAATAATTATCAAATTGATTTCATTGAAAATTATGAGTATCAAATTGGAATAATTAAAAATATATATTTCCCCTCGAACCGGAGATTTACTGACAAGGCAGATTTAAAAAACTTAGCCTTTGAACCGATTGGATTTTTAGGCGAACCAGACATAATAGGACACTGCTGGAGAAGCAGGGACGAGCTCATAAGTGATGTACTCCTATGGACCCCCACATATGGCCGAGAAAAATCAGGACGACCAGCTCGAACATACATACAGCAGCTCTGTGAGGATACGAGATGTAGCCATGAAGACCTGCCACAGGCGATGAACGATAGGGAGAAGTGGCGAGAGAGGGCCAGGGATATCTGTGCCAGCGGCATGACATGATGATGATGAAACGTCTTTTTTTATCTTCAGTTAACCAAGGTTGTTCAGGGAGTATGGGATATAATTTTAAATAAGCTTGATTTACTCGGTTAACACCACATATAATAGTCTTTACATCAACTGTTTCAGAGGTAATAGCCTGAACTAAAGTGGCGAGAGAGGGTCAGGGATATCCGTGCTGGCGACACGACATGATGATGATGATGATGATGATGATGATGATGATGATGATGATGGATATTATATTTTTAGAGAGAAATCGCTAAATCAGAACAAAAACAGCAATAGTTAAAAAAAATCAAGATTGAATTGGATGATTTCTGAAATTATGGTAAGAAAAAAGAATTTAATTTTCATTTGAACCGATTGGATTTTTAGGCGAACCAGACATGCAGGACACTGCTGGAGAAGCAGGGACGAGTTCATAAGTGATGTACTTCTATGGACCCCCCACATATGGCCGAGCAAAAGCTGGACGACCAGCTCGAACATACATACAGTAGCTCAGTGAGGATACGGGATGTAGCCCTGAAGACCTGCCAGAGGCGATGAACGATAGGGAGAAACGGCACGACATGATGATGATGATGATGGATATTATATTTTTAGAGAGAAATTACAAAATCAGATCAAAAACAGCAATAGTTAAAAAAAAATCAAGATTGAATTGGATGATTTCTGAAATAATGGTAAGAAAAAGAATTTAAGAAGGTATTTTTGGGATTTATCAGATAAATTAAATCGCGTAATTTGGTCTGTATGTAGATATTCTATTGATATTGTTTATATTCTGAAGAAAGAGTCTTAAACAAATATTTAAGGTTGATGTGGGAAGATAGTAAAATGAAAGATGCTCAAGGAGGTATAAAAAAAAACAAATAAATATAAGTGCTGGCAAAAATGACTTCGGTATTAAATAACCCAACAAGAGTTGGCATGCCACAAAACCAAGAAAAAATCCCATCAAACCTCAATATTCTAGTAATTAGCTTTGGAAATTGTTTTCGCTTTCTTTTTTGGATAGACTTCTATTGCTTGGTGACCAGGTCGTCCATTTGCTGCAGTTTTTTTTTAGATTACTGGAGATGAGCTGGTGGGTTTTAATTTCTTCTATTCTAAATCAAATTTCATCTGAAGGTTCTGTCCACCGCCAGCAAATTTCTCCGTTTCTAATAAAACTAATGGAATAAGGAACCGATTCGTATTTCGGTATTTTCTGCTCGTTTCTATTTTCTTCCGGTTCTTTTAGACATCGTCCAATTCTTCTTCTTCTTCTTCTTCTTCTTCTTCTTCTTCTTCTTCTTCTTCTTCTTCTTCTTCTTCTTCTTCTTCTTCGTCTTCTTCTTCTTCTTCTTCTTCTTCTTCTTATCATCATCATTATCATCTGATCATTATAAACATTTTCATTTTCCTTCTTGTCGTAAAAATCCTCTCCTAATCATCACCAAAATCTTCTTCTTCTTCTTCTTCTTCTTCTTCTTCTTCTTCTTCTTCTTCTTCTTCTTCTTCTTCTTCTTCTTCTTCTTCTTCTTCTTCTTCTTCTTCTTCTTTATGCTTTATGAAATCTATTTTCCTTCTAGTTTAATGTAATGTTCTTTTTTCTTCACAATCTTTAATATTTTACTTTTGAATTCGTTCTCATTTCTATTTTCGTTCATTTTTTTCTTCCCTTTTTTTTCCTCCTGAAAGAATATTTGCATCACAACAAGGCCACTTTGCAGACAACAACAAACAGAGAAAACGACGCAAAGCCTCGATTCCAAAATCACTAAATACAACCTCGTTTTGGCATTATCTCGTTTTCTTCATCTTTTGTTTTACTTTTCATTTTTATTCTGTTTAATATCTTCTTTTTCTCCTGAGTCTTTCTTTCTTTCTTTCTTTCTTTCTTTCTTTGTTATTTTTTACTTTTTAATTCTCCTCACTCCACCTGTTTTCGTTTGCTTTTCTATCTTAATCTAAAAAATTTTAAAAACTAATTTTTCCTTCGATTTCAACCCATAAAATATAGAATTTGTATTCTAAAATAGTTATTCTTTATTTTCCTACATTTTAATTTTATCGGCATTAAAAAATAATTTCATTATCTCAAAGACTCGTTTTTTTGCAGCTTTTTTTTCTCCTTGCAATCTCTGTTCTTTGTCTAACACTTCAAACAAGTTTCTTTTTCGTTTTTTTTCTTTTACAAAATTTAACCTCTTCCTTCTTTCTTATTTCTTCTCTTAGGTCTCTTTCTCAACTTATTTTCAGCTATTGCTTTTACGCCTCTTCGCCCTTCTTCTTGTTTCCACGACTTTGTTCATTCTTTGAGTTTTTTTTCAAGTTAGTTTCCTCCCTTCCTTCCTTCCTTCTTTCCTTCCTTCCTTCCTTCCTTCCTTCCTTCCTGTTTCTTAGTTTCTTATTTTAGTTCATTCTTGTCTCTTCTTTTTCTTAATTCCTTTCCTCTTTTTCAAAATTTCTCTCCTTTCCTTCTCCTTTTTTCCTTTGTTTTTTTCTTCTTTTTCTTTCCTTATTTCACATCTTCTTTTTCAAAAGTTCCTTTACCTTCTTCTTCTTCTTCTTCTTCTTCTTCTTCTTCTTCTTCTTCTTCTTCTTCTTCTTTAGGAAACGCCTATAATATTTTATTCCCTCCCCATTTTTCCTGTTTTGAATTGTCCGCTATGATTTCATTCCCCCCATTCTCTCTTATTGAATGGTTTCTTCAGTTTCTTTTTCTTTTACATCAAACCCTCGATTGTCAATTATCTTCTAAATTCATTTTCTGTTTGTCCTCCTCTTCCACCTGACGTTTCCCTTCTCCTTTTCTTTTTTTCTCCTTCTTATTTTACACCTCTTCCTTCTAGATGCTCAACCTCCCCCTCCCGCCGGCTTAATTTCCAACTGCAATGGCAGTACCGATTACTTAGCAACGCCAAAGAATATCGCTAAAAACCGACTTCCTTATCACCGAAAGAATAATATTAAAAAAAAAAATAAAAAAGTAAAATAAATAAAAAATCAAAACGAAATACGAAAAAAAACAAAAACAAAAAAAAAACACCCCCCACAAAAAATAAAACAAAAAACTTTCTGGTTCCGCGGTTATCAATCCAGTTTCTATTTCCATACATCTGGTTATCGGCTCTTGGACTAATTTTTTCTATTTTTCTCCTCGTTGGGCCCCGACAGGCAACATTAACAAATCTGGTCTCTTTCTCAAGGTCTTATGCCAAAACCAGTCAAAATTATGCTGTTCCAAAAAAGAACGCAGTTTTCCGTTTTTATTTATTTATTTTATGCGCTCTTAACTTTGCAAGCCTCGTTTTGGTTTTGCCTTGCCTTAGTGGCGACATCTCGCGGGATGGAGACAAAACCACTTAGACGTAAATTTAGTGAATAAAAGAAAAAAAAAATGGAAGAAACAAGGTGATACACAGCAAGCAAGATCGATCGACAGATAAATAAATGGAGATATAGATTGGCAAATAAAGAAACTAACCTTGCTTGATATCCCCCCTCTCTCTCACACTCTCTCTCCCTAAATATCTCTTTATATATATATATATATATATATATATATTTACGAGAGCCATCCAATAATGAAGGTGACTTTTTTTTAAAAAGCAAAATACATTTTTTGTCAGAATTTTCTTTTCCATCAATGTAAATTCTGCATTGTTTGGACTTACGAGGAGCATACGATAAGTTTCCAGACTTTTTCCGTATGGGCACTTTTATTGATAGTACACACATGAAACTCTAGTCCCCTTCGAAGTAATCTCCTCCGGCTGCAATGCACTTGTTCTACCGTTCCAACACCCTCTGGAAGGCCCCATGGAAGTCCTCTTGTGTGAGCGTGTCAATGACCTTCGTCACAGCCTCTTTCATCTCCTCAACTGTCTCATAACGACAGCCTCTGAGCTTAGGGAATAACCAAAAGTCACAGGTAGCAAGGTCTGGACTATAGGGAGGCTGAGCAACTGTCTTGATGCCCATCTTGGTCAAATAGTGTGTGACAATGATGGGCACCCTTGGGACAAACTTCGCACAAATCTTCCGCATCTTCAGTTCCTCGCGAATAATTGTGTGTACAGTTCCCACACTGACATCAAACTGTGCACTTATTGTCTCTATAGACACAAGACGGTTCTTATCCATGAAATTCTTTATTTGGCCAATAAACTCTGGTGTTCTGACTTCTTTACTCCTTCCACACCTCTCATCATCCCTCACAGACTCCCTGCCTTCCTTGAATCTCTTATGCCCCGCAAAAACTGGTGCTCAATTCATGCAAGATGGTCGAAAAGCAGTCTGAAGCATTCCATACATTTCTGTAGCATTTTTTCCAAGTTTAAAACAGAATTTTATTGCATATCGTTCTTCTAAAGTGTCTTCACGTTCAGATTGCATTTTTGAAACTCACCAGCTGTGACAAACAGGTTTTAGTAGGGTGTATTCCAATTGCTGCTGTAGCTGTTCATTTGAAGCTGAAATCATAAAAATTGGTCAGTCATCTAATAAGCTGTATAGGAATAAGATACTGAATTTTCAAGAGTCTATGACAATTTTAAATGCCCATACGATAAAAGTCTGGAAACTTATCGTATGCACCTCTTAGTTTATGATTAAAAGTATTTTAATTACGGTAAAATATTTATTTTGAGATAATTGAAAATAACAACAAATCAAGCGAAACAGGCTTGAACTGAGATCTATCATAAAAGTTTTGGAATATGAGAAGAGCGAACCATTTGAAATTTACTGAAGAATGTTTGATATGTACAGAGAAGTCTGCGTTGGTAAAAAAAATGTTGACAAAAGGTCCGATTTGCTTTAAAGAAAGTCGAAAACAGTAATCAAGATGAAGACAGGTCAAGCAGGCCCACAAATGTGAGCACACCTGAAATGACGGATTCAGATCATACGCTCATTTTGGCTGACAGAAGAGATCAACTTTATCATGAGGATATTGATGCTTCTATTTAGAAATAAAAATTTCGCTTTGATGTACTGCTTTTAAAAAATTATCGTAGCACACACACACACACACACACACACACACACACACACATACACACACATATATATATATAATATAGTTTGCTATATTTATAAATGAAGAGTGCTCATTATCTGGGATAGAATATGTGTGTGTGTGTATGTTTGTATGTTAGTTAGGATAGCGTAGACACAGAGTCAACAACGCTTGGTAACTCTCGGTTACACCCCTATGCGATCATCGGATCAAATATTAGACAAAGTATTGTCTGATGATCGCACTGACGAGAAACTGAAACTGACAGTTAACAAGCACCGCTGACTCTATGTCTATGCTCTCCTAACTTAGGTGTGTGTGTGTGTGTGTGTGTGTGTGCGCGCGCGCGTGTTTAGTTTTCCTTGTAACAGCGATCCATAATTATTTTCATGCTTCTATTTAAGAAAGAACATTTCATAATATTCTCCGTTATATCGAGAATTCGAATTATTAGAAACAATGGTAATCGATATGAACGAAGCCGGGTTTTATGGCATATCAACTATTGTGGGTCATTTAAAGCCGAATCCATTTTTAGACATATTGTCTGATGATCGCACTGACGAGAAACTGAAACTGACAGTTAACAAGCACCGCTGACTCTATGTCTATGCTCTCCTAACTTAGGTGTGTGTGTGTGTGTGTGTGTGTGCGCGCGCGCGTGTGTTTAGTTTTCCTTGTAACAGCGATCCATAATTATTTTCATGCTTCTATTTAAGAAAGAACATTTCATAATATTCTCCGTTATATCGAGAATTCGAATTATTAGAAACAATGGTAATCGATATGAACGAAGCCGGGTTTTATGGCATATCAACTATTGTGGGTCATTTAAAGCCGAATCCATTTTTAGACATATAAGTAGTTCTGAGAATTAATTTTTATTTATTGCGGACTTTTTGTCCTCATCTTGGTAGTTTTTGTGTTGTTTCTTCTTTCACTACGTTTCGGCCAAATTTCACGTCTGGCCTTCTTCAGGTGATTTACCGCGACCTCGGATAGGAAGGCCCGCGGTGAAATTTGGCCGAAACGTAGTGAAAGCAGAAACAACACAAAAACTACCAAGGTGAGGACAAAAAGTCCGCAATAAATAAAAATTAATTCTCAGATTAAGAAGCCTCATCTCAAAATGATTCCAATTAAAGACAATTACAAAAATTCGGTACGGACCCGACTCTGGAAGACCAGATAAGGAGTTATAAGACCAAAAAATCCATCCTTGATCGCCCTTCGGGGCCCGTGGCGCAGCGGATAGAGGCGTTGAGTCTCTACGGTTCCAGGTGAGCCTTGTCAGAAGATAGCGGTTTCAAATCCTACCCAAGGTTTACTTGGTCAAAAACGTGGTGTGATAGACAACAACTATGGAAGGCAGTAATTACTGGGGATACGGTTACAAGACTCAGCATTCCTATTCGAGGTCGCCTGAAGAAGGCCAGAGGTGAAATTTGGCCGAAACGTAGCAATAGAAAAAACAACACACAAAAAGCAAAAAAAAAAAACAAAAACAAACCTACCAAGATGAGGACAAAAAGTCCGCAATAGATAAAAATTAATTCTCGGATTAAGAAGCCTCATCTCAAAATGATTCCAATTAAAGACAATTATAAGTAGTTCTATTTCAAAAAATTCTGTTTAGCATAAGTAGTTAGTTTAAACGTCAAAACAGTTCTGCTTCAAGCAATTCATTCCTCAAAGCTCCAGCATTACTGGAGACTCACCATCAGATTGTTTAGTGTCATGTCTAAGACATTAGTTGGGGGAGTCTTAGCCCTCTGTAGTCGGTGTATTCTGCCGCCCCAGCCGACTGGGTTACATTACCATTTGGTTTTAAATGGCATTAAAAAGTTTATTCTAATTGTGTTTCTCAAATAAATATCTCGTTATGATGTGCTGTTTTTACTGGTTAAGTTAATATATACATATATATATATTTGATTTAATTTGGCAAACACTTCGTGTTTACTTACTCTGTCGTTGATGCATCAAAGTATTCGAATGAATCGTTTGACTTTTGGATAGAATGGATTTAGAAAGGCCCACACGTTTCCCAAGTACTTTCGACACTAACTGGATCCATCTTCAGTGGAGGGAATAATGACATAGAAAACACAATGACGAATCATTTGAAGTTATATAAAAAGTAGGAGAAAGAACAAGTGGTTGGGTAATTTACGGAAGAAAAGTATTTTAGTAGATATAAAAAGAAGAGTTGGTAGGAAATGTGCGAGAGGTATTTCAGAATGAGACTGTTATATTCAAAGATGATTCTAGTTGGTGTCGAAAGTACATGGGAAACGTGCGGTGCCTTTCTTAGTTCGTTCCATCCAAAAGTCAAACAACTTGACGGTAGAGTAGGCCGACATGAAGTGTGTGTCCTATTTAAACAAACATGTTAAAATTAGAAAATACTGTCTCTCTCTCTCTCTCTCTCTCTCTCTCCACACACACACACACACACATATATATATACACGTATATATATATATATATATATATACGGAAATTATTGTAATGTGTGAATATAGGGTAGTCATACATTATTAGATGGCTACATGAAATTGAATTTGTAGTAAATGTCTGTAAAAAGGGATATGCATTTAATACATCCATATATAATAATAATAATGATATTAATAATAATAGTCATGAAAAAGAGAACCTGTCGAATTGAGAATTTTGCCGTCTCGGCAGATCACAGAGTAAAATTGAAAGAAAGCCAAAAGAGAGATAAGTATCGGGACCTTGCTAGGGAACTGAAAAAAAAAAAAAAAAAACAACAAAAAACAAAAGCAAAAAACAATGGAACATGAAAGTGACGGAGATATCAATTGTAATCAGTGCATTCGGTACAGTCACCAAAGAATTGGTAAAGGGACTGGAAGTATTGGAAATAAGAACAATACAACATTATCAAGATCGGCCAGAATACTAAGAAGAGTTCTGGTGACGTGAGAAAACTTGCAGTCACACAAACTCCAGTGGAAGACCATCAGCTAACGCTGGTGTGAAAAATTCTCAAAGGATTAACTTAATAATAATAATTAGAAATGGGAAGAAAAACAACTATATGGATATTTCAAGCGAGAAATTGGCGAAATCCCATATGAGAAGACCTGGACGTAAGAGAAACTGAAAATTTCTTCAAATAGCTGCACAAAACAAGCCGATTATTTTAAAACCAAAATTGATAAAGCACAAGAAGAAGGTAAGTGTAGATTATGTGGTGACAAAGACGAAACAATTAATCATACAATCAGCAGATGGAGCAAACTGGCACAAGAGAGTAAAAGACTTGGCACGACTGGGTGGGAAAGGTGATCCACTGGGAATTGTGCAAGAAATTGATATTTGGCCATTCTATTAAGTGGTATATGCACTAACCAGAATTGTTCCTGGAGAATGAGATGCAAAAAAATTGTCTGGGATTTCGAGATACGAACGGATCACTTAATCCCGGCCAGAAGGCCAGACCTAGCGATAATTAACAAAAAAAAAAACCCAACCTTTTTTGTCTTGAGGATTTTGCCGTTCCAGCCAACCGCAGAGAAAATAAGTAAGTAAAGTTGGCGACCGAAGTCGAGGCTGACTCGAAGGCTCCCTTTTCGATAGCTACTACACCAAGGTGTAGGGGAGGGCGCAATTCCTTTCCCTGGATTACTCCACTTTACCCTTGATCCGTACCTTATAATGCTGAGTAATGAGCAAGGCGGCATCAAGTACCATTTTTTGAGTCTTTGGTATGATTCGACCTGGGATTGAACTCAGGTCTCCCAGACCATTGGCGAACACGCTAACCATTATGCCAAGAGACAAGTACATAGATCTTGTCAAGGAACAAAGAAAGCAGTGGTACATGAGGATGACGGAATTACCAAATGTGATTGGTGCACTTGGAACAATCCCCAAAAGCTTGGAAAGAGGACTGGAAGACTTGGATATCGGTGTATGAATCAACAATATCCAGATGACAGCAATGTTAAGATCGGCTAGAATACTCAGAAGAGTCTAAGAGACCTGAAGAGACTTGCTGTCACTTAGACTTTAGTGAAATACCACCAGCTGACACTGGTGAAAATAATTTATAAAGAGTGAAATAATAATAATAATAATAGTTCGTAATAGTTTCATTTTTTTCGCATTTGATATACCCAAATGTATCTGATTAAATTTATTTAGGTGCCGGTGGTGTAGTCGTTATCGTCGTAGGAAATGGACACGGCGACACGAGTTCAAATCCTGGACGAGACTGATAGCATTTCACGTAGCACTAATACCCTTGGGGAAGGTATGAATCCAATTATTCTCCCTCCAGCTATGGGTAAATAGTAGGACAGACTAGGTTCTTCAGCCTTGGTTAGGCAACTAGTCTAGGAGAAGGAAAACTCTGAATTCAAACCTGTTAAACTCCGCTTAAAAATTGACCTTGTGTCATATCCTGCCCGAGCGGAGGGGTTGGTAAATAGAATCTGATTAAAGGGGGCTTTTATCATTCATTCTTATTTTCAGTAGTAAAAGAAAGCGCTTCATGATTTAATCAATGACCTCCCGTCCATAAAATATAAGAACTGAAAGTGCATATTCGTTATGCAATGTTATGGGAATTTAAGAAGAGCAAAAACGCTCCAGAAACAGCTAAAATTAGTCGTGTTTACGGGTAAAGTTTCATTACTGATCGCCCAGTCCGAAATTGGTTGGTTGTGTTTTATGCATATCAACCCTTCTAGGTTTTATTTAAAGCCAAATCCTTTATATATATATATATATATATATACTACCAGTCAAAAGTACTGGCCACTCTCAAAGATTTTCATTACTCATTCTAAAATTGTTATTTTCAATGAAACAAATCAAACTCCACAATATTACTTAATATACTAAATACAAGTCTTCTTCAGTAAGTTCGATGTTAGTATAACCAGATACCTTCTGAAAAATAGATTTGAAGGAATTTATTTTTTTACCTATGCTGCCAATGTATCTTGCCGTATTGTGAAATCTGTTATTCCTATTTTTTTTAAATTAAAATCTAAATTTTGCAACTTTCTTCCGTATCAAAACTGTTTTTTCAGAAAAATGCCCAAAACATCTTGAACAAAGATAGATCATTAATTGAAAAAAAAATTAGGATATTCAAGCTGAGAACTTTTTTTTTAATTCCCAAAACTACAGTGCATTACATTGTTAAGAGACATCAGGAAACGGGACAAAACACGAGCAAAAGTTGGGCTGATAGACCAAAAGCAACTACAAGAGTAGAGGACAATTTCATTAGCAATCAGCTTGCGTGACGGATGGCTGACTGCTCCAAACATCACTGCACAACTGAACTAATGTTGTGATAAAATATCAACATCCACTATGAGATGAAGATTCTTTCAAGCCAGCCTATGCGGCAGAATTGCTGTCAAGAAAACCAGCGTTGAAGAGACTAAACACTGTCAAAAGGCTTCAGTTGGCCAAAGTGCTCAAAGACAGGACTATAGAACAGTAGAATAAAGTCCTTTGGACTGATGAATCAAAGATCGAAATCTTTGGGTCAAATAGGAGGGTCTATGTGCAGCGAAGAGTTGGTGAAAGAGCTCCAAACCCCTGTATCACACCAACCGTAAAACATGAAAGAGTTTCTGTTATGGCGTGGGTGGGGGGCTTTTGCCAATTACAAAGTCAGGGATTTGCACCAGGTGAAGGGCAGATTGAATCAGACCGGTAAACACAGTGTACTGCAGCATCATGTGATCCTATCTGGGACGCGGCTTGTGGTTCAAGGATTTGTAATCATACAAGATAATGACCCAAAGCATACTCGTAAACTCTGCAAGAAGTGTATTAAAAGCAAAGAGGAACACTACATCCTTCAATTGATGTTTTAGCCGGTGCAATCAGCAGATTTAAATCCCATTGAACTGTTATGGTATGAACTTGATCGAAAAGTCAGCCTCCAGTCTTTGGTAGAAAGAATACCGAGAATCTGTGAAGCCACGATAGTGTCCAAAGGAGATCATTTCGATGAATCAAAAGTTTTCAGGCAGCGGTCGTATCGATACTGCTATATGGATGCACTACTTGGACGCTAACTAAACGGCTGAAGAAGAAGCTAGACGGCAATTACACGAGAATGTTGAGAGCAATATTGAACAAGTCCTGGCGTCAACACCCCACAAGACACCAACTATACGGCCACTTGCCTCCCATCACGAAAACTATATAAGTTAGACGAACCAGATACGCAGGACACTGATGGACCTCCGCATATGGCCAAGCAAAAGCAGGACGACCAGCTCAAACATACATATAGCAGCTATGTGAGGATACGGGATGTAACCCTGAAGACCTGCCAAAAGCGATGAATGATTGGGAGAAGTGGCGAGAGAGGGTCAGGGATATCCGTGCCTGTGGCATGACATGATGATGATGATGATGATATTTGATGTGGCACAGAAAGACTTATACTTAGTTTAATAGATAAAAGCATTGTGATGCTAAACTTCTTTCATTGAGAATAGCACTTTCATGATGAGAAATAAACATTTTTGAGGGTGGCCAAATACTTTTGACCGTTTGTCTATATAATTTGTAAACGAATAGTTTTTGGGTAACAATTCTAAAACAAGTTAGTGCTCATTTGTTTGCCCTGAGTTAAATGGTTTTAAGTATTGTTATCAAACACTAATGTCTGTTCAACTCCATCCATCATATTTCCCAGACCTTACACGAAGTGATTTTCATCTTTTTCGTTCTTTACGAAATGCTCTGAATGACAAAGATCATGGGAAAGCGTTTGTGGAAAACTTCTTGCGCTCGAAACCAACTGAAATTTACTTGAAGGGAATCAACGAGCAACCTGATAAATGGTAAGAGGTGATTTAAAATAATGTCGAATATATTATAGATTGAAATTAATTCATTGTTAAATCATTCAGGAATGAGTTATATTTTATTGAAACGGAAATCATATATAGCTCAACCATGGCGTTTTGTATAAGAGGCCCAGTCTTAAAGAAAAAAGACAGAACTGGAGGCTTATTTCAGTAGCGTGGCATTCTAGTTTCAGCTATCGTTTGAGCTAGTTAGTCCTGTGTTGTTGGCTCAAGAAATTCAATGAAATTTGGAATATCATTTACCTTATTCAATTGTAGTTAGAATAAGATTTACTTATTTTATTTTGACTTGTTATATTATTTTTATTCACAGTTAAAAGTATGATTCTATTTTCTTATTAAGTGGACTGCAATGATTATATATATTTACCAACCCCTCAGCTCGGACAGGATATGACACAAGGTCAATTTTTAAGTGGAGTTAAATTCAGGTTTGAATTCAGAGTTTTCCTTCTCCTAGACTAGTTGCCTCACCGAGGCTGAAGAACCTAGTCTGCCCTACTATTTACTCATAACTGGTGGGCGAATAATTGGATTCATACTTTTCCAAAGGGTATTAGTACTATGTGAAATGCAATCAGTATCGTCCAGGATTCGAACTCGTGTTAGCCGTGTCCATTTTCTGCGACGATAACGACTACACCACGGACACTTCAATGATTATATGGAATTAAAGAAAAAAATCACATCAATTAATATTACATAAAGTTGATGTCTAGTTTTTAACAGACGCATGTCTTTTCGAAGATGTTTTTCTATGTTTGTTTTATACTTTAGATTCATTTAAAGCAATTTACCATTATTATTTCACAAAGTAATTTCAATATTTTTCTCTAATGTTCTTGATATTCATAAAGAACTGATGCATTCATAGAATCGTTTTTTATTTGTTGTGTTTTTCTGTAAGGTAAAATAAACAAATATTAATAAAAAAATTTTCATTAAAGCGAAAAAAGACCCAAATATTATTTTGTTATTAAAAAATTAATGAAAAATTGATTTAAGAATGGTTTTAAGAAAATTTAATGTCATATAATAAAATCTTATGAAAAATTGATTTAAGAATGGTGTTAAGAAAATTTAATGTCATATAATAAAATCTAATTTATGTAATTCGAACGAAATGCTTTTCAATCATTTTTTTCTAGTTCCTTTAAAGTACTTTATTCATAAACTCAACTTGAAAACAAAACTAATTTTGGACACCAAATTAGATTAAAGTACACGAGGCATTGTCACAAAAATTGTCAAAACCCTCTCTCCTTGACATTTCCCTTGGGAGGCACCTCAGGCACCAGGCTAAGACTCTAGCCGACCTTTAAATTGACAAAGAGGTATTGTTTGGTGGTGCGCCACACTGGTTGAGAGCTAGGTAATAGGTGATCTTACGTTGACAAGGTCCAATTTGATTTGTTTTCTTTGTTTAATGCCATATCAACATTCGTGGACAATTCAATGCCATGGCCATTCTTGTAAGAGAAAAGCAGTGATACTATTTAACCCAGAGATGGGGCTATAAGGGGGTTCGTACATTTCCCATGGTGTAACATATTGACCCTCGACCGAGCCGTCAATCAAGAGATGCACCAGTGTAGATAAGCAGAACAACAGCGAAACAGGTGCATCCGGTCGAAAATATCAGAATATCACCTTGACCAGTGGACGTGGTTGAATTAGGTACAGATGCGTACGCCCACAGGAAGCAGGTGGGCATCAAACAATTATATAATCAGGTGCCACAGACGGCTTGAGTTAGTCAGTCCGAGTTCAATTCCAGTCGCAGTTGGAGTCAGTTGGGGACAAGATGCCAGCGTGAGAATCAGCTTGCAGACTGAGGGCTTGCAGCCCCCAGTGACCCACGGTTGAGCAGCCCAGCCAGAATGAGAGAGAAGTGCTGCTATGGTCAGAGGAACTTTGGGTCAATATGTAGCAGTCTGTCCCCGTCTCCAACTCACCTCTCACACATAACCAACATCAACCCTTTCGCAACCCTTTCGAGAATAAAGTGTGAGAGGTATATTTTTTTATAAAGAAGTGTGTTCATTCGTTCATTGAAGTTCGTATATTATTGTTGACTATGTTTCCGCATGTATCATGTATATGTATTATGAGTATACAACAGTGGGTAATCATCCGAAAGCAATTGTAATAGCGCGTGTTGAGTTCGAACTCGCTTACTTCGAGGCTGCAGTCCAGTACTTTAGGCTTTACGCTATGTAGACAAGTGCCAGAAATTAAGATACTTAATTTACTCGATAATCAATTAAAATATTAAGTAATATCCTGCAAACATTTGTTAACAATATACCCCAAAACCTATATAAAAAAATCAGTTTTAAAAGTAAATTATCAAGTTGAAAATTTAGTCAACCCTCTAAAATTTTTGTTTTTAACTTATTGGTAAAGGAAGAGGTAAAAGTTGGGATTAAGAATATATTTAATTTGGATTGAACAGTTTCCTCTTAACTGAAGCAGTAAAAATAGAACTTAAGAAACTTAATATATCATTTCAGATTTTACCTGGTTTATAAAAATGCCCCGAAAGTGTTGTTTTTTTTTGCTTGCAAAACAAATTACAGAAGCTAGCGAGACAAAACTACGCATAAGATGAACAAAATATCCGTCTATTGTTTTCCAAAAGAAGAGATAGATAGATAGATAGATAGATAGATAGAGAGAGAGAGAGAGAGAGAGAGAGAGAGAGAATCAGTTCCAAATGTCAATATGAATGTTACGAACAATACAGTTATTTGTCAACTACATTGGTCCTTCAAATTTTGATGCTACAGTAGTTCATGGAAAAATGCACCCCAAAAGTACACCATTTGTATGGCCAGGGGTGCCAAAGAGTCAAATATCAGTACCTTCTGCTGTTCAAAGCGATTTAAAAAAAACCCTCCAGGAATGTACGAAATCAAATTGATAATGAATTGAATTTTTTTTTTAGAATTACATAAGATTATTAGTTGTTTAAATTTCTGAGACGAAGCTTGATGATTTTTATCATTAAAAGTTTTCGGACTATTGTTTTCTTGGTTATTTTTATTTCCACAACGTTTCGGCCGATATGTCCTCCGGCCTTCTTCAGGCGTTTCTCCGTGAAGGTTCTCGAGTTTATAGTTGTGTTTAGTTAACGGCTGTTAATATGGCTGACTGTCAAGGCAGAATAAAATAATTATCCAAACTCACTGTTACTACCATACACCATACTTGCAATAGAATCGTTTGTCGATGTCGAAAACTTTTATCTACAAGCCATAAATATGAGCTACATGGGGAATTTACATCTAATCCCCTAGAAAAAGAGTTAAGTAAACTTCATCAAGGTTCAGGTGGCACCTATCTTATAAATGTCCAATATTGTATTAAAAAGTTGAATATTAAGCAGACATCTTTACATTTAAATCAAAATGTAAATATTGATGATTTTGATATTAAGCCGTCACCAATGTTCATTTTGTAATTATAAACTTTGTGAGGAAAGTTCAGAAATATTCTACAATCAGGAAAATTTAGAACCATCTCTTTCTGATGAAATAAAAAATAGCTCTTGTGTACATAGCCGTGTAATATGATGACGGAGGGATTTCGTTTTATATTTCTTGCCTTTGGGTTTAGTTAGGCTGAGAACCTTTCGGCTCAGCACATGGGTCAGTTAGGCGCAAACTTGGGCACAGGTGTTGACGCGCGTGCGGTGGTGGGAGGATGTGTCGTTCACACATGTCAAAATAAAAATCCTAGAGAGATTTGACCAGGGGATGTGAATGACGTCATGCACTGGAAGCGAGTGTGGAGGAATTTGGGGATTTTGAAAAAGTCAGTTAGTTGAGAACTAGACTCTGAACGGGAAGGGTCGACTTTCGGGGCTCGCTGAGGCCAGACGACTTTGTGCGCTACGGGTGCCACACGTGATGGGGGGCAGATGGAAAAGCCAGAATAGAAAGATTACGCATCTCTGTTCCTTATGTCGAAACCTTTAACTCAAAGATAATAAAAAGTTTCGTACCTGAACTAAGAAGTCGTAAGTGTTTTTCGTGTTTCGGGATTCCTATGTTCTATGTATATATGTAATGAACATTCTATGTACGTTTCACATATTCCTGTATGGGTATGTTATAGCCGGATATATTACAAGAAATGATAAACAACACAGCTAATATGAATAGGGTTTGATTTCTTTGTTTAATGGCATATCAACCTTCGCAGGTTATTTTATGCCAAATCCATCCCTCTTGAAGAACGGTAGGGGTACTATTTAACCCATACCTGGTAGGATAAGGAGGTTCATACTTTTCCCCTAGGGTATTTGTCCGAAAGTGAACGTAATAGCGCGACTGGAGCTCGATCTCGCAATCCAGCGCTTTAACAATTACACCACGAGGACATCCCCATTTTTATAACGAAAAATATGAAAAATAAACTAATTCAATTAACCATGGAAAACTAAAGGTTCCACCTGACCACACTTACTTATGCTTTTTTTTTGTTTCATTCTTTTCCATACAATAAAGGAAAAGGTTTCTAATAAATCATAAAGTCAGGTTTTTATGTTTATTTCTGAATTTCATTCTTTTAAACATATAAAGTTTTGAAAAACTTGTTCAAAACTTATATACTCAGATAAGACAAAAAATCTTTTTAAAAGATTATAAAAAACTTGTGCAAACTTTATAGTTGGATTTTTTTTTTTTTTTGGTGGAGGAGGGACACTATATATATCAATATTTACCAACTATATATATCCATATTTACCAAATATATATATATATATATATATATATATATATATATATATATATCATGTCGTGCCGCTAGCACGGATATCCCTGACCCTCTCTCGCCACTTCTCCCTATCCTTCATCGCTTCTGGCTGGTCTTCAGGGCTACATCCCGTATCCTCACATAGCTGCTGTATGTATGTTCGAGCTGGTCGTCCTGCTTTTGCTTGGCCATATGCAGGGGTTCATAGATGAGTTCGTCCTTGCTTCTCAAGCAGTGTCCTGCGTGTCTAGTTCGTCTAACTTTGGTAGTTTTCGTGACGGGAGGCAGTTGGCCGTATAGTTGGTGCCTTGTGGGGTGTTGCCGCCAGGACTTGTTTAATATATCTATATATATATATATATATTTACCAACTATATATATCCATATTTACCAAATATATATATATATATATATATATATATATATATATATATATCCAGGACACTCGTATGGGTGGTCTTACCCCTCTGCAGGGGTGTAGTCGGTGTATTCTACAGCCCCAGTCGACTTGGCAACAAAATAAATTTGATAAACTCTTATTAATTGTAAGAACACTGAAGAAGGAGAAAATTAGATGAGTCAGAGATGAAGAGAAAGATGTAGATAAAAAGAAGAAGGCGACAAAGAGAATGAAGAGAAGATAAGAGAACAAGAGGAAAGTGAAAGATGAAAAAGAAAGTTTAATAAGTTTTAAAACAGGAAACAAAATATTTTCTTTAAATCTTATTAAACTTCATTGATATTTTTCTATGAGTAGAAAATGATCTGACCATCAAAGACTTAATATTTATTTGCGCATGCGTACGGAGATGATGCACAACGTTTCTAATATCTTGGCCAGGTGATAGTCATTGCCCGCCAAAATATCTAAATCGCTGCCATTATCTCATGAAAGGCCTGCTGTTGACCAGTGGCAATTTTTACTTTTGTTTGCTTCTTTTCCATTTCTCTGCCCCACCTTTTCTCTTTGCCCTTCCCCCAGAAAACTGCTGACCCTACCCACGATTTTACCATCTCCGAATAGACAACTGGCAATACGAAACATCTGAACATTATTAATCGCGCCTGGTTCGTGCACTTGTTTCCGACACTTCTTCTTCTTCTTCTTCTTCTTCTTCTTCTTCTTCTTCTTCTTCTTCTTCTTCTTCTTCTTCTTCTTCTTCTTCTTCTTCTTTCTATTACGCTTTCTTTATTCCCCTGCTCTTCATGTTCACTTATATACATCTTCTCCCCAAACTATTTATTGGTCTAATTTTTCTTCCTCTTCATCTCATTCTTATATATTTTCTATATTTTTCCTCTTCCTCCTCTTCCAACGCTTCTTCTTCTTCTTCTTCTTCTTCTTCTTCTTCTTCTTCTTCTTCTTCTTCTTCTTCTTCTTCTTCTTCTTCTTCTTCTTCCAATATGTTTCTCTTCCTTCTCCTTCACATCTTCTTTTTCCCGTTTTTGTTCTCCTTTATTTTTTCAAAAACCTCCTAACAGTAAGCGGCAGAGGAAGATTTACAATCGGCACTATTTGGCGTCGCGGAAGCTGGATTTGTTCGCGCCCTCCACCTGTCCAACGAGCCGAAGATGACAAATAGACGCTCTCGAGGCGCGTGTAACCTTTTCTTTCTCGTCCTTCCGGCTAATAATTTGCAGTTGAGGCATGTGTTTTTAGCGATGGTTAAGAAAGAAAATCGATCCTCATTCGTTGACCCTTTGCGGTTGGTCAGGTTGTGTTGGAGGCTTTGACAGTCAATGAAGTGGGGTAAATTTCCAACGATGGCGGCCCTAGTTCAATGGTTGAAGCGACGGATATTGCAGAAAGCGAGCCTGGAGATTTGATATGATTGTTTGGTGCGTAAGCGTTGCTTGAAATGTGTGAAATTGAAATATATTTCGAGAATACTAATAATTATGTGAGGAGAATAAAGAAAAATATTGAACGAACTGAAGAAAAAGTGCCTGCGTCTTCAACAGAAAGTTAATATAAACAGCAATGATAAGAAAATCATTCAAATGTGTATAATCTAAGCAACAAGAGATGAACTGGCTGTTGTAAAGAAGGAAAAACAAATCTTCTTCTTCTTCTTCTTCTTCTTCTTCTTCTTCTTCTTCTTCTTCTTCTTCTTCTTCTTCTTCTTCTTATTATTATTATTATTATTATTATTATTATTATTATTATTATTATTATTATTATTATTATTATTCACTCCTTTAGAGTTTTTTCACATCAGTGTTAGCTGATGGTTTTTCACTGAAGTTTGAGTGACAACAAGTCTCCTCAAGTCTCCAGGACTCTTCTCAGTATTCTGGCCGTTCTCAGTAATACTGTCATTTGGATAGTCTCTACTCGTCCTCCAACTTTCAAGTCCTCCAGGCCTTTTAATAATCCTTTAGTTCTTGTGCCAAAAGCACCAATCGCAATCGGTACAATCGTCACTTTCATGTTCCACAGCTTTTTCAATTCTCTAGCAAGGTCGAGGTACTTATCCTTCTTTTCACATTCTTTCAGTTTTATTCCGTGGTCACCTGGGACAGCAAAGTTTTTGAAATTCTCTTTTTTTTTGTTGATTATTATAAGGTTTGGTCTTCTTGCCAAGATTAGGTGATCCGTGTGTGTGTCAAAGTCCCATAGGAGTTTATTATATATATATATATATATATATATATATATATATATATATATATATATTTCTCCTTCTCTTTCTCCTTTTTACCTCTTTTTTCACCTCTTTTCTACATCTTCTTACTCCTTTTCTCATTTTCTATTTCTTGAAAAATACTTGAAATTATATAACTGTGAAAAAAAAAGAACATTGTTATTTAAAAGGAAATGTTACTTTAAAATATATAACTGTATATTAATTGTTAGCATTAAGAATTGTTACTTGAAGCTATAATATTTACAAATCATTCAGTTCATTAGTTACTTGAAGACTTTTAATTGCTTGCCAAAAGAAAATACAAACCAAACTAGAGTTGATACGTCCTAAAATTGACCAACCAACCATTCAATTACCCAAATCCACTTGCACAAACTTGTGCTTTGTCAACAACAGCTACCTAAACTTATGAAGACTACGGGTCAAAAAATTACGAGAACTGGTACTGACTCGTCTAGATGAAATCTAGACAGCATTTAGACGTCTGGACCTTATCACTTTAAGTAACTTAATTTCATTTAAGCTTCAAAATTCTTTCTTTCTTTCTTTCTTTCTTTCTTTCTTTCTTTTCTTCTTTCTTTCTTATCTACTGGCCTTTTTCTTTCCTGCCTTTTTTATTACCTACCTACCTGGCTCAGTCTCTTGGGTCTGTAGAATACACCGACTGCACTTCTGCAGAGGGGTAAGAACCCTACCCAACGAGTGGCTTGGATATGACATTAAACAATCTGATGGTGAGGTTCCAGTGATGCTGGAGCTTTGGGGATTGCGGTGAGGTTCCAGTGATGCTGGAGCTTTGGGGAATGCGGAGCACCCCTTCATTACCATTGCTCCCAGGTCCACACTGGCCCGACGTGGTAGTACCTGATAGGGCCATATCTATGGGCTAAATAGAACTATCGGCATATTTATGCTAAACTGAATTGTTTGACTAAACTGAATAGCTTGAAATAGAAATGTTTTTCAGAGTTAAACCGTACTTACATTTAAACTGCATGCTTATGCTAAACTGAATTATTTGAAATGGAACTGTTTTTTTACATTAAAACTTTACTTACATTAAACTGCTTTGTTTAATATAGAACTGATTTGACATTTAACCGTGTGTAAACAAAATCTGTACTTATACTAAACTGAATTAGAACTGCTTGACTAAACTGAATAGCTTGAAAGAAAAATGTTTTTCACAATTAAACTGTACTTTCATTTAAACTTATCCTAAACTGAATTGTTTGAAATAGAACTGACTATTTGCATAAAAATGGATTTGGCGTTAAATAACCAACAAAGGTTGATATGCCATAAAACCCAAATAACCAACCAACATATTACCTACCTACCTGGCCCAGTCATTTGGGTCTGTAGAATACACCGACTGCACCTCTGCAGATAGGTAAGACTCCCCCAACGAGTGTCCTGGACATGACACTAAACAATCTGATGGTTAGGCTCCAGTAATACTTGAACCTTGGGAAATGTGGAGAACCTTTCCTTGCAATCGCTCCCAGGTCTACTCTGGCACAGAGTGGTAGCACCTTAAAGGGTCTTCTCTATGTGTCAAATAGAACTGTTTGTTAAACAGTGTCTTTTGACATTTAAACTAAGAGCAAACAAATGACTTATGATAAACTGTATTGCTTGAAATAGAACTATTTAATCATTTAAATGTATGTAAACAAATGACTGATTTTTAATTGAGTTGTTAGCGATACATAGCCATACTTGGAACCATTTAACTTTGTTGACATGCTAAACTGAATTGTTTGAAATAGAACTGGTTGATCCTGTAACTGTGTGCAAACAAATCACTGATATTTAATTGAATTCTTCGTGTTAATTAGTAATTCTTGAAACCAATTAACTGTGCAAACAAATGATTAATATTAAATAGAATCATTCGAATTATATAGAAATATGAGAAATCATTTAAATGTGTGCAAAAAAAAAACAAACAACAACAACAAAAAAACAAAAACAACAAAAAAAAAAAATGAGCAAAATGTGTTTAGAAATCATAAATTTAATATAATTGTATAAAAAGAATTGGCATTCAATTACCTGCAATAGTTGATATACCATAAAACCAAACTTAACCAAACATACCTACCTTCTTTCTTTCTTTCTTTCTTTCTTTCTTTCTTTCTTTCTTCTCCTTTGCTATCTCCAAATTATAATTCAATTTTTGATAATGATAATATCTTTAAAAGAACTTTTTTCTCTTTTCATAATTTTTTTCAAGGACATAACCAAATGAAAAGTATTTTCAATTATTGTTTAGTCTATATTCATTTTTTAATATCTGAATTCATCTGAACGTACATTTAGAATAACGTAAGCTTTATAATTCACTACGTAGCGTAATCCTATGACTGGTAACAATCCCCACCTACCTAACATAGTTGATCAACCCACCGACTTCAAACAATTTATAAAGGTTTAAAATATTTCTTTTTTTAGGAGACGTAAAAGATATATCAAACAAAAACAGATTTTACAAGGAAAAATTATCACATATTTTTTCCTTCCAAATATATTGCTAATTTAGGGTATTGAATTGTCGACCTTACAGGATCCAAGCCAATACTCTTCTCAAGAGTTTTAGCAAAAAGATAAATTGTTTAATTCTTATTTGTTTGCTATTATTTCTGCTGGAAATATTCAATTTATAAGTCGATTCTCCCGGCAACAAGATAAGCACGCAATTTATTAATTTGTCAAGCCTCCATTTTTTTTTTCTGTTTTAAAATTCCATCATAACCTATTTTTCCCGCTTTCTTGATGCTTTTCGCACTTTTCTTCGAGGCTATCATTGTATTCTTGCTTTCAATCTCTCTCGATTATTCCACTTCACAGTCTTCAAGGCTATCTTCTTCTTCTTCTTCTTCTTCTTCTTCTTCTTCTTCTTCTTCTTCTTCTTCTTCTTCTTCTTCTTCTTCTTCTTCTTCTATTATTATTATTATTTACTCATTAGAGTTTTTCACATCAGTGTTAGCTGGTGGTCTTTCACTGGAGTCTGAGTGACAGCAAGTTTCCTCAAGTCTCCAGGACTCTTCTCAGTATTCTGACCGTTTTCAATAATGCTGTTATTTGGATGGTCTCTACCCGTCCGCCAACTTCCAAGCCTGCAGGCCCTTTAATAATCGTTTAGTTATTGTGCCTAACGCACCAATCACAATTGGCACAGTCGTTACTTTCATGTTCCACAGCTTTTTTATTTCTCTAGCAAGGTCGAGGTACTTATCCTTCTTTTCACTTCCCTTCAGATTTATTCTGTGGTCCGCCGGGACAGCAAAGTCAACCATTTTGCAGATTCTCTTTTTTTGCGGATTATTACAAGGTCTGGTCTTCTGGCCGAGATTAGGTGATCCGTTTATATGTTAAAGTCCCATAGGAGTTCATGCGAGTCATTTTCTAGGACAGGCGCCGGGTTGTGCATATACCATTTGTTTGTATGGTCGAACTGAAATTTCTTGCACATTTCCCAGTTGATTACCTTGCCCACCCAGTCATGTCTAGCCTTGTACTCCTGTGCCAATTTGCTGCATTCGCTTATTATGGGATTGATCGTTTCGTCTCTCTCACCGCATAGCCTACATTTACTGTTTTGTTGCGTCTTATCTTTTCTCGCTTTGATATGATTGGTTCTTATGGCTCTGTTTTGTGCTGCCATTAGGATCGACCCTGTTTCTCTCTTAAGTTTCCTTTTTTTAGCTATGTCAGGTTTTGACGTGTGAGATGTTGTTTATTAGTCGTTTAAAATGGCCATAGAGTTGTTTTCCTTCCCATTTTTGTTTCCTAGTTATTGCTATTCTGTTGTCCATCGTGTTATCAGTATCGTTTCTATAATGAGTCCTCTACCGTGTTTTTGTATATAGTCTTCAAGTTGTTGTATCGATATGTCAACGCTGCCTTCAATGCTGGCAAGTCCCCTTCCTCCCTCTTTTCTTGAAACATATAGTCTGTCAACGTGGTATCTGGGATATAAAGCCTTATGCTTTGTCATTAGTTTTTATAATAATAATAATTATTATTATTGGTTTGATTCACACCGTGTCATGATTTTTCTTCCATCGTCTATTTACTTTTTATACTTTTATTCATTTACTGTCATTGCTTCGCTCTTGCTTTTTTTTCTTTCTTTTGGGACTTCTTCCATCGTCATGTCATTCTAATTAATCATCCTTATTATTGTTTTATTTTTACTTTGTCCTGTGCTGCTATTATGAGGGATTCCGTTTCTCTCTTAAGGTTTCCTTTTCTTAACCATGTCCAGGTTTTCTGGTGTGAGATGTTGTTTATTAGACGTTTAAAGCGGCCATAGAGTTGTTTTCCTTCCCATTTTTGTTTCCTAGTTGTTGTCATTCTTTCGTCTATCGTGTTTTCCGTATTGTTTCTGATGGTTGTAATTAGTCCTGGTTCGTGTTTTTCTATACAGTCTTCGAGCCGTTGTATGGATGCGTCTACGGTGTCTTCGATGCTGGAAAGTCCTCTTCCTCCCTCTTTTCTAGATACATATAGTCTGTCAACGTCGTCTCTGGGGTGTAATGCCTTATGCATGGTCATTAGTTTTCTTGTTCTTTGGTCCATTTGTTTAAGTTCCTCTCGAGTCCACTTGAGAAAGGGTCCCGAGTATCTGACTTGGGGCACAGCCCAAATATTTATTTCTTTGATGAGGTTTCTGCTGGAGAGTTTTGTCTCGAGTAGTTTTCTCGTTCACCTGAGATATTCTTTTCGGATCGTGTCTTTCATTTGCACTTGTTTGATGGTGTCAGCCTCCAAGATGCCCAAGTATTTGTCGGTTTTATTTTCTTCGAGCGTTCTAATTCTGTCGTTCTGTAGTTCCATCCCGTCTGTCATATGCCGTTTGTCATATGCCGTTTTCATGACGAGCATGGCACGTTTTTCTATGCCAAATTCCATTCCTATGTCCTGACTGTATATTCTAACTGCGTGTATGAGAGTTTCCAGTTCTTTTTCATTTTTTGGAAATAATTTAATGTCCTCCATGTACATTAGGTGGTTAATCTTCTCTTGCGATCTGCCGAGTTTGTATCCCGTTGCGCATTTTCTGAGTATGTGGTTCAGTGACATCATGGCTATTATGAATAGTAAGGGCGATTGTGCATCTCCTTGGAAAAGGCCTCTTTGGATCTTTGTTTCAGCTATGCTTCTTCCTCCTGCTGTCAGCTCCACTCTCCAGGTTTTCATGATCTGTTCGATGAAGTTTATGACTTCATGTGATATTTTGTACATTTTGAGACAGTGTAGTATCCAGCTTTGTGGGAGCATATCATATGCCTTTTTGTAGTCAATCCAGGCCATAGCTAGATTTTTCCGTCTTGTCTTGCTCTCATTTAGGATGTGTTGATAATTCCGCTGTGCCTCTGGATCCTTTGCGGCATCCTTTCTGTTCGCCAGGGAAAAATCCGCGGCTTGTTAGCGAGTAGTAGATTTTTCCCCTTATTTGTGCTGTTAATATTTTCCACATCATTGGTAGGCAGGTTATGGGTCTGGTGGTTATTGTTGGAGATTGAGTGACTGCAAGATTTTTTTCTACGTCACATCAACCCCATATAGGTTATTCAAAACTAAAAATTGTTTCATTTGTTAGTGTTTGATTACAGTCATAACTAGTTATATTATAATTTTTTAAAATGCACATAATAATGATAATAGCGAAAATATATATTCTGCTATAGAATAGCAGTTGTAGGTTATGTAGAGACAAAGAGGAAACGATTATTCACATTAAAAGAGAATGTAGCAATCTAGTTCAAAATGAGGGTAAGACTAGACATGACAGGATGGGGAAGGTGATCCACTGGTAACTATGCAAGAAATTGAAATTTGACCATGCTACCAAAATGGTATATGCACAAACAAGAATTGGTCCTGTAGAATAAGACATAAAACTCTCTAGGATTTTGAGATACAAACGGATTACCCAATCCTAGCCAGACGACTAGTCCTAATGATTACAAAAAATAGATAAAAAAGAAAAAAAAATAGAACCTGCTTTCTCGAAGATTTTGCCATTCCAGCCGACCAAAAAGCAAAATAAAAGAAAACGAAAAAGAGACAAATACTTAGACCTTGCCAGGGAACAAAGAAAGCTGTGGAATAGGACGGTGATGGTAATACCAATTGTAATTCGTGCACTTGGAAGGTAACCAAAAGCGTGGAAAGGGGATGGGAAGAGTTGGAAATGAGAGGACTAATCGAACTAGATTAGGAGATTTTTGAGACTGACCAGAATACCGATATCAGTCTTGGAGATCTGAGGTGACTTGCTATCATTTAGACTCTTGTGAATGTGAAAAACTCGCGAGGAACATTATGGTAAGTTGTTTGCACAGTTATATGGTATCAAGTATTCTTATATAATACTAATAATTTATACACAATTTTATGGCTTAAAGTAACTCTTCCTATTTAATAAGAATTTGTTTGTACACAGTTATATGGTTTCAAGTATTTCTATCAAACACCATCACCATGTTGGCTGGGCTTAGAATACACTAACTGCATTTAACTTTCTTAAAAAAAAAAGTGTCCTGAGTATGATACTAAATTACATCTGATGGTGGGGTTCCGATTCAAGAAATCTGAGGAATGTGGAATACTCCTTAATTGTCATTACTCCCAGCTCCACTCTGATATGAAGTGGTAGTACTTGTTAGGGTTCCGTCAATGGGTTAAATAGATCTGTTTGAAAATTATTCACGTGCGATAGTACCGCGTGCAAAGAAAAGAACGCCTTAGAAACAACTACACATACAAGAAAATGTAAATATGAATGTACAATGAACGCGATTCCCTAACCTCTAAGCTTAAAACAACTCCAAACGGTTTGACACACCATTAGAATCAATTAATTTATCAAATCTGGCACCAATATTTTGCAATTAATTATATAGTTTAAAGTAACTAATAATACTCCTTAGTAAACAATTATATGGAAATCAGACCTGACCGATAAAATGAAACGCAGTTTTTTCCAGGCAGCGGTCGTATCGATACTGCTGTATGGATGCACTACTTGGACGCTAACAAAACGGCTGGAGAAGAAGCTAGACGGCAATTACACAAGAATGCTGCGAGCAATATTGAACAAGTCCTGGCGGCAACACCCAACAAGGCACCAACTATACGGCCACCTGCCTCCCATCACGAAAACTATCCAAGCTAGACTAACCAGACATACAAGACACTGCTGGAGAAGCAGGGACAAGCTCATAAGTGACGTACTCCTATGGACCCCCACATATGGCCGGGCAAAAGCCGGACGACCAGCTCGAACATACATTCAGCAGCTATGTGAGGATACGGGATGTGGCCCTGAAGACTGACCAGAGGCGATGAACGACAGGGAGAAGTGGCGAGAGAGGGTCAGGGATATCCGTGCCTATGGCACGACATGATGATGATGATGATGATGATGATGAAACAATTAAAGCTTTTCGTAACAGTTTTTGATACCGATAATTAGCATTGAGCTAAATGGTTTCAAGTATTCCTTTAGCTTACAAATAATTTTCAAATAGATTTATTTGACATGCAGATAGGACGCTAAGATGTACTTCGACTCCAGGTCTGAGTGGATTTGGAAGGGGTATAGCCCAAAATAATTCCATAAGAACTAATTGAAAATAAATAAATCTCAGAAGATTAACGAGTGTAGGCTATGTGCAGAGAGAGAGAGAGAGAGAGAGAGAGAGAGAGAAAGAGAGAGAGAGAGAGGGTTATTCTCTTTCTTATCCCTTAATGGTCATAAATAATATATTTGCTTTGTTTCTCGTTGCTTTTTCTCTGCCTATCTTTGTTGTATATTAGCATTGAACGCCATTCCGATGCAAAGATAACAGGAAGCAAATAAAGTGTGATTAAAAGGAGACAAAAAAAAAAAGAAAAAAGAAAGCATTTATTATGAGGATAGCATTGATTAATTAAATGATTTACTGCTATTGATTAGAATAATTTAAAAAAAATGTAAATTAACTTCAAGTTTCGTAACAATAAACGAACTGATATTTTCGCTTCGTTCCTCATTCTACAATTCTTGACTCAATATTTGCAAAGATTGGATCAGCCTGACACAAAACTGCCGCTGTAGAGTACCCAGTAGGGATCGAGCTCATTTCTCATAGCGACTTAGTGAAATTAGCTCTAAGCTTTCTCTGACTTCTTGTCTATCTGTTGCGTGAACGCTTGTAATATTGAATAAAGGACAAACCACGATATGAGAGGAAATAGAGATATTTTCTCAGGAAAAAGTATATACAATAGAGAGACTATTAGTAGACAAGAACATAGGATTAGTGAACGCTTGTAATATTAAATAAAGGACAAACCACGATATGAGAGAAAATAGAGTTATATTCTCAGGAAAAAGTATATATAGAGAGACTATTAGTAGACGAGAACATAGGATTAGTGAATACAGAATAAAGATTTAGTCCAACGATAGTATTGGCTTCCGTTATTACAGTAGCAAGTAAGGGGATCTAGTGCGATCTCCAGTCTCCAACGCTCTAATACTATTCCTATAAGAAGCTACTCTTCACCTTCTTGTCTGCCCTGGTATTAGTAGCTACTGCTATATATGGCAGATGGACTAATTCATTGTCTCGATTTCTTTCTTTCTTTCTTTCTTTCTTTCTTTCTTTCTTTCTTTCTTTCTTGTTCTGCACTTTTTGTGACAATGTTTACAAAGATTCGATTAGACTGACCCGAAGCTGCAGTAGTTTGGTATCTAACAGGGATCAAGCAACTGAGCCCTAAAGCCTAAGGTAGATTGAGCAGCTTCGTTGTTAGATGGATGACTATTTGGTAACAAAAAATGATGTAAGGTACCTAGTGCCTGCGTACCCAACTAAGCCAAACTTTGTGAATAATGCAAGTCGAATTAAATTTTTTTTCATTTTTGTTTTGGCTAAAGTAGCTTTATCTAGCGAACTCATCGCACGTATTACGGCTTTGCACTAGGCCCTGTCAGTGGTTTGGTCACTTCCTGACATGCTCGCTACGCTCATACCTTTACTTGTATAACGAAGGGCCCACGATGATTGAAACATCTCTATGCAGGTTGTCGAAATTTCTGAGACAAAGCTTGTTGTCCTGCTGGACAGATGGCGTAAGGGTTATAGGTGTTGGTTCCCTAAGCTTCTAAAGGAGACAATCATTTGGAGGTTGCAGGTTCAATCCTCACTACAGGCAAGTAACAATACAGGAATACTTAATACTTGTACCCGGTTATGGCTAACCATATTTACCAACCCCTCTGCTCGGGCAGGATATGACACAACGTAAATTTTTAAGCGGAATTAAAATCAGGTTTGAATTCAGAGTTTTCCTTCTCCTAGACTAGTTGCCTCACCAAGGCTGAAGAACCCAGTCTGCCCTACTATTTACTCATAGCTGGACGGAGAATAATTGGATTCATACCTTTCCCAAGGGTATTAGTGCTATGTGAAATGCAATCAGTCTCGTCCAGGATTTGAACTCGTGTCGCTGTGTCCATTTCCTACAACGATAACCATTACACCACGGGCACCTCCTATGGCTAACGGAATCAGAACAGGCGACCCCAGTGGATTCAATAAAGGACGTAGTTCGAAGTTCCGTGAATGTTCCCGAGTTCGACAAACACCTGAAGAAGGCCGGAGGACATATCGGCCGAAACGTTGAGGAAATAACACTAAAGACGAAGTCAATAGTCCGAAAACCCTTAATGATAAATATGTCTATGCAGTATTTGAAATATTGTCATATGATCTCATAGAATTTGTCTTTACATTTAATGTAGAAAGGCAGTCTTTAACCGCAAAACTTCTCCCAATATTTTCTAAATTCAATCCATATAAAACAATAGATTAACTAAGAACAACTCTATATGCAACATTCCTTACAGCCTTAAATGATTCTCCAAACTTGATTTTAAAAAAAAAGTTTTATTTTAATGGAAACTTCATGGAAACAGGCAAAGGAATATTGATGTCATAACCTACAAAAATTAGAAATGGTGAGTTTATAGTAAAATTATAGTTCATATGTACTTCCAGAGTCACACACCTGCTGATGAGCTGAGTGCACTTACTTCCGCTGTAGTCTCAGGGTTTGAATTTGATTAGTAAATTACTTGGCCATATGAATGGGGTACCCAATGAGATTCTGTCACTCGTGAAGGTTTGTTAGTCTAGCTTGCTAACCATTACACCACCTGAGACGCTCAATTTAAAATATGATCTGTAATTTACCGAGCTTTTTGCTTAGATGTTGCACAAGGCCGTATGAATGGGGCACCGAATGAGACTCGAAGTCACTCGTGAAGGTTTTTTTTTTGTCTAGCTTGCCAACCATTACACCACCTGAGGCGCCCTGTTTAAATTTGATTTGTAATTTATTGTTTATTTCAATGCACACAGTTACATTTTGGGGTAAAAACAGCCCCTGCTATATTTCAACAAATCTTGGACACTAAGCAAATAGAAGTTGAGGGTGAAATTATTGTTGTGGGTAAATCGAAATAGGAGTTGACAGAACTAATTAACATAGGTCTGATATGTATAAAAGATTTTGGGTTCTACCTCAGACCTAAAAAGTGTCATTTTTACTTACAAACTACAAAATACTTGGGATTCGTTTTTAACCAAGAAGGTCGTCGTCCAGATCAAGCTAATGTAGCAGCCATTCAACAGATGCCACCCCCATCAGGCGAAAGAAGTTTACATTTATTTCTTGGGTTGGTGAATTATTATGGTAGTTTCTTAGCTTTACTTCGCCAAATAAAAGTACCACTCAACAAGTTGTTGGCAAAAGATACTGAATAGTCCTGGCCTTTAGACTGTCAGAAAGTCTTTGACAAAATGAAGTCAATTTTGAAATCGGACCTACTTCTTACACCCTACGATCCAAGTCAAAAGATAGTAGCGGCAGTTAATGCTTCAATTCATGGTGTAGGAGCAGTGATTTCACACATATTTTCAGAAAAGACTAAAAAGGCTAGCATGCATGCAGCCAGATGACTGACAACCACAGAACGCAGCTACAGCCAAGTGAAAAAGGAAGCACTGATTTTTGCTGTGAAAAAATTCCACGAAATACTATTCGGACGCTATTTTACTCTCCGGACAGATCACAAGCCATTACTCACAATGTTTGGGGAAAAGAAGATTCTGATATACTCACCAAGTCGATTCCAGCGGTGGGCAATCATTCTCCTGAGGTACAACTTTGAAATCCAGAACCACAGGACTGCAGATTTTTGTCAGGCTGATGCTTTGTCACGCCTCATCAGCCTCATCAGCTCACAATCAGCTCCAGATGACGACGATTTTCAGTGGACATCCACAGATTATGTTCAAACAATTCCAATTATATACATATATATATATACGAGTAGGATCTGTGGAAATTCGACGGAACAAAAACAATCAAGGAGAGTTAATTAAACAAGAAAGGATGATTCGCAATTTTATTACGTATGAATCGAATTTTTTTCTTTGCAATAAATAGTTTAAAAATATACAATAACATTCTATATAGTAAATTAATCGATATACTTAATACACACAATTTTTATAGACAAGGCAGACGTTAAACGATAGAAGCGACAAGACTCAAATATCCAAAAAGTTTGCCGGTTTCCCCGACATTCATGACCTCCTGATCTCACAGTTTAAATATCGCAGTTCCTCGGTCTGTCATTGACGACTGATGTTTGCCGATCGTGTTGTAATTCCAATGAAACTCAGTAAAGCGGTCCTCAAACAACTCCATTCAAGACATTCTGGTATCAACCGGTTGAAAGCCATATCCCGTGGTGTGCTGTTGTGACCTAATATAGACCGACATTGAAAAGACAGTCAAGAGTTGAATTCCGTGGAAAGAAGCACAGAAAAATCCACCTCGGATTGTCATCACACATTAGATATACCCAGAGTAACTACGGTCGCGGATACATGTGGACTTTGTTGGCCCTATCAATGGCCATAGCATTTTGCTAGTGGTCATTACCCGTTCCAAATGATCGGAAATTTTCCCAGTGCCGAAGGAAGATACCCACTCAATGATAGCAGTTCTTAAACGACTATTCAACCAAAATGGCCGGCTGGAAACGTTAGTTTCAGACAATGGACCACAATTTACATCTGATACATACAAGCATTTGTGCAGTTCATACTGTATCACACATGTTCGGTCACCACCCTACCATCCACAATCCAATGATCAAGCGGAACGTTTTCGAATACCTTTAAACGTGTTTTACTCAAAGCCAAGCGGGAGGGAACAACAAACGAGGAGATATAACATCAAATGCTACAGTGAAAAATGAAATGTCTCCAGTAAAAGCACTTATGAGGCGAAAGCTCCGGACCACAGTGGATGCCCTACGCGCTCAAAAAAAAAAAAAAAAAAAAAAAGACAAAGGCAAGACGCACCCCAAAACAAAACAAAACCATTCTCGGCCGGCACACCAGAGTTTGTGAGAAACAGCTGACCTGAACAACCAAACTGGATTCCAGGTACCATACCCAGAAAAAAGAAGAGTTTGTCTATGATATGAAATTTGGTAAATAATCCAGGGCATGAAATAAAACTAACTACAGCTAAAATACACCCAGAAAACCAGGTTGACAATATGCCAACAATTTCCATTTGACATTTATGGCGGGGACGGAGATTGTAATTGAAATGTTTGAATTACCATCTCTGTCACTTCCTGTGCAGACAAATGCGTGTGGGATAGAAGCAAGATCTTACAGGAACTTGCCAAATCGCAATCGCACAAGAATGAGAAATATCCAAATTAATTCCGAACGTGCTCGTCATAGTTAAATGCTAAAAAAGGCAGATGTTAGGGATTAGACCTAACGAAAAAAAAAAATGTCAAAGTTATTCGCCCTGAGGAATAGAAAGTAAGTTCCCTCCTGTGGACAGTGCATTTTGGGATTGTAGTAACCGGAAGAACGTATACACATTAAGGACAATAAGGACAGACTCTAAATCGGCTATGACACATTTGACTCGTGTACACAAAGTTAAAATAGCTTCTTTTCCCGGTCAATAGACGCATATCTCCGCCTGTGGTTGGAGATGCCTAATTATTTTGCTGTACCCATCGAGTCCGTCTCTTTTCAGTTTTGTTTACATATTTTCTTTATTCGTAAAAACGTAACAATATCAAATAATTATTATTTAATCTTAATTAGCATCTTATTTATTAATGATGTCTCTATTAAAATCTCCAAGAGTTAGAATTGCCTCAAAACAACCCACGTTATTTATGTGTTTAAAAGCAACCCTACGTATAATCTTATATAGAAATCAATTAACATAAGATAAAAATAAATGTAAATATTTTTATATGCGTTCTTATTTAGTTTCGTTGGTTTTTCTAATTCAATATAATATTCTATATTGAACAAGATAAATTGTATATATTATTTTTGACATTGTAAATATTGTATTTAGCGTGAAGAACTTAAAAAGTTAAATAATGCGAAAAACATATCTTAACATACACTACACCGTCACCATTTGAAGATACATGAATAACATGAGCGTCTTTTGGCACCTAAGGAAAAAAAAAGGAACAAAGAAAGGAAAATTATATATATACTTGTTGGATCTGTGGTAATTTGACGGAGGAAAAAACTCAAAAAATTCAAGAGGAGCAAATTAAACAAGAAAGAATGGTTTGCATTTTATTACATATAAATCCAATATTTTACTTTGCAATAAATAATGTAAAAACGTACAATAACAATCTATATGCAAAAGTAATCGATATACTTAATACACATATAATTTTTTTTAGAATATAATTCTATTGAAACAACAAGATCAATATTTAGTTTCGTATTCTATTTTGTGGATAACGGTATGGTTGTTATAGAGGAATCTTTGGAGTTCTTTTTTATTCAGCCTTTTACAGCACATTGTTGGAGCTAATCAGAATTTCAGAGCTCATTGTAACCTCAGACTTCATCAGACCTTCAGCAAACCAATATATAATAATTCATGTTTACTATGCTACTTAGTGAGGCCAGATGAAATCAGTACAGAGCAATTCCACTGGAGTTCAACGAAGTGTTTGTTCAGAAGAAGCAACATCTATGTAAAAGAATATCCCTACTGATCGAGAGGGAGAGTGGAAGAATATTCCACTTGGCTGTGTGGAGGATATGTGATGTGTAGCGTAATAGTTATCTTCTTAGAGAGAGAGAGAGAGAGAGAGAGAGAGAGAGAGAGAGAGAGAGAGAGAGAGAGGTTTGTAGCGAGTCAGCAGCGGACAGCAGTTCTGCACACATTGTCAACACTCTACTCTTTGAGTCCTCCGTACGACTTTTTATACGTTTTGTATCACCTATTCATTTCCACTATTCCCTCACCCTCCTTTTTCTTCAATATATGGGATCAACAGTATCACGACTGTCCTTCTACAAGGATGGCTTTGGTATTAAATAACCTACGTATATGCCATTGAAACAAAGAAACCAATCAAAATTGAACTTATCCATAAATTGTGTCTTCCGAAACTGAATCATGCTACTTCTCAAAATTAAAAAAAGATCCTAAACACCAGCAGGCTCCTAATTCTAGTTTGTCTTTTATTTGCCAAACCAGTGGCTTTAGGCGTCAGAGAGTTTCAACATTCTCCATGCCAATAAGTGCTAATTTATTTTCTCCATACATCTTGCATATAACACAGACAGACGCGCAGATAGATATGAAAATACTTAGAGAGAAAGACAGACCGCCTCATAGACATGAAGATAAACAAATGGACCGACAGGCATATAAATAGATATTAAAGTATGGAAGTGTACATTGTGTAATGGTTATCATCATAAGATAAGTAGTCTGATAATGATAATATCTATAATAAAAAAAAATTATAGTGAGGGAAAAGAGATGAAAAGCGAGAAGATTAAGGGAGCCAGCAAACATTAATAATACTCAGAAGAACAACAAGTCTAAGTTATATGGCGAGAGAGATGAAACAGTTAAGAACATGATAAGCGAATGCAGCAAACTGACATAAAAGGAAAGCAATAATTGGTATGACTAGGGGAAAAGGGATCTACTTAGAACCGTGCAAGAGATTAAGGTCTTAACTATATTTACAAATAGTATATGCGTAAACCAGAATCGGCCCTAGCAAATAAGACGTATAAAATTATCTTGGACTTTGAAATACAAACGGATCACTTAATCCTGGCCAGAAGACCAAACATTGTGTGAATTAAGAGGAAGAAAAGAACTCGTAAAATAGTGAATTTTAACTTTCCAGCGGACCGCAGAATGAAAATAAAACGAAAATACTGACAAATACAGTTGTGGAACATGAAAAGGGCTTGAAGGAACAGAATATTCAAAGCTGAATCGTAAAGATTCAGATTTCATCACTGTTGAAATCAGCTCGGATACTAAGAAGAATCCTTAAAACCTGGGAAGACTTTTTATCCCTCAGACGTCAGTGAAAGACCATAAGGTGAAAACTCGCAAAGACTAGACACGATTGAGTGGGCAAGGTGATGTGCAAGAAATTTAAATTTGATCATACCAACAAATGGTATATGCACAACCCAGCACCTGTCATAGAAAACGACACGCATAAACTCCTATGGGACTTTGACATACACGCAGATCACCTAATCTCGGCCAGAAGACCAGACCTTGTAATAATCAACAAAAAAAAAAAGAGAATTTGTAAAATAGTTGACTTTGCTGTCCCGGCTGACCACAAAATAAAACTGAAAGAATGTGAAAAGAAGGATAAATACCTCGACCTTGCTAGAGAATTGAAAAAAACTATGGAACATGAAAGTGACGATTGTACTAATTGTGATTGGTGCTTTTGACACAGTAACTAAATGATGACTAAAGGGCCGGGAGGACTTGCAATTTGGCGGACGAGTGGAGACCATCCAAACGACAGCACTATTGAAGACGGTCAGAATACTAAGAAGAGGCCTGGAGACTTGAGGAGACTTGCTGTCACTCAAACTCCAGTGAAAAACCACCAGCTAACGCTGATGTGAAAAACTCTAAAAGAGTATATAATTATAATAATAATATTAATAATAATATTAATATTAATGATAATAATAATAACTGTATTAAAGCGAAGATATAAAGTTTAAGGAGAAAACCATGGGAAACTAGTGAGTGGAACTGACAGCAGGAGGAAAAAATCTTTGCGGAGGTGAAAATCCAGAGAGGGATCTTCGAGGGAGATGCGCTATCACCATTACTATTTGTAATATCGATGATGCCACTCAGTCACATATTTAGGAAATGTGCTTGCGGATACAAACTTCATAAATCGCAAGAAAAAAAATCAACCACCTAATGTACATGGACGACATCAAACTGTTTGCTTAAAATGAAAAAAGAATTGGAAACCCTAATACAAGCAGTGAGGACATTCAGTGACGATATAGAAATGGAATTTGACATAGAAAAATGTGTTATGCTAATGATGAAAAGCGGAAAACGGCAAATGACGGAAAGAATAGAATAACCAAATCAAGAAAAATCAGAACGCTCGGAGAAAAGGAAATTTACCAATACTTGGGAATATTGGAAGCGGACACCATCAAATAAGCGGAGACGAAAGAAAAAATTATAGAAATATACCCCAGGAGAACGAGAAAACTACTCGAAACCAAATTATATAGCAGAAATCTCATCAAAAGGATAAACACCTGGTTTGTCTCTCTCGTAAGATACTCGAGACCATTCTTAATGTGGACGAAAGAACTTAAACAAATGGACCAGAGAACAAGAAAACTCATTACGATGCATGCGGCCTAACATCCTTGAGATGATATAGATAGACTATATGCGTCAAGAAGGAAGAAGAGGACTTGCCAACATTGAAGATAGCGACCAGAAAATCCGCCGAACACCTACGCACGACATACGGGGACACTGGACAGCTGTTTCAACCTCAGCATACCGTAATGTCCACCACTGGAGATCGAACCAGCGACCACAGATTGTAATTCACAATAGTTATTCCTCTACTTAAAAAATAAAAAATATGTACATTGAAGATAGCGTCAAGACATCGATAAGACGACTCGAACACAACATAAAAATAGCAAAGAAAAACTGATTACAGCGACCAGATACAACACAAACAACACAGGGATCAACAACAATAACTAGAAAACAAAAATAGGAAGAAATACAACTGTATGGATATTTCGAGCGACAAGGAATGTTATGCAATTACGGAATGATTTTTTATATTAATCATTTGTCGTTAATTATATTTTATCATTCGGCTTGGTTGGGCTTTGAACTATTCGGCTCTTATTGCAGGTGCACACACATTGAGTACAGTTCACGATCGCGCGCAGAGGATATGACAATCACAAATGTCATAATAAAACCCCCAGATAGGAAATAGGACTGGAGTGTGAATGACGTCATGCCCGGAAGCGAGGGGCTGAGAATTTGGTGATTTTGAAAAAGACGTTAGTTGAGATTTGACTCTGGGCCGGGCCAGTCCAGCTGGGGTGGGGTTGACTGTGGGCGATGTAGGAACAGTCAGCATAGTAAAAATTGTGTCTCTCTCTCCTCGTGTCGAAAAACTAAAAGTCAAGATGTTAATAAACGTTTCGTACCTGAACAACGAAGAGTCGTCAGTGTTTCGTATTTCCCTGCATCTGTATATTTGTATAGTTGGATGGTGACTATACAACAATACGAACAAGTGGTACATGCACAACTCAGAATCTGTCTTGGAGAATGAGACCTAGAAACTTCTCTGGGATTTTGAAATACAAACAGATCCTCTAATCTCGGCTAGACGACTAGACCAGAAAAAAAAAAAAGAAAAAGAAGAAAGAGAACTTGAGGAATAGTGAACTTGGCCGTCCCGACAGACCACATAAAAAAAAGAAAACAAAACAAAAAAAAAAAAGATGAGTAGCTTGACCTTGCTAGAGAAGTAAAAACTATGGTAAAGTGGAGCAATGGACACGGCGACACGAGTTCAAATCCTGGACAAGACTAATTGCATTTCACATAGCTCTAATACCCTTGGGAAAGGTATGAATCCATTTATTCTACCAGCTATGGGTAAATAGTAGGACAGACTGAATTCTTTAGCCTTGGTGAGGCAACTAGTCTAGGAGAAGGAAAACTCTGAATTCAAACCTGATTTTAATTCCGCTTAAAAATTGACGTTGTGTCATATCCTGCCAGAGCGGAGGGGTTGGTAAATATGGATAGATAGATAGATCAATCTTAGTATTGAGTTCCTGTGGCCTTGGTAAGGCAACTAGTCTAGGAGAAGGAAAATTAAAGAAAGCGAAACGATAGAAAATATCTTGCTAGAGAAATACCAGATCTGGGGAACTTGAGGGTCATGGTGATATAAATTGTTATTGGTGATCATAGAAAATACTTTAAAGGCTTGGAAAAGAGACTGAAGGAGTTGGAAATTAGAGAATAATCAAGACCATACAGATCGTAGCATTGTTGAGATCATCTATAATACGGAGAAGAGTCTTGGACACTTAAGGGGACTTGTTGGTTGGTTGGTTGTTTGAGTTTCTCGGCACATCAACCACTATGGGTTATTCAATGCCAAATCCGGTTTATACATATGAATTATATATGATTTGTAACCATTTTTTTATGAACTTACTTTTTCTTCATGAACTCACTTTTTTTTAAAAATTCATGTTTTGATCCATTCGACCCATAAGTAGGAAGTGTTGCATACATATATATACTGGATAAATACTAACACAATGATAAACGACGCATCAAGGACGCAGGAAGGCTTCTTTAACATATTTTACCTCTCACTTTATTGCAAGGGTTCGGAAGGGTTGTTCAAGGTTTGCATGTGAGAGGGAGCTAGAGACCGAACATAAACTTCATATTTTGACCCCACTCTTATGACCGTCACGTTGTGTCTTGTTCTCCTGATGTTGGGGTCCACTCCATCGGGGCTTTCCGAGGGCCCCCTCGGTCGGGTGTGGCTTTCCCTACCACATCTGGTCTCTAGGTGTCTGGAAGTCTGCTGGCAACTGCTTTGGCACCCCGAACTCAGCTGAGTTAAATAATAATTCAACGCCCACACGATCGCCCACTGGATCTTTGAAATCGAATGCTCAATCGTCATCAAGCGGAAATAACTGTCATGCTGTTCAGAGGTTACTCTCTTCCGGTGCATCACTGTAGTGGCACAATGGGACCTTCACCTTGTCCCATATCATAAGCCTTAATCCGCCCACGCGATCTCTTTCGATTACTGGCCATTGGAATGTGTCACTTCCTTCCGGTGTATCACCTTGGAATAGTATTTTTGGTCTGGGGCGAGGGTGAAAATATAACATTCATCCGTTAATTATTTTTCAAAATTCCACATGTGGAATTTTCTTCACGTTCGTCTCCATCACCCTCACATATATTTTACAGAATGATTTACAAGGACAATGATGGCTGAAAACACAAAAAAAAATCACTTGAACTACAGCAACAAAATCTTACTTAGAAGGCGACCTTCTCTCTATGTAACACTTGCCTGGCTAATTATTATCTAAATTTCTCTTACTATCTTTGCGTGGTTGGCCATCTTGACATGTGTGCATCAAGGTACCATACGGATGCATTTTTTATCTTCTCAACACAAAGGGCCCTCCATAATTCCTTGAAGAAATTTCAAAACCCTAAAAAGGACCATACTCTGGTCCCATATCCTGGTCACAAACTTAGTGACCCTGGTCATTCCAGCAATACATTTCGCCTGGATTCCTCGTGACCACACTCCAGTTCTTTGCTCAACAGGTTCCTACCTGGAGTAACCGGAGAATTTCATAAACTAAAACACAATATCTTCAAGGCCCAAAGCATTCCACAAAAATCCACAAAAATCATGGCCCAAAACAAAGTATCACAATACATCCGAATATATCACAATCTGGCACGCATGCTGTAAACCACCTAAAATAGTCCACGCAATATACTAATTAGCAATGTGTTACCCATTTTTTTCATTAAGTTTCTGTTTCCATGCCCATTGGTTTGCAAGCCCTTGAGGAAACATGCTTTACTTGATCAAACCCGCGCCGGGTTTCTTTTCAATTCAATCAGGAAGCCTCGTGGCTACCAATATATAGGCACATCGCCTTTCCCAGATCCGTTTCACTTTGCCAAATCACACACGAATCCAAAACACCATCGGGACTGAAAGACTCAGACATTATCCACAAAATCTTGGAGTAGGCCACGCCTTTTTTCTTTTATTCCATCCTCGGAACTCCAAACTAAAAAAATAGAAGCCAAATAGGCCCTCAACAGCTTCATAGGTCGGCGAATTCTTCGATAGAATTGCTTTCAACAATAATCTGTAAATCCCCTTGAATGAATGTCTGTCCTACTCTCACGTCAGCCCACGATTTCCTCAAAAACAGAACACCCCAAAATATTTCCTATTCTACGAAAACCCCAAATTCTAAAAAAAAAAAAATTTTTAGAATCAATATAATTTCAAATATCATTAAACCTAGAATAAAATCCTCTGTTAATGGTTTTCGTCAAATTTCATAATATGAACAGGAAAAAAATTTCTAATGTCGCCTTTAAACTCAAACAAACTCAAAAAGTTTCACTTTCCAACAAGTCAAAACAATATTACAATCACAGTTCAAAAATGTTCAGTTTTCTTTTCTTCTTTTTTTCAATCTATGTAGTGATGTACTGTCTATTTTACTAAAAATGTCTGTTCTTTCTTTTTTTTTCCATATGCTGTGTTCAACAATGTTCAAGTTTCTCTTTTTTTTTCTTTTCTTTTTCTCCATTTTCATTGTCCTGTAGCTTTTTGTTTTTGTTTTGGTTTTCATTTCTTTTTTCTTTTTTTTTTCATAATAAATTGCTCATTCAATGTCCCTATTTTTTCAACCTTATATCTACCTCTCTGTCTTTACCTTAACACGATAACTATAGGTTCGCTTCCCAGCTAATTCAATTTCAGTCTATAGTACCATAAATTAAGCCTGATTTATAATACAACTTTTTCAATAGCTTACGAGCATTCTTTTTTTTTTCACAAAATATCCCGGTTTTTTTTTCTAAACAACCCAAACTTTTATAAATTCTGCCAACATTTCCCAATTCAAAATATTTCCGAATCTGCGAATCTTCGCCACACTTGGTTCCGTTAAAATTAATCTTAATTATATCCAAAACCCTGTTTCAAAATATCTTCCCCAATAACAATCTCAAAGCTTCACTCCAGAGGGAACTCACAAAATACCTGTCTGCCTCGTCAGACACAAAAAACATCTGTCTCTTAGTTACTCTGCCTCCACGGCAAGACCATTTTCAAGACAATACCTTTGTCTTCAATAATTGATATCAACAATTTCCTCAGCAAAACAACCGGCCTGATTCTACCAGCGCCGAAAATATCGATTCTCCCAACTTCATAAATATCGAAAAAGTATATGCGCATTCTTCAGACAAACACCAATGTGTGAAATTCATGAACAATCCCATTAATGCTCCCAAGATTCCATCTCTTGGATTAAAATTCTCATTTCCAATCCACAAGTTCCAAACATGAAAACCTGACAACAAAGGTCTTAACTACATATATGCGGGATTCCAGATCTTGGACTGAAATTATTATTTTCAATCATCACCTGTCTGGACCAATGAAAAGCTACAACGAATTTTTTTTTCTTACAAAGACCTATTTACGATAAAATTCCCATTAATAAAATTTATTGTTTACGATGAGCTGTCTATCAAAAAACGGACAGCAACTGTCCCCTAGTCATCTTTTGTTTTTCCTTCTTTTTTTCCTCCCTCACTTCGATACAATATTACATATAGCAGTAATTTCAATTTTTATCTATGGACCACACATTTTTTTAAAAAAATTATTTCCAATCTGATGCTTCTAGAAAGGCCCTTGTCATTACAACTAATCTTTCACAATTATAATCAATTTAAATAACAGAGAGAGATAGAAGTTACATGAATGAGCAATTCACTTACATTTCCTGTTTTTTTCTTTCTTTTCTCTTTTCTGTTGCTGGTTTGTTCTTGTTTCTTGTTTTTTTTTTTCTTCTTGTTTTCTTCCAGCACGTTGCATTGTTTTCTTCTTTTCTTTCTGTTCTTTCCGCGCCGGTCGGTTCCTCTTATTGTTGATGGTTTGTTTTTGTTTTTATTTCTTTTTACTTCCAGCATTTTTCTTTGTCCCTCTTCGTTGATGTCGTGTTGTGATGCCTAAGATTGCCGTTTACGGTAACCAGGTTCGTTTTGAATCCTTGAAGAACTCTGCTGGCACATGCACCAAATCGGAGTCATGTTATATAGTCACATATGTAGATTCACATCTATATACATGCACATATATATGTAGAATAATTCATAGCGACACAAAGATAAAGACGCATGAAGGATAACGCATGAAGAAAGGAAGCAGGAAGGAAGACACAAAAAGACTTCTTTAGAAAAATATTCACCTCTCTGTTTATTGCAAGGGTTCGAAAGGGTTGTTCAAGGTTTGCATGTGAGAGGGAGCTAGAGACCGAACATAAACTTCATATTTTGACCCCACTCTTATGACCGTCACGTTGTGTCTTGTTCTCCTGATGTTGGGGTCTACTCCATCGGGGCTTTCAGAGGGCCCCCTCGGTCGGGTGTGGCTTTCCCTACCACATCTGGTCTCTAGGTGTCTGGAAGTCTGCTGGCAACTGCTTTGGCACCCCGAACTCAACGCCTACACGATCGCCCACTGGATCTTTGAAATCGAATGTTTAATCGTCATCAAGCGGAAATAACTGTCATGCAGTTCAGAGGTTACTCTCTTCCGGTGCATCACTGTAGTGGCACAATGGGACCTTCACCTTGTCACATATCATAAGCCTTAATCCGCCCACGCGATCTCTTTCGATTACTGGCCATTGGAATGTGTCACTTCCTTCTGGTGTATCACTTTGGAATAGCATTTTTGGGCCGGGTCGAGGGTCAAAATATAACATTCATCCGTTAATTATTTTTCAAAATTCCACATGTGGAATTTTCTTCACGTTCGTCTCCCTCATCCTCACATATTTTTTACAGAAATTTACGAGGACAATGATGGCTGAAAACACAAAAAGAATCACTTGAACTACAGCAACAAAATCTTACTTAGAAGGCGACCTTCTCTCTATGTAACACTTGCCCGGCTAATTATTATCTAAATTTCTTTTACTATATTTGCGTGGTTGGCCATCTTGACATGTGTGCATCAAGGTACCATACGGGTGCATTTTTTATCTTCTCAACACAGCGGGCCCTCGATAATTCCTTGAAGAAATTTCAAAACCCTAAAAGGACCATACTCTGGTCCTAGATCTCTTTCGATTACTGGCCATTGGAATGTGTCACTTCCTTCCGGTGTATCACCTTGGAATAGCATTTTTGGGCTGGGGTGAGGGTCAAAATATAACAGGAAGGACTTGTTGTCTCTCAGACTCCAGTGAAAAACCACAAGTTAAAATTAGTGTGAAAACTCATAAAGATTAAAATATTAATGTTAAAAACGGATTAGACGTACAATGAGACTAATAAGAATTAAACCATGAAGTAAAAAAAAAAAAAAAATTGAGATCAGAAAAAAGCGGAGAACACTAGAAAAGCGAAACGAAATCTCTAGGCATTCCAGTAATAAAACAATCAACAAATAAGCGACCGATAATCGCTTCTATGAATTTATTGTAATGCTGTTAGATTGCTTCCAATATAAGTTTCTTAAATTTTATGAGACGCATTGTGGTATCAAGATTTTATACACAAATCTATTCAACGGCTGGTGTCCCTCGAGAGGAAGGATCATGATAATCAATGAATATGTTCGCATTGTATTTTCCAAGCGTATGTCTGGCCTGCTTGGTCATTGTCAGATGAAAGCTGAGACAAAATAAAGAATTTGCCGCAGGAACCTATTAATATAGGGAAATTATGCTAGCTTACCAAAGGCAATATACTGACATCGATTCTTCTTCGTGAAGCAGGTGCTGTTAGCGACTCTTCCTTGAGCTTGCCCGACGGCATACATAAACATACATAATTTATTAGTCTCGTATTCATGTAAATATACATAGATATATATGTATATACAGACATATCCAGAAGTGTATACACGTATACTAAAACGTGTTTATATGTACATTTACACACACACACACACACACACACACACACACACACATATATATATATATATATATATATACATATTAGGTCTATCCAGCCAATCTGAATATCTAAATAACAGGTTGCGCGGTCATGACACAACGTAGCGTCAAATAAGAAGGGACAATAAATACTATGAATGCGGGAAAAAAAATTTGCCATCAGGCAAAATATACAATAAATCCAATTTTTTGTCTAAAGAATAACAGACATAGTAAAGTAAAGTTAGCGACCATAGTCGAGGGTGACCCGAAGGCTCCCTTTTCGATAGCTACTACACCAAGGTGTAGGGGAGGGCGCTACTCCATTCCCAGGATTGCTCCACTTTACCCTTGAACCGTACCTTATAATGCTGAGTGTTAAGCAAGGTGGTATCAAGTTCCATTTTTAAAGTCTTTGGTATGACTCGACCTGGGATTGAACCCAGGTCTCCCGGGCCATTGGCGAACACTCTAACCGCTGGGCCAATGTCCCGGTTAAAACAGACATATATATACACATAAATACATTTATATATACACAGCAATAAGTTTAATAGTATATCTACTATTCTACAACTAAGGGTTTGACTTGAAATAACTAACAAAAGTTGATATTAAACGAAGACACCGACTAACCACATTATATATATATATACGAGTATCCTGAAATAAGTTTCCAGACTTTTTTCGTATGGGTACTTTTATTGATAGTACCTACATGAAACTCTAGCCCCCTTCGAAGTAATCTCCCCCGGCTGCAATGCACTTGTACCGTTCCAACAACTTCTGGAAGGCCCTATGGATGTCCTATTGTGTGAGCGTGTCAATGAACTTCGTCACAGCCTCTTTCATCTCCTCAATTGTCTCATAACGACAGCCTCTGGGCTTAGGGAATAACCAAAAGTCACATGGAGCAAGGTTTGGGCTATAGGGAGGCTGAGGAACTGTCTTGATGCCCATCTTGGTCAAATAGTAAGTGACAAGGATGGAGTTGTGGACTGGTGCATTGTCCTGCTGGAAATGCCACTGACCCGATTTGAAGAGTGTTGGCCTCTACCGACGGAATCTCTTCCTGAACTCCCTTAAAACCTTTTGGCCTATCAACTCTGGTGTATTGACTTCCTTACTCCTCCCACACCTCTCATCATCCCTCACAGACTCCCTGCCTTCCTTGAGTCTCTTATGCCACTTAAAAACTGATGCTCGATTCATGCAAGATGGTCGAAAAGCATTCTGAAGCATTCCATAGGTTTCTGTGGCATTTTTTCCAAGTTTAAAACAGAATCTTATTGCATATCATTCTTCTAAAGTGTCCTCACGTCCAGATTGTATTTTTGAAATTCACCAGCCGTGATAATCAGGCTTTTGTAGGGTGCATTCCAATTGCTGCTGTAGCTGTTTATTTGAACCTGAAATCCCAAAAATTGGTCAGTCATCTCATAAGATGTATAGCAATAAGATACTGAATTTTCAAGAGTCTACGACAATTTTATATGCCTGTACAAAAAAGTCTGGAAACCTATTGAAGGCACCACGTGTATATATATATATATATATATATATAGGGGTTGGACAAAATAATGAAAGACCAGGAAATTTAAAACAAATTTTTTTTATGTGGTTTTCTGATTGCAGCCCCCCCCCTGTGAAATCCGGCTTTATGTAGCTCCGTTACAGTTTGTAGAAATAGGGTTCTGGAAATTGTCATTAAGCTCTGCCGTAATTTTCGGAGCTGTATTCTTGTGATCCTTTATAACAATCTGTGTAAGAGTTCAACGGTTCCTCTCAGACTGCTTTCGCTTTCTTCCAGAGTTTTGCTTCAGTGAGAAGGCTTTACTTTCTTTCTCAAATGCAGTCATTACTTTCGAGACAGTACTACTTGCTACTCCAGGGCACCTCGGGTGGTGTAATGGTTAGCAAGGTAGACTAGCAAACCTATACGAGTGAGTTCGATTCTCATTAGGTGCCCAATTCATGCGGCCTTGTGCTACATCTAAGCAAAAAAGCTTAATTAATTAATACTCCTTGCTACACCAACTAATCCAGTAGTTTTTGTTACACTAGTGCCTATCATACAAGCACTAAGAATTTGATCTCTTTTAAAGTCCGATTGATGTGCTATTTTAATGAATTTTGATTAATTTCTTCTGATGATATATGTAAAAAAAAAAACAAAACGACAATTTTTGTAAAATAAGACGAGAAAAATTAATAATAACTAAAAATTAACAAACGTTTGATGATTGAAGTACATTTTTCTTTTTAAGTCGAGGAATTACACTTTAAATTGAAATACTCTAATCAGAAAATCCGGCGAACTCTTGCGCACGATATACGGAAACACACGACGGCTAGGAGGTGCCCGTGGTGTAATGGTTATCGTCGTAGGAAATGAACACGGCGACACGAGTTCAAAACCTGGACGAGACTGATTGCATTTCACATAGCACTAATACCCTTGGGAAAGGTATGAATCCAATTATTCTCCCTCCAGCTATGGGTAAATAGTAGGGCAGACTGATTTCTTCAGCCTTGGTGAGGCAACTAGTCAAGGAGAAGGAAAACTCTGAATTCAAACCTGATAAACTCCGCTTAAAAATATTGCCCTTGTGTCATATCCTGCCCGAGTGGAAGAGTTGGTAAATAGGACGGAGGTGCCCGTGGTGTAATGGTTATCGTAGTATTGTTGAGGCAACTAGTCTAGGAGAAGGAAAACTCTGAATTCAAGCCTGTTAAACTCCACTTAAAAACTGACCTTGTGTGAAGAGCCGAAGCGCTACCATAGACCACCGGACCATTATTGCACAGAAACGCTGCCAAATCAATTAGTCATGACAATTGCTTTGATGGTTTTATAGGAGTTCCAAAATTATGCCACTAAGATGGTAGTGTTTGCATAGTTTTCTCCAACCCCTATATATATACATATATACAAACAAACAAATGTATTCATTTAATATTTTAGGTCTTTACCAAATTATGAGAGCTGTGTCGAGGGCAGAGTGTGAAGCACTCGGAACAAGTACTTGCCCTCAACAACTAAACAATTATTACTGAGAAGCAGGAACTTCTTGCTCGGTTGAAGGACAACTTTGTCACATTGCCCAATGAACCGTTAACAGTGAAACCACCTGCGGTTGACATCATTGAGCAAACGCCACCCCAACACTGGATGCGTAAATACCCAGACCTGTATGAAGTGGGTAAGTTAAATATATTTTCCACGACGAAAAGTCTCCTGGCGCAGACGGACTTCATCTACAAGTAATTAAGAGTGGAGGTAGGAGCTTTGTCGAGGTACTCTTCACCATTATAAGAGACGCAAGGAAAAACCTTAAAGTACCTATAGACTGGAAGGATGCCTGACTAGTTCTCCTTTTCAAGCAAGGAGATAGACGAAATTGTGGCAACTAACGCGAGATCTCATTTCTCTCCATAGCAGGGAAAGTGTTTGCTCGGATACTGCACGACAAAAAACAACAAAAAAACCAAGCCGAGAACTTCCTACTTGAGGCAAACTGTGGGTTCTGCGCAAACCGAGGAACCAAATGTAATATAATGGCCGAGGGATTTCGTTTTATGCCTTTGGGTTTAGTTAGGCTGAGAACCTTTCGGCTCAGCTCATGGGTTAGTTCGGTGCAAACTTGAGTGCAGGTGTTAACGCACGCGCGGGGAGGATGTGTCGTTCATAGATGTCACAATAGCCCAGATGAGAAACGGGGCTACAGTGTGCGGGTGACGTCACGTACCGGAAGCTCGCAGAGGATTTTGGGAATTTTGAAAAAGTCAGTTAGTTGAGTTGTCCTGCCCCAGGAGAAGACGGTTGGCTTTCGCTTGCTCGCCGAAGCCAGGCCAGTGGCCTTTGTGGGGGGGGGGCAGATGGAAAAGCCAGAATAGAAAGAATGTGTATCTCTCTCCTTATGTCGAAAAAACTCAAAGGTAATAAAAAGTTTCGTACCTGAACTAAGAAGTCGTAAGTGTTTTTCGTGTTTCGAGATTCCTATGTTTTATGTATATATGTTATATATGTGTGTATACATATATGTTTATGAACATTCTATGTACATTTCAATATTCACGTATCATGGGTATGGTACACACTGACATGACCTCCTTGCAATAAATACAGAAGAATTACGTTGAACAGAACATGCCCGTCTTCATGATATTTATCAATTACACAAAAACTTTCGATACTCTGAATAGAGAAGCGCTATGAAATACCTTATGAAAATTAGGGTGACCTGATCACTTCGTCAAGCTTGTATCGGCCTTGCATACTGGAATGCATGCATCAGTCAAATTAAGAGAATTCTCGGAATTATTTGAGCTTGGGAATGGATTGAAGCAAGGCTGTGTTATTGCCCCCGCACTGTCCTCGATTTTTCCTTCTATGGTCTTGTCTGATGCCTTCATTGATTCCACTCAAAGAGTATGGACACAGAATAGACTGAAAGTAAAGCTGTTTAATGTAATTCAATATAATTCTGCAAGAAAGACCAAAAATATTCTGGAACGGGAGCTCATGTTTACTGACTACACTGCCTTCGCGGTGCACAACCACCAAGACGCACTGGAAATAATCACCAGTTTCTTGAAACCTGCAAAGACATTTAGGCTGAAAATTAACTTCAAGAAAACCGAGATTATATACCAGACCCCCCACCCCGGGATTTCATAATATTGGACAAGACATACTATAAACCCAAGTAAACAAATTTATATATCTAGACTCCACTGTCGCCAACAAAAACAAACTAGAACGTCAAATGTTTCCAAAGCCTTTGGCGGACCGAGGAAGCGAATTTGGCTCAACAAAGATCTCTAAAAAAACCTAAATGTGAAAAGTACCACGCTATAGTTCTCTCAACCCTCCTGTGTGGAGGATAAACTTGGACAATATACAAAGCGGATGCCCAAAGACTTCAAGTCTAGATAATGCGTTACTTCAACAAAAAACTAAATGTCAAGTGGTGTCGGCATATCCCAAATAAATTCATCCAGGAGAAATCTAAACTTCCTGCCATGTACGATATACTGGACTTACCTATTCTAAAATAGACTGGTCACTTGATCAGATGTGGGAACAGCGGATTACCAAAAATAAATCCTGTACTTTCAATTTAGTGAAGGGTCACGTAAAAACTCGGGCATAAAGACATCATCAAAAGAAACCTGAGGGTCATAAATATCTCTTCAGACAATTGGCAATACCTGTACCCACCTCCCCCCAAAAAATTGCTGGAAAAAATCAGCAAGACGTTATCTTGAGATACGATGGACAGCTAGCAATATATATATATATATATATATATATATATCTTTAAGAAAAAAACCAAAGACCGGTTAATTCAGGATTATAAATTTATTTCCATCCCGTATTTTCAGTTTCTGGTGTGAACCAAAAACATGAAGAAAAAATTAATACAGGACTTCTTCACACCCAATGGATAATTAATTAAATTTAAATTTAAATTTAAATTTAAACCAGAATAAACACGTGGGGTGTAGGGGGGGGCGAGATTTAGGAGTTATCTCCTCTTTTTATTGAATTTCCGTTTTATTTTAATTTTTCAAATTTCTTCTGTCAGTTATCATTACGGTAATTTAACTTTTTTATTTATTTGTTTAGTTTATTTTCTTTTCATGTTAAGTTCGATAATTAACTTTTAAGAGAAATATTAATGCTTATATCAATTTCGATACCATTTAATTAGCTACCTATTTTTTTAGTGCATATGTTGGATAGGTTTTTTTCCGGGTTTCACTATTTATTTCTATGTTTTTAAATTTTTATAGTTTAAATTTAGTCTTATGTCTACATCTAGCTATCAATTCGCTTCTCTTATTTAATAACTTATCGGGCCATTTATCATTTAAAATATAAATTTTCTCTTCTAGGCATAAATTGCATCTATATCTATATCTATATATATATATCGAAACGAACGAATGCATTTATTTAACATTTCCTTTTTGAAAATAGATCCTCGCATGACAAAAAACTAGCAGAGATACATAGATATAAACAGAATGAGATGAATAGGAACGGAATAAGATATATATATATATATATATATATATGTGTGTGTGTGTGTGTGTGTGTGTAAATTTTTGTTTCTATCTATCTATCTATCTATCTGCAAAGAATATATATATATATATATATATTCTGTTTCTATCAGTCTCATTCTATTCATATCTATGAAACTATCTATATTAGTCTTGAGACAAACAAATATATATATATATATATATATATATATAGAGAGAGATAGAGACAGAGATAGAGACAGAGAAACGAATAAATATATCTATTTAATATTTCCTTTTGCAAATAGAGCCTGGCGAAACAAAGACGTTATGAATGCGCATAGTCATCAATGTGGACAACATTCCCATGATGCCTCTGCCCGACGGACATTGTTCATTAATACTAACGTCCTCATTTATTTGATGCTACATGTAACTATTTGACAGGCAACACTCTTGGCGATTAATACAAAGACACATTTCCTTCTCTGCCCAACATTCATCTTCATTTCTTCTCTTCTGATATGACATCCAACTCTACTTACGTGTCCGTTCGTTCAGATTGACGTCTATGTATTTGCAATTCGACTTAACTTTTATATATATTAAAAATATCATTAAAAACTTATTTACATGTACACTATGTCTGACGTTATTATGCAGTCAGTGTTTTCACAAAAAGTGTTATGAACCAAATAATGTTTGAAGATCTTTTTGATACATAAGGCGTCTTCAAAAAGTATCGAGACTGAAGCTCTGTTTAACGAGACTAAAATGATAAGTTAATGTTTCTCAAAATACGTGGTGTGCTTAAAAAGTATCGAGACTGAAGCTCTGTTTAACGAGACTAAAAGGATAAGTTAATGTGTCTCAAAATACGTGGTGTGCTTAAAAAGTATCGAGACTGAAGCTATGTGTACAAAGAAAGTGAGGAACAATGAATGGAACGTTAATTTTCTTCAAAATACGGGGGTTGTTTAAAAAGTATCGAGACTGAAGCTGTATTTACCAATACACTGAATTAATAATGAATAAAACGTTAATTTTCTTAAACAAAAGGATTGATTGATTTTAACAATGTGTCAACCCATGTTATTCTATACCAAGAGGTTAGAGAATCACGCTCAGTGTACGTTCGTATTTATATTTTCGTGTGGTTGTTTCTTAAGAGTTTTTTTTATTGGTACACGATCCTGTCGAATACGAATTAGTTTCAAACAGATCTATTTCACCCATAACTGGTACCCTAACAAATACTACCGCTCAGGGTGAGAGTGGAGCAATGAGCTATGACAAAGAAGGGCTACTCCATACTCGACAGAACTCAAGAAAACGAACCTAACCATCACATGTAGTTTATTGTCATTCCCCGAATCCCCCTTTTTTTTGGGCAGGGTCCTACCCCTTAGCCGGCGCTACAGTCATCTTATTCTAAGCCTCAGCGACAAAATGCGTGGTACGTTCAAAAAGTATCATGGCTCAAAAGAACAATGAAAGAAACATTAATACTAGCTGTTTGGTTTGATTTTGTTTTGTTTTATGGCATATCAACTATTGTAGCTTATTTAATGCCAAATCCATTGTTATTCATATAAACAGTTCTATTTCAAACAATTTAGTTTAGCATAAGTATGCAGTTTAAAAGTAAAAAACAGTTCTATTTCAAACTATTCAATTTAGTCAAGAAAGTTAAATGGTTCTAACTGTTGCTATGAATGACTCAATTAAACATCAGTAATTTATTTACACACAGTTAAATGTAAAACAGTTCAGCTTAGCATAAGTACGCAGTTTAAATGTCAAAACAGTTCTATTTCAAACATTTCAGTTTAGTATAAGCACACAGTTTAGTTCTATTTGACCCATAGATAGGACCCTATCAGCTGCTACTACTCCGGACCAGAGTGAACCTGGGAGCGATGGCAATAAAGGGGTACTCTGCAGTCGACAAAGCTCCAGCATTACCAAAGCCTTACCATCAGATTGTTTAAGGTCATGTAACAGGACACTCGTTGTGGAGGAGTCTTACTTCTCAGCAGAGATGCAGTCGGTGTATTCTACAGCCCCAGCTGGCTGGGCTAAGCACTTGCTGTGTTCATGAAGTATCGAGACTGAAGCTATATTTATCAAGATAGAAATTAAACAATAGATAAAACGTTAATAGTCTTCAACATCTATGTTCAAAAAGTCTCGAAACAAGTTGAATATACAGAGATAAAAATGAACAATGACGGAAACGTTAATCTTATTCAAAATACGATATATGCTCAAAAGGTAACGCGTGGAAGCTGTATTTACCAAGAAAGAAATGAATAATGAAAGAAAAGTTGATTGTTATTCTAAATATGAGCTGCATTCAATAAATATCGAGACTGTAACTGTATTTACCTTTGAGAGAAATGAACAAAGAATGAAACGTTAACTTCTTTTAAAATACGAGGTTTGTTTAAAAAGTATCGAGACTGAAGCTGTATTTACCAAAACAGAAAGGAACGATGAATGATACGTTATTTTTTTTTCAAAATACAAGGTTTCTTAAAAAAATATCGAAAGTGAAGTTATAATTTTAAAATTGGAAATGAGCTATGAATGAAGCGTTCATTTTCGCCAAAGTACTCTTCTTGTGTTCAAAAAGTATCGAGACTGAAGCTGTATTTACAAAGAGTGAAATGAACAATGAATGAAACGTTAATTTTCTCCAAAATTCGAAGTTTCTTTAAAAAAAAGTGTCGAAAGTGAAGTTAGATTTTCCAAATCAGAAAGGAAAAATGAATAAATAAAAGATAAGTAAATAGAATAAAAACCCTTCGACATTAAATAATCCATCATCATCATCATCATCATCATCATCCTCATCATGTCGTGTCGCTAGCACGGATATCCCTGATCCTCTCTCGCCACTTTTCCCAATCTTTCATCGCCTCTGGCAGGTCTTCAGAGCTACATCCTGTATCCTCACATAGCTGAATGTATGTTCGAGCTGGTCGTCCTGATTTTGCATATGTGGGGGTCCATAGGAGTACATCACTTATGAGCTCGTCTCTGCTTCTCCAGCAGTGTCCTGCGTATCTGGTTCATCTAACTTGGATAGTTTTCGTGATGGGAGGCAGGTGGCAGTATAGTTGGTGGTTTGTGGGGTGTTGCCGCCAGGACTTATTCAACTTTGCTCTTAACATTCTTGTGTAATTGCTGTCTAGCTTCTTCTCCAGCCGTTTTGTTCAAGTGGTGCATCCATACAACAGTATCGACACGACCGCTGCCTGGAAGAAACTGCGTTTCATCTTATCGGTCAGGTTTGATTTCCATATGATCGATAGCTTATCGATAGCCGTCCATGCCTTCGTTAGCAGCGTGTCGATGTCTTTTTCGGTTGATGAGACACTGCTCCCTAGGTAGGTGAATTTTTCTATCAGTTTCAGAGAGGTTCCCTCTTGTGTGGAAATGTCGCCCGTTTGATTAAAGCACATATATTCAGTTTTTTGTGCATTGACATGTAGGCCAATGCCTGCGGCGGCTCGTTCCAAACTATGCAGTAGTGTTTCGGCTTGGTTGGGCATATTTGCCATTAAAACCAACCAACCAACCAACCAACCAACCAATCCTTCTCCATCATTTCTAGAGAGACGCTTCCATGTAGAAATGTATTTATCCAACAGCTCCTTCAAGAGCGGGATGCGAAACTAGGCCAATTTTTAAGCCAAGTTTATAAGATCTTAATTCAGAGTTTTTCTTCTCTTGGACTAGTTCGCGTACCAAGGTTAAAGAACACAGTCTGCCCTACTTTTTACTCATTGCAGGAGAGAAACTAGTTGGATGCATACATTTCCCAAGGGTATTCGTGTTATGTAAAATGCAAATAGACTTGTCCAAGATTTTAACTCGGGTTGCAGTTGCCATTTCCTACGGCGATAACCGTTATACCACAAGTGCCTTCTATACAAGTGGTTGTAAATGTGATTTTTTATTTGGAGATGCCCGTGATGTAATGGTTATCGTTGTAGGAAATGGACGCGGTGACATGTGTTCAAATCCTGGACGAGACTGATTGCATTTCACACAGCACTAATACCCTTGGGAAAGGTATGAATCTAATTATTCTCCCTCCAGCTATGGGTAAATAGTAGGACAGACTAGGTTCTTCAGCCTTGGTGAGGCAACTAGTCTAGGAGAAGGAATACTCTGAATTCAAACCTGTTAAACTCCGCTTAAAAAAATTGCCCTTGTGTCATATCCTGCCCGAGCGGAGGGATTGGTAAATATAGTAAATATGATTTTAGGTCATTCATTAGAAACTTTTGCCCTTGTGTCATATCCTGCCCGAGCGGAGGGATTGGTAAATATAGTAAATATGATTTTAGGTCATTCATTAGAAACTTTTCGAATTCAGTCATTTTTACTGAGACAAAATACATTTCTCCTCACCCATTAATAGGGATGTACCCCCAAACAACATCTATCTGTTATTTAATATCTATCGATCTTAGTCTGTTTAAATCTATCTATCTATCTATCTATCTATCTATCTATCTATCTATCTATCTATCTATCTCAGTCTCTTCACTATCTATGTATCTATCTATCTCATTCTGATCATATCTATCTATCTATCTATCTATGTCAGTTTGGGATAAGACCCGTGGCGTTGTGGCTAATGTGATGGATTGTGACATTGAGTTCCAGTCAAGTTATTACGTTCAATTTCTGACGAATACCCTAGGGAAAAGTAGGAAACTTCCTTTAAATACCCAGATAGGGGTTAAATAGTCTCACTATTGCTGTTCTACAAGGATGGCTTTAGCATTAAATAACTTACGAAGTTGGTATGCCATAAAAATAAAGAAACCAAACCAAACCTATCTATCTATCTATTTAAATCGGTTGATATCTAAATCTGTTGATGTCTATCTATCTATCTATCTAGTGTCTGTGTGATATATAAAAACTCCGTGAATACAAAACATTCCGGAATGTAGGGTAAACGGACAAATACGACTTTACAACAACCAGCGACAAACTCGGCATAGACAAAAACGCCACCGATCTCTAGATATACGAATCAGACATTCTTACTGGCCTCTCCCTGGCTTCTCCAGGCAGTTTCTTAACATATTCTTACCGACAGAAGAAAGCACTACCCATTTCTAACAAGCGAAATATGCGGCACACAAGTATGAATCGACACCTTCGAGCCCTGTCTTTTCTCTCTGTGTTTTTCGTCTGAGGAGCGTCGACAAGATGGCCACGAGTTATTTAGCTGAAAAGATCCTTTGATGTGGTCAGTGGCACGCTGAGTTGTGGTCAGTCTTGCATTTGATCAAAGAGGCCCTTTTCTGTAAGCGACTAGATGCGTCCGGTGACTCTTTATTCGTTTCTGACATATTGAGATGGTGGATCGCCTTGTCTCTCTATTCGACTGGGTCTGCTAATGCCCAACTGCATTGTGTGCCGGTTGGTGCAAAAAGAATCTTCCCGCTTTCACCCCCACTAACGTCTTTGTGTTTAATAGCCGCTAGATCTCAATTATCAATCTGTTTTTGTTATCACAACTTATGAGTGTATCCACGCATCATATACAACACACACACACACACACACATACATATATATATATATATATGTGAGTGTGTGTGTGTGTGTGTGTGTGTGCTTCTGGATGTTTGTATGCATGTGTGTGTATGAGTACGTCTTATTAGCAAATAAATTGATATGATACACACACTATATATGTGTGTGTGTGTGTGTGTGTGTATGTGTATGATTGTATTACGTAGCAAATAATACGTAGCACATAATACATGCATGCACATGCTCGTGCGCATACATACACACATATATGTATATATATTAAGACACACACACACACACACACTCATACACACCTATAAATATACTTTTTTTGAGAGAGATTACAAAGTTAGGAGAAATAAAACATATATCAACATCTAGTTTCTCCCGTCTTCTTCAAAAATGGTTTTTGCGTATTGTAATCTTATATTCTGTATACGAAATTAATATATATATATATATATATATATATATATATATATGTATATATATATATATATATATATATATAACAGGTTTATGGTTTTTACTAGCTCACTTAGTGAGTTAATGGAGGACGAAATGTTGCAGTATTGTTAAATAGTGTTCAGTATCAATGACAGACTTTATATATATATATATATATATATATATATATATATATATATATATATATATTACATTGTTCTGTCCGTGACCCTGGGTTTCATGAGACCCACAGTCACAGACACTACTATGTAATATATATATATATATATATATATATATATATATGTATGTATGTATGTATGTATTATTCAGTCCAGTTAAACCAGAGTCGGGAATAATTCCGTCAGGACAAAAAATCATTCAACTATGAACATTTAAATTTTCTTAGTATGGAGTTCAATGTAACTGATATCACAGTGCAATAATTTCTTTTAGAAAAACAAAAACCGGTTTCATTAGGATTATAAATTTATTTCCATCCTGTTATGGGTATTGATATGAATCAATAACACCAAAAATATCTTTAATTATTTTATCCATTAGATCTGAAGAAGTCCTGTTATTTTTTTGGTGTTATTGATTCATATCAATACCCATAACATGATGGAAATAAATTTATAATCCTAATGTGACTGTTTTTTGTTTTTCTTAAAGAAATATATATATATATATATATATATATATATATGTAATATTATATTTATAAACAAGTTAATATATATTTGTATGAATTTCTGCAATGAAGTTTGATAATTGTAATTACTTAGAATATTTGCATTATTGAGTTCATTTGGATGAGGGCAATTGACCGAATATTCCTAGTTCTAACAACTGATACCAATTTATTCTCCCATAAATAAATGTATAATGGTATATAATAAAAGCATAGATATGCTTCTATATGTTACACTTAATCTATTTTATAGGAATCAAATCCACAAAAATTATTAATCAGATGATCAAACAATAATCAACATTTTACACAGAGACACTAAATCCACCGAACACCTAAAATTAATTAAACCCATCAGCTGTTTTCACCAAATTTAGATCATCAAATCTCAATGTTAAAATAATACTAACTCCCCTAAATTCTACCTAAACGAAACAAATGTAGTTTACTGATTCACAAATACATTTCAGGAATGTCTTCTGAATTACACCTTACAAACTTCCAATATCTACATTGGCCATGTAACAATCACATTCTCTTGTCTCACGTATCGCCACGTTTATACAAGTACTGTCAAGTATCATATAATTACAACACATTGTAATAACACCGATAAATCCACATCAGCTGAAATGCGAATAATCCTCATCAATCATTTATAGAAATAATAATAAACGCCAACAAATCCAGGAAGCTATCAGTACTAAAAATAATTAACCAAGTACAAATAAAATAATATTCAACATTGGCACTAACATACTCAATATCAACAACTAACGTGCTGACTAAAGCAACCCAACCAATAGTAAACCTTTCCAAGAAAATAAATATCGCAGTCAAACGATACATAAACAATCAGTACCTATAATTCACCTGAAGATAATCGATATGATGGAAAACGCTTGGGAGCAAATCCTAGGGCAACTTCTCTATCATTTGAACCCTGATAGAAACTAGTAAGTTAGCTAGAGAAAAAAAAATCATCATCATCAACAACAAGTCATGCTGATAGCTTAGAGTAACTTGACTCTTTCTCGCCATCCATCCCGAACGCCCATCGCTTCTGGCAGGTCCTCAAGACAGCATCAAGTGCCTACACAGAGCTGATTTATGTAAGATTTTCCTAGTTGGCAAACCCTGAAGTGTCTGTGTTTAAAAATCCCTTGAGGAACGTCACTTACGAGTTCCCCAGCAATGCTCCGCATACTTGGATGGTTTGTGAGATGGAAGGTAAGTGGCCATACAGCTGTGGTTTGGTAAAGTGTTGCATCTAGTATTTGTTCAAAACAGTACATAGCATTCTTATAAAGATTCCCAGACAGTTTTTTTCTCGATTCGTTTTATTAGCGTTCATGTGGTGCATCCACAAAGTAGTACTGACACAGCTGATGCTAGGAAGAAGTCATGGTTTTTTTATCAGAAAGATTTTATTTCTATAAGATCAATAACCTGTCAATAGCCGTACACGTCATCGCTAAGCGTATATTGACATTAATTTCAGTAGATGAGATATGGCTGCCGAAGTATGTGGACTAGTTTACTAACTTCAGAAGCTGGCCACTTTGAGTGGAAATGGCTTCTTTTTGTTTAAAACAGATGAACACTGCTCCGGAATATGAAAATGAACACTGTTCCGGGATATGCTGCTGGAATTCGGCTTTGGTAGGTGTGTTAGCTAGAAGTGCTTGATCATCTTTGTAGTCTGCGTCTGTCATAGTTTCTGTGGGATCTCGTTTGCTTCTGGCCTTTTTTTCTTTAGTGTGAAACGGTTTTCTTTTATTAGATATATCGAGGTTCCAAGGCAGATCATTGTAAAGGCAGATTATAAATAAATAAAACGCTAATATATCACTTTGCAAAACTCCAGTATTAATGTCGAAAAAGTCAGTGTCACCATCAGGTGAGCAAACCATTGCTTTTCTATTTTTGTAAAGTATAATTATAGCTGAAGCAATTTATTTAGGAGGGCTATATACTAATAGTATCAATGGAATTAAATACCTTAGAGAAATCTACGAACTGTTGTGTTACCTCTGGATTTTTTTATGTACTCCTTCGATGATTCGATTGATTGTCAGGATTTTTTTATATGGATCGATTTCTCTGAAAGTCGTTCTGATTTGCCGATGAATTTTCTCGATTTCAGGTTGGATACGATTGAGAAACATGGAATTATAAATCTTAGTAGCTATAACAGAATTTTGCCTAAGTGATTCCGACATCATCTTTCTGGTGGGGGGGAGGGATGTAGCCTTTTGTTTATTTCTCTATTGGGTTTTGTTTATAGACAGCGCTGTATAATCGAAGAAGCATGTTGTTAAATATCCTTGTTTTTTATACTTCAGGAGGTATTTCGTCGAGGTCTGCAGTTTTTCTGATTTTAATTTTTTTAGTAATGTAAGTTCTTCCACTGTTTGGGGTCTGGTTTGATAAAAAAAACTTTTCCGGAATGTTTACCAGTAATTTCAGGAGGTTTTCCAAGCAGATTCTAATATGACCCTTCAACTTCTGACGTCTTTCTTCCAGACTGACAGCTTTTAGTTTTGCTATCGAGGTTATTTTCCTTCCGTTTATTTCATTTACTGTTTATCATGCTAATCGTGATTGTCTATCTTCAACCGGATTTCTGATTTTATTGATTTTGGATTGAATGTATTCTATTTATTCTTTTTGGTATGTGCTGGTTAGTTATCTCAGAGCTTTCTTAAGTTTCTTCGCATTGGTATTTGTGGAGTTTCTTTATTAAGTAAGAGTGTCTTTTTATGTCATTTCGCTTTTCTCTAATTACTATTGACTCCTAGGGAACTCTACATTTAGCTCTTGGTCTTCTTGGTATCCACTCGGCTGCTGCTTCTATGTGGGCAGTAACAAAGTTGTTGCATTTGGCATTCAGAGTATGTCTTTCAGATGCCTTCTGAAGAGTATAAAGATTGTTTTTTTTTTCACTTACCGTATATTGATTGCTTATATATTGGCAAGTGAGGACAAGTCATATCGTGAAACTTTACCTATTTGTTTCTTATCCCTGCGCAGGCTTAGGCGAATCTTTGGAAAGATGATTATGATATATAAGATATTCCTTCGAAAGAGGAGTATGCCTCACAGTTCAAAGCCCTTTTTATACACCCCTTGTTTATAAATATGTAATCTCGGCCTGCTATAGAGTTATTTAGGTAGGGGTAAATCCATAGTTTTCCCATTCTTTTTTGTTGGTTGATTGGTTTTATGACATATCAACAGTAGTAGGTTATTTAACGCCAAATCTATTTTTATGTAAATAATTAGTTCTATTTCAAACAATTCAGTTTAGCATGAGTACACAGTTCAATTGTCAAAAACATTTCTATTTCAAACTATTCAAGCAGTTATGTATAACAATTCAGTTTAGCATGAGTACACAGTTCAGTTGTCAAAAACAGTACAATTTCAAACAATTCAGTTTATTATAAGTACGCAGTTTAAATGTAAGTACAGTTTAATAGTGAAAAGCATTTCTATTTCTAGCTATTCAGTTTAGTCAAGCAGTTCTAATTCAGTTGATTCAGTTTCGTATAAGTACAGATTTTGTTTACACACAGTTAATTGTCAAAACAGTTCTATGTTAAACAATTCAGTTTAGTGTAAAACAGTTTCCATGTCAAAAAACAGTTCTATTTCAAATAATTCAGTTTAGCATAAGCACACAGTTTAAGTGTAAGTACGGTTTAATCATCAAAAACATTTCTATTGCAAGCTATTCAGTTTAATCAAACAATTCAGTTGAGCATAAGTATGCCGTTAGTTCTATTTAACCCATAAATAGGGCCCTATCATGCGCTACCATGCAAGGCCAGAGTGGACCTGGGAGCAATGGCAATGAAGGGGTGCTCCATATTTCCCAAAGCCCCAGCATTACTGGGATGTTGCGTTCGCAAGATTTATAATTTTCGTCTTTGCTTATAAGAGCATTTATAACTCTACAGATGATCAGAAAGTTGTGTTTGGGAATGTTTCGGACAAAGGAAGACAGCTCGTTGTAGTAGGTGGTGATACCAGTTTCATTTCTGGCATCGGTAGGTCTGTTGCAAGTGACAATTGCTGTGAAACGGTTGCCATTAAGTGTTATCGTCGCAGGATATGGACATGGCGACAAGAGTTCAAATCCTGGACCTGACTGATTGCATTTCACATAGCACCTTGGGAAAGGTATGAATCCAATTATTCTCCATCCAGCTATGGGTAAATAGTAGGGCAGACTAGGTTCTTCAGCCTTGGTGAGGCAACTAATCTGGGAGAAGGAAAACTCTGAATTCAAACCTGTTAAACTCCGCTTAAAAATTGACGTTGTGTCATATCCTGCCAGAGCGGAGGGGTTGGTAAATATGATCAAGTGTAGTATACGCCATTCTCTGTTGGATTTTTCTCTATGCTATTTAGTGATTATAAGAAAAGAGGACTGAGAAGCATCTCGAATGGCGGCATTGACGGAGTTTTTCCATCCAGACGCTGAAACTAATGGGAATCTACAATCAGGACCATGAAATTTTATTTCTTGTTTCCTGTCGTTATAAAATCATAAAAAGGAAAGTTCTTTAGCCTATAACCTAACTTGCATGAACAATATCTTAAAAGTAAAGTTGGCGACCTGAGTCGATGGTGACCCGAAGGTTCTCTTTTCAATAGCTACCACACCAAGATGGGGAAGGCGTGACTCTATTCGCTGGATTGCTCCACTTTACCCTTGATACATACCTTATAATGCTGAGTGTTAAGCAAGGTGGCCTCAAGTACCATTTTTTGACTCTTTGGTATGAATCGACTTTGGATTGAACTCCGGTCTCCCAGACTATTGGCGAACACTTTACTCATTAGGCCAATATATATTTCCGAGCAACGTCTTTTTAACTGATAAACCTTTAATACAAGTTCCCCTAAGGATCGATAAAAGGAATCTCTAAGGGGTGAGTTTTATACTGTTTTTATGATCATCCTATTTTATGCATGAAAAATATTGCATATATATATATATATATATATATATATGAATGTGGATATGTGTGTATGTATGTAAGTTTTCGTATGAAAAGTCATAAATAAATGCATGTATATGTTTATGGACGAAAAATTGTGTGAGTGTGTGTGTGTGTATTGATACGTTTTCGTGCCAATAATTATTGAGCAAATACTAAGATGAGTCTTTTCCGGAGCATAGCTTTTTAGTACCTGCATATATATATATATATATATAGCTAACAAAGTGAGTTCATTCGTCGTAGTGGAAAAGTTGTCTAATTGGCGTTAATCAGCAATTTAGCCAGCATATGGTTTTTATTCATTAGTTTTACGAACAACGTACATGTGCAAGAGGCTGCACAGATAAGTCGAGCACATGGATATATCAGTCGGCTGGTGTGGTGGTGTACTGATAGTCACAATGAACGAGAACCAACTTTCAACTGTTGGAAGCCGAAGTCGTTGTCGTTTTTCGTGGGAAGAGAAAGACAAAAGGATCGGGGGAAGACATTTTTATTGACGTTCAGGCGGGAGAGATAAGCGGAGTTAGCCTTGCAGCGTTTCTTCTTTTGAAGTCGAAGACAAGGGAGATGCTGCCAAGAACCGGAGGTAGAATTCTTTGGACAAGAGACGACATTGCCCTCAGGACAGATCAAGAGAACGGTGCCCTAGAAGAGGAAAAATGGCGGTGGTAAAGATGGAGCGAAAAAAGAAAGGAAAAAAGAGTTTGATATATATATATATATAGAGAGAGAGAGAGAGAAGATTAAAATAATCGAACAGTAAATGAGAATGTGAAAAGAAATCGATATGAATACGTCGTGAGAAAGAGGTTGTAAAAAATGGAGGACAAGTATTTATGAGGTCAAAAACGTAAGAAGCTGTTATATATATATATATATATATATATATATATATATATATTAAGATCTGCACCGGTTTAGAATTGAACTCAGGAACAGTTTTTCAGAATGAGTACTTTATAATGTTCTGCACTTAGGTGACTTTTTTTTAGAACCATAGCTTAGCTTTGGTAGATTGATTGATTAATTTATTTCAACGACACTTCAACATGTTTAGGGTTATTTCATGCCCAGAGGTTAGGGAATCACGTTCACTGCACATTCATATTTATATTTCAAGTGTTGTTTTTAAGAGTTTATTTTGCATATGGTCCTTTCGAGCATAAATATTTTTTAACCACATCTATTTGATTTGTTGATGAGATCGTAACCTGTATTATCACACCTGGGAGTAATGTCATTGAAAGAGCACTCTACCCTTCCCAGAGCTTTAGAGATGAAGTCTCACCATCATGTGAAGTTTAGTATCATACCCAAGACCCACCTTTTTTGCCGGGGCAACAGCCCGACTTGTCACATAGCCATACGTGAATATGTGAAATAGACATATTCATACCGGTACGCAAAACGTTCATAATGTCCATAACGCGCATATATAACATAGGAATCCCGAAACACAAAAACACTTACGACTTCTTAGTTCAGGTACGAAACTTTTTATTACCTTTGAGTTAAAAGGTTTTTCGACATAAAGAGAGAGAGATACCATCTTTCTATGCTGACTTTTCCATCTGCCCCAAACCACGTGTGACACCTGCCGCCAGGCCTCGGCGAGCAAGCGAAAGTCAACTGTCTTCTTCCGAGGCAAAACTCAACTAACTGACTTTTCTCAAATGTCAGCCCACGCTTCCGGTGCGTGACGTCACTCACATCTTGGTCACACCCTCTATCTGGGATTTTTATTGTGACATCTCTGAATGACACGTCCGCTCCGCGCACGCGTGAACACCTGCGCTCATGTTTGCACCTAACTAACCCATGCACTAAACCCAAAGGCAAGATATATAAAACGAAATCCCTCGGCCATTATATTACACACTGACAAAGATCGTTTGGCTTTGGAGTAGAGGTCTGAAAATTTTTCATACATCTTGTTACACCTGATGTGAAAAAAGCCGTGAAGAAGAAAAATTCCGTCAGAAGACCAGACCTAGTGATAGTAAAGTAAGTAAAGTTGTCTCCCTTTAGTCGAGGGCGACCAGAAGGCTCTCTTTTTAATAGCTACTACACCGAGGTGTAGGGGAGGGCACTACTCCTTTCCTTGGATTGCTCCACTTTACCCTTGATACCTACCTTATATCGCTGAGTGTTAATCAAGGAGGTATCAAGTACCATTCTTAAAGTCTTTGGTATGACGCGACCTGGGATTGAACCCAGGTCTCCCGGACGAATAGTGGATTTTATTACCACGGCGGGCCACAGACTGAAAATCAAAGAAAAATCAGTTCTTAGACTTTGCCAAAGAACTAAAAAAAAACAACAACAAAACTTTGGGAACATGAAGGTGACGGTGATATCAATTGAAGTTGGTTCACTAGGAACGATCCCCAAAGACTTGGTAAGGGGACTGGAAGATTTAGAAATCAAAGGACGAGGCCATCCAGACTACTGCATTATTAAGATTGGCCAGAATACTGAGAAGAGTCCTGGAGACTTGAGGGAATTTGCTATAACTCAAACTCCAGTGAAAGACCATCAGCTAGCACTAGCGCGAAGAATTCATCATCATCATCATGCCGTGCTGGTAGCACGGATATCCTTGACCCTTTCTCGCCACTTTTCCCTATCGTTCATCGCCTCTGGCAAGTCTTCTGGACTACATCCCGTATCCTCATATAGTTGCTGAATGTATGTTCGTGCTGGTCGTCCTGCTTTTGCTCGGTCATGTGTGGGGGTCCATAAGACTACATCACTTATGAGTTCGTCCCTGCTTCTCCAGCCGTGTCTTGCATGTCTGGTTCGTGGAACTTGAATAGTTTTCGTGAAAGTGGCAGGTGGCCGTACAGTTGGTGTCTTGTGGGGTGTTGCTGTCAGGACTTGTAGTATAATAATAATAATAATAGTAATAATGGTGAGAAGAAATTGTCGAAGATAACGGTGAAGAAGGACAGTAACATTTTCTACCGGTACTGATTCCGGTATTTAATTGCCTAAAACTGCGGGTAAACAAAAAAAAAAAAAATAATAAAAAAAAATAAAATAAAAGAATAAAACGAAAAATAAAACGATTATTAAATATGATCAGTTTACTTTAAACCATACAATTACTTGAAAAAGAAAAGAAAAAAAAAAGACTACTTTCGGAATTTAATAACCTATCAAAGACTGACATGCCCAAAACCAACCAACCAACCAACCAACAAAACCAAACTATTTATTTATTTAAATCGTTAAATTAAAGAAATCGACTGATTTAGGACATTGACTCGATAAAATAGTTCTGAATGACATTTACTCTGATTGGGTCTATTTATTGATCCAAATGTTCAAAATATTTTTCATTCCAAAAATATCTTATCTCTTATGCATTTTCTTATTTTAACGTTTCAAGCCTCAAGTATCAGTAGACATTGCTTGTAACTAACATTATATAAAATTGTCATGTAAACAATTAGATCAATTGATTTTCTTGATTCAATGATGTTATTTAAATGTTAGCGGAGGGTGTCCTCTTGGTGTAATGGTTAAAGCGATGGACTGCTGAATCGTAGTTTGCGAGTTCGTGCTCCAGTCGCGCTATTACGTTTACTTTCGGGCAAATGTTCTTGGGAAAGGTATGATCCTCTCTTAGCTATGGGTTAAATAGTACCACCACTGTCCTTCTAGTTCAGTAGTGGTACTTCTAGGAAAATGGCTTTGGCATTAAATAACCTACAAAGGTTGATATGCCATTAAACAAAAAAGAAAAAAAAAAACAAACCCAAAACGAACCAAACCTAAATGTTAGCACCCTAGAAGAGTGAAGCTTAAGATCTGAGTCTGTCCCAAAACAACAACACATATACCTTATTCTAGTACCTGACAATGGCCAGAGTCTAGCCGAAAGCGTTTGGACCAGGTGGAAAAAAAAACTAGGAAGACTTCTTACTTACTATAAAATCTGTCTTTATATATTTGTAATGAAACAAACTTGGTTTCTTTATTTAATGGCATGTCAACATTTGTGGGTTATTTAAAGCATGGTATTAATCCGAAAGTGAACGCTATAGCGCGACCAGAGCACGAACTTGTTTACTACGATCCCACAATCCAGTACTTTAACCATTACGCCACGAAATGGTTATCGTCGTGGGAAATGGACACGGTGACACGAGTTCAAATCCTGGACGAGACAGATTGCATTTCACATTGCAATAATACCCTTGGGAAAGGTATGAATCCAATTATTCTCCATCCAGCTATGGGTAAATAGCAGGGCAGACTGGGTTCTTCAGCCTTGGTGAGGCAACTAGTCTAGGAGAAGGAAAACTCTGAATTCAAACCTGAATTTAATTCCGCTTAAAAATTGACGTTGTGTCATATCCTGCCCGAGCAGAGGGGTTGGTAAATATGGTTAGCCATAACCGGGTACAAGTATTAAGTATTCCTGTATTGTTACTTGCCTGTAGTGAGGATTGAACCTGCAACCTCCAGATGATTGTCTCCTTTAGAAGCTTAGGGAACCAACACCTATAACCCTTACGCCATCTGTCCAGCAGGACAACAAGCTGTTCTGATTCCGTTAGCCATAGGAGGTGCCGTGGTGTAATGGTTACCGTTGTAGGAAATGGACACGGTGACACAAGTTCAAATCCTGGACGAGACAGATTGCATTTCACATTGCAATAATACCCTTGGGAAAGGTATGAATCCAATTATTCTTCTTCCAGCTATGGGTAAATAGTAAGGCAGACTAGGTTCTTCAGCCTCGGTGAGGCAACTAGTTTAGGAGAAGGAAAACTCTGAATTCAAAGCTGTTAAACTCCACTTAAAAAATTGACCTTGTGTCATATCCTGCCCGAGCGGAGGGGTTGGTAAATATGATTACCTAGATTTTTCTGTTTTTGTTTTTCTGTGGTCACTGTTACTGGCTGCTATAATCAATATCGCTTTGCACTTGTTTATATATTCTTTGAGTCCCTGCATTGCACCATCTACGCAATTTTCAATTCTTGCGAGTCGTCTTCTCTAAGCATTTTTTCTCTCATAGAATCCTACAATATCATCTCTTGGTTGTAAGGCATCGTGCATTATCCACATTTACCAACCCTCTGCTCGGGCAGGATATGACACATGGTCAATTTTTTAAGCGGAGTTTAACAGGTTTGAAGTCAGAGTTTTCCTTCTCCTAGACTAGTTGCCTCACCAAGGCTGAAGAACCTAGTCAATCCTACTATTTACCCATAGCTGGAAGGAGAATAATTGGATTCATACCTTTCCCAAGGGTATTAGTGCTATGTGATATGCAATCAATCTCGTCCAGGATTTGGCATCGTGCATTATCATTATAAATATTAGTTATTATTATTATTATTATTATTATTATTATTATTATTATTATTATTATTATTATTATTTCACTCCTTGTGAGTTTTTCTCACTAGCGTCTGCTGCTGGTTTTCCTCTGGTAACAGACTCCTCGAGCCTTCATGACTCTTCTGAGTACTCTAGCCGATCTTAAAACTGCTATGGTATGTATCTCTATTTTCCCTAAGATATTTAATTCCTTCAGTATTTTTCGCAAGTCCTCCCTTACGCCCCAGCTACAATTAGTATCAGCAGATACTATGAATTACTGTATAAGCCATGATAGTAGGGCACTTGCGAGGCTCTTACTGTGTGAACAAATTGGGATCAAGATCAATCATCGGCTGGGTTAAGAAGCTTAGTTTTGCTTAATTTTAGACTGCATCTCCTTATTGAACGGATTGGTTCTGGGACCAGTCTCAGATACCTGAGTCATCCTAAAAAGGAAATGCCGATGAAGCTGAGTCGATTTCTTTTGTCTCAACCCTCATATACACGTTTGGGTTCCACGTTAAATGTATCTTGGGAATGACATAAAACTGCGTCTGATGATAAGGCTCCAATTCTGATGTCATTTTCCTGACTCTGAAATATATACGGTATCTAGGGTTAGGCAATATTCCGCATCACTAACATTCCACCGCCTTATTAATGGGGTTTAGAATACTCTGATTGTATCGTTGCAATTGGGTAAAGCCCCCCCCACTGTCCTGATTATGACATTAAACTGCATTTGACGGTGAGGCTCCAGTTCTGGAGATCTGGGGAATGCAGAGTATCCTTCCTGGCCATTATGTCCAGATTCATTCTGTCCCGCAGTGAGAGAACCTGTTCACCATATAACAATGTGAAAACGAATGAATATTATTAAACAGAAATAATTACTTGATCCCATATAATCATTAGTACTAGATAGAAATAATTGAGCCCAAATTATTTGTATTAGATCGGAATACTTAATATATAACTGTGTGTAAAAAAATCTATTAAGAAATACCCAGGAGGTGCCCGTGGTGTAATGCTTATCGCCGTAGGAAATGGACACGGCAACACGAGTTCAAATCCTGGACGAGACTGATTGCATTTCACATAGCACTAATACCCTTGGGAAAGGTATGAATCCAATTATTCTCCCTCCAGCTATGGGTAAATAGTAGGACAGACTGGGTTCTTCAGCCTTGGTTAGGCAACTAGTCTAGGAGAAGGAAAACTCTGACTTCAAACCTGTTAAACTCCGCTTAAAAAATTGACCTTGTGTCATATCCTGCCCGAGCGTAGTGGTTGGTAAATAGGATTAAGAAATACCCACAAAAATGTAAATGTCAATGTACCATGAACGCCATTCCCTAACCTCTGGGCATAAAATAAACTTAGATGTGTTGGCATGCTATTAAAATCAATCACCTACTAACATCTCGTTTGCGGAAGTATAGAGGCGTTCGATAAACAAATGAGAGTTTAAAAGTCACTTTGATTGAAGTAAGTAATGAGGAATTTCGCGTTTTGAGTTTTCGTAGTCGGATTTCTGGCGTATTGCAGAAAGGACCTGCATTTTTTGTTTAGATCTTTATGTTTTAAAGAGTGTAGATGAAGCATTTAGAGATTAAACCGTTCAACTGATATTTCCTTTTTCATTGTTTTAAATGCTTTGCTCTTACCTGGCCCATTATGAATCGTTTGAAAATCAAATCGGATGATAATAATTCTTAATCCAATATCAGGTAATTACAATCTGATACAAGAGACAAACATGCACGGGACAGCTGCTCACTTAAAATTAATACTGATATTTTTTCTTCGTCATAAATATGCAGGAAATTAATTGATTTAATGAATTAAACGTATTAGCCTCACAGTCATCATTAATTATGCCACCCCCACACCACCACCACCACCACCACCAGTACGCCACACCTCGCCCGCTTGTGTCTGTTATTTTACCGGGATAACTATGGGCTGAGTCGAATTACGAAGCGATGCTGGAAAACGTATTTTATTGTTGTTGTTGTTGTTGTTGTCTTATCACGTGATGAAAACAGTGTCCTCCCTCGTTCGTGAATTTTCCACACGGACGCCGTGAAATGGGAAAATTATTAATTATGTTATAAATCTTTTCGAAACGCTGTCGTCATTTTCTTGGAGTTTATTTATCGTTTGAATAAATTAGAGCAATCTTTAGTCACCAAGCAAAGGCAACATCAGAGGTTATTTATTGAACCTGCAAGAGCGCAGCTTCAAAATATCAAATATTGAATCATAATTATCATTTTAATTCTAGCTGCTTCTTATCGCAAATAAATCAGGTCGTCACTTCATCTAAAATACACAAATAAATAAATAAATACTCTTAACAAACGGCCGGTCGGCGTGGCTTATAGTAGGCTGACTGTATCTAATGCAGACGGGTAATGTGCTCCCTCCCCCCCAAAAAGTGTCTTATGTATGACAATGAACTGCATCTGACGGTGAAGGTTCAGTTCTGGAGGTTGAAGGAGTGGGAAGTACATCTTCACTGGTATTATTCCCCGGTTCACTCTGACATGGAGTCATAATAATCCTATTTACCCAACCCCTCCGCTCGGGCAGGATATGACACAAGGTCAATTTTTAAGCGGAGTTTAACAGGTTTGAATTCAGAGTTTTCCTTCTCCTAGACTAGTTGCCTCACCAAGGCTGAAGAACCCAGTCTGCCCTACTATTTATCCATAGCTGGAGGGAGAATAATTGAATTCATACCTTTCCCAAGGGTATTAGTGCTATGTGAAAATGCAATCTGTCTCGTCCAGGATTTGAACTCGAGTCGTCGTGTCCATTTCCTACGACGATAACCATTACACCACGGGCATGGAGTCAATCATTTGTATTCGATAAGTAATTTATTTGTATTAGGAATGATTACTTGAAGTTATAATTGTTTACTCAGGATAATTATAGTTCAGTCGGCTGGGGCTATTGAATAGACTGACTGTATCTCTGCAGAGGGATAAGACACCCTTCAACGTGTGTCCTAGATATAAAGGTAAACAATCTGATGACGAGGCTCAAGCTTTGAGGATTTAGGGAATGTGAAGTACCTCTTTATTACCATTGCTTCCAGGTCCACTCTGATCAAGAGTGGGAGTACCTGATAGGGTACTATCAATGGGTTAAATAGAACAAACTGTGTGCAATGATGTTAAATTGTGACTATTATATAGCAACCGGCTTATTGGTTTAGTGGGTAGAGTGTTCGCTATTGGGTTAAGTCGCAGGTCACGTCATACCAAAGACTTTAAAAATGGTACTTGATACCTCCTTGCTTAACACTCGGCAATATAAGGTACGTATCAAGAGTAAAGTGGAGTAATCCAGAAAAAGGAGTGGCGCCCTTCCCTACACTTCGGTGTAGTAGTTATTGAAAAGGGAGCCTTCTGGTCGCCCTCGACTAAGGTCGCCAACTTTACTTACTTTTTATATAGCAATACTTGAAATCATTTAACTGTGTAAGAAAGAACTCAGGTTCCTTTAAGAATATTATCAACAAAATGTGTTTATAATTATATATATATATATATATATATTTAATATATACGTATAAACAGGATTTGGCATTAAATAACCTACAATAGTTAACGTCATAAAACCAAACCAAAGAATTATCATTCAATGATGAACCATATAACTGTGTGCAAACAAATCGCTATAATTGTACCATAACTGTACCAGATAGATGTTTGTACCACCACGTGCACACTTAGCCATTTGTACAACCATGTGTGAACGTATTAATGACTGTATCACTATGTCTTATGTAGTTGTCGGACCCTGTTGTAACCTCGCCGGGGGAAAAGTGGACGAACACACAAAAAGCTGTCTTAGTTCACTAACACAAAGGTTTATTCGCCTCTAAACTTTTAAAGTAGTTGCCGGGAGAAAGAAAGAAAATATGAAAGCTGAGTCGACTGCGTTAGCTGGACAAAAAGAAATAACACGTCATGAGAAGAAAGAGAGAGCAGACACGGACCATGGATTTTCTTTCTGGCTTTCTGTTGTAGTTCGAGTATACTTGTTTGCTGATTTCGCTTTCACAGGTTCATGTCTAGTGTGTGCTCACCCCAAATTGGGGGCCGCAAATTTTTGTCTGTCTTTACATCTTCCTGGCTAGTGTTCACCCGTGTCTTTACCTCTTCGTATTCGGCTGCTACTTCACTTTAAACCCAAGTTGTCGCCTGGTCTCGGAGGGAGGACTGTATCTGTTTCCAGTGATTCCACATCTACCCAGAAGATTTTGGACCTCCGTTTTTTTCCCAATCATTTTAAATTACCGTAGTCATTCCCCTGTGACTGACCTACAATCAGTGCTTTAGACTGAGTCACTCGGAGGTTAGCTCTCTGTTCTCTTAGACTCTATGTATGCTTTAAAAAAATTTTTTCTTCTGTTTCTCCTTCCTCAGAAATTAGCATCTCGTCATTGGCCCTCTCATATCACGTAAGATAATCAAATAGAAATAATTGCTGGAAACCGTATAATTATTAGAATTAGATAGGAATGCTTGAAACCATGCATCTATGTGCAAATTATTTGAATTAAATTGGAATATTTGATATCATATTATATCTGAGAATTAATTTTTTTTTATTGCGGACTTTTGTCCTCATCTTGGTAGTTTCCTTTTTTTTTCTCACTACGTTTCGGCCAAATTTCACCTCTGGCCTTCTTCAGGTGATTAACAGCGACCTCGGATAGGAATGTTGAGTCTTGTAACCGTATCCCCAGTAATTACTGCCTTCCACAGTTGTTGTCTATCGCACCACGTTTTGACCAAGTAACCCTCTGGTCGGCTTGGGTTGGAATTGAAACCGCTATCTTCTGAGAATGCTCACCTGGAACCGTAGAGACTCAACGTCTCTATTCGCTGCGCCACAGGCCCCGAAGGGCGATCAAGGTTGGATTTTTTGGTCTTATAAATCCAATTATTTGTTCTCCTTATCTGGTCTTCCATAGTCGGGTCCGTACCGATTCAAAAGGATTCCCAATAAAGACAATCGTATAATAATGTACAAAACCACATAAACAGCAACTCTATAAAAATGAAAAGGTGTACAATAAAATCGATTACTTAAACTCTTAACAAAGAATAATCCCATACGTTTTGATATGCCATTAAAATAAATCACCTATCACCTACCTATCCACACCTCAAACATACTTGAGTTCAAAATGTGGTCATACTGTATGAAAAAATCATTTTAATGGATTTAACGACATCTATTTACGTGGTGCCTTCAATAGGTTTCCAGACCTTTTTGTTCCAGGATTTAAAAGTATCGTAAACTTTTGAAAATTCAATATCTTATTGCTATACTTCTTATGAGATGACTAACTAATTTTTATGATTTCAGGTTCAAATAAACAGCTACAGCAGCAACTGGAATACACCCTACTAAAGCCTGATTGTCACAGCTGGTGAATTTCAAAAATGCAATCTAGACGTGAGGACACTTTAGAAGAACGATATGCAATAAAATTGTGTTTTAAACTAGGAAAAAATGCCACAGAAACCTATGGAATGCTTCAGACTGCTTTTCGACCATCTTGCATGAATCGAGCATCAGTTTTTGAGTAGCATAAGAGATTCAAGGAAGGCAGGGAGTCTGGGAGGGATGATGAGAGGTGTACAAAGAGTAAGGAAGTCAATACACCAGAGTTGATTGGCCAAACAGTTAGGGTTAGGGTTACTAAGTTGAGGTTTTAAGGGAGTTGAGGAAGAGATTCCGTCGGTAGAGGCCAACACTCTTGAAATCGGGTCAGTGGCATTTCCCCCAGGACAATGCACCAGTCCACAACTCCATCCTTGTCACAGACTATTTGACCAAGATGGGCAACAAGACAGTTGCTCCGCCTCCCTGTAGTCTAGACCTTGCCCCCTGTGACTTTTGGTTATTCCCTAAGCTCAGAGGCTGTCGTTATGAGACAATTGAGGAGATGAAAGAGGCTGTAACGATGGTCATTGACACGCTCACACAAGAGGACTTCCATGGGCCTTCCAGAAGTGGTTGGGACGGTACAACAAGTGCATTGCAGCCGGAGGAGATTACTTCGAAGGGGACTGTAATTTCATGTGTTTACTATCAATAAAAGTGCCCATACAAAAAAAGTCTGGAAACTTATTTAATGATCCTCGTAGTTACGTGATCAGTTTAACGTGTCAAAAATGTATCGCTAATTGTGGCGTGTAAAAATAGAACTTTGTTGCTGAAAATGTGTTCTATGTGATTGTGTTGTGTCTGTTGTAAATTCATTGGAAATAAAAAGGATTTATTTTAGGAGGAACCCACTTATAAATGCTGCGCATGAAATATATGAGGAAAATTATTGTTTTTTAGCGGAAAGCTTGCCCTATCCCTGTGTGTAATTGTGTTCCATGTATTTGTGGTTGTTTCTGTTGAAATATTCCAGGAGGAATATAGAAGTAAGTATGATGGGTTGGGAAGAATTCTCTTCTGGGAACTGTGCAAAGAACCACTTTGAGAGGCTAAAAAGAAGTGACATTTCTGGTGCTACGTGGCAAAATTATGTTGCTAATAACCATCCTGTGGCAAACCCCACTTTTTTTAGATATAGACATTCCACTGAGTGAAGCAAGTTATTTTGGACCTCACAGGCAACGTGCCGATTAAGTGGGAAGCCGAATTAGTACTGGAAGCCAGAGGTTAGAGCTATGGGGGTGCACACACAGAATTTAATAGAGGATGGGGGGAAGGGTTGTAGCCGCCTGGAGAAGGCTCGCGGTTCAGCAACCGCCAGAGTAAGGTTCACTGGTTTGCCGGACACTCTTTATTCTATTTGTGCTGCAAGATGGAAAGGTGGTTGGTTGTGGAGGTTGAGGGGAGCGTGTTTAGGAAGAGGGGTAGAAGAAAACGGGGAAGATGAGTAGGAATCTAGTTTCATAATTGGGAGGTTATACGAGGTGTAGACATTTGATCACAGAGTTTCTGACCCCTAAGGGAAAGAGACTCGGGGTGGTGGAATAAAATGGATCTAGAGTTAAAGACGAGGTCGGGGGTAGTGTTCCATTCGTTGGTCAGCGTTCATTATTGAAAGTTAGTTGTAGGATAGGAAGAGGACTAAAAGAGGAGGGGGTCTTAATAGCCATTTATAAAGGGCGATTAATATCTTTTGGATATATATATATATATATGGATGAACAAAAGACAAATAGGAATGTCTTTTTTATGTTCAGGGCTTTAATAGAGATGCAAAATTCACCATCATAGAAAAAAATTACCCCCCCCCCCAAAAAAAAAAATCAATGCTAGAAAATCATCATCATCATGTCGTGCCGCAAGCACGGATATGCTAGAAAAAAAAGAAGATAAACAGATAAAAAAAGTCTGTACACACACACACACACACACACACACACACACACACACACACATATATATATATAACAACCTTTTCGCATGGGTAGGATGTGACACAAGGTCAATTTTAAGAAGAGTTTAGCATGTTTGAATTTAGACTTTTCTCCTTACTAGACCAGCTGCTATATTAAGGTTAGACAACTCAGTCTACCCAACTATTTACTCATAGCCGGAAGGAGACCAGTTCAATGCATACATTTTCCAAGAGGATTAGCGCTTTGAGAAATATATGGGGATTAAAAAGAAATAAAAAAAGACTAAAATATTAAAAAAAAAAATGCAAAAAGTAACAATTTCCTTGGAAGCCACAGACAGGAATCGAAATCGGCGCATTCCGAAAAATAGAGGCTTCTTGGTGCCAAAGAAAAACTTTCCCAGTTACGTCAAGACATCTTGACTGGACAGACATTTTTCACTCGGCTGTTCGGAGGGATCGTACGTGTTGGCTGAGTCCCTGGGCCTAGCAGCATGCTTCATCTCCTGTTAGTAGCGGCGATCACACGACGGACTCTCAAACTTGTAACTGCCAAAGAGTATTCCATAATATACTTAAAACGTCTTGTTTTGTGGAGCGCGACTATTTCTACTGGCTCAGGAAAACATTCCCGAGCAAAAGAATGTCGTAAATCCTCAAAATAAAATTTGAGTCTAAGGTTATCCCTCTTTTTTTCCCTTCCGTCCTTAATTCTTTTTACAGGTTCAAAAGAAGGTCGTAAATGTATGGGTAGGAAGAAACAAAAGGATCAGTTTACAAACCTCAGAATTTCCCAACAATTTACCCTTCATATGTCCCATGAATACAAATAATCTCAACCAGAATTTGAACTCAGATCGTTGTATCCACTTCGTACGATTGTAACCATTACACAACAAACACAACATTGAAAACTTACGTGCCATTTGGATTTTAATATGAAACTGAATTACCCGGCGATGAAATATAAAATAAACAACCACAGACATCTATATAACCAAATAGACCAGACAATAAGTCACCGCTAATTTTAAAAGGCGCCCATGTCTTGAAACTTAAACTACATGAACTTGTCTTGAAAATAATACTAAATAGCCCCCACCACAAACAAATGAACGATCAAGTCACAGTTAATTTGAAATGCACTCTTCCCAAACCTAATGAAAACACACTACACCACACACACACACATATATATTATATATATATATATATATATAGGCTCTAATATACGTGAATACTTTCGAAAATGTAAGTATACACTGGTCGTCAGTAAATCACTATGTGGTTATGTGTCGAACCAAGTGCAATATAATATGGAGAGTGCTCAATATCTCAGATAGAGCTATTATAATAATAATGATGATAAATAGATATATGTTATATATAGATATTTAATCCATGGAAAATATTGTTCTGCAACCTAAGGTTTCATGAAGTTTATAACAACATTCATGATGAATGTTGTAATAAATTTCATGAAACCTTAGGTTGCAAACAATATTTTCCATGGATTAAATATATATATAATATATATTTATTTATTATCATTATTATATATATATATATATATATATATATATATATATATATATATATATATATATATATAAAGACCAGCTAAAGACATTTTGATCAGAAAATGTTTTATAAGATCAATGGATATATTATGCCAAGTAGAAAACATTTATATATATATATATATACACATATGATAAATGTGTATTAGATTTTATATATATTTAATACCATAGACACTTATTTGCGAACCCTGATTTCCCACACGTCATTACACGGCAATCCTCTAGGAGGTGCCCATGGTGTAATGGTTATCGTCGCAGGATATGGACACGGTGACACGAGTTCAAATCCTGGACTAGACTGATTGCATTTCACATAGCACTAATACCCTTGGGAAAGATATGAATCCAATTATTCTCCCTCCAGCTATGGGTAAATAGTAGGACAGACTAGGTTCTTCAGCCTTGGTGAGGCGACTAGTCTAGGAGAAGGAAAACTCTGACTTCAAACCTGTTAAACTCCGCTTAAAAATTGACCCTGTGTCATATCCTGCCCGAGCGGAGGGGTTGGTTAATAAGATTACACGGCAATCCTCAGGCAGAAAAGGAATTGCCGCGTAATGACATGCATGTAACCAGTAGTCGCAAATAAGCACCTATGTTATCAAATCTATATAAAAACCAATATATATTATTTTATTATTATTATATAATAGCTCTATCACCAATTGTGACCACTCTTTTAATTATACTGCATTTGGTCAACCACTAACGCACTGATACTGGGATAACAATAAACTGTTGTAGTATATATATATATATTGTCATCCAGAGACAGTCTGTTTCGTTGTATCACAACTGTTTTGTGTGGCTAGACACGTAGGACGCTTGAAGCTAGGATCGAAAACCACCCAAGTTAGATTTAGTACCATGCCGCTCAGGCAGCAGATGAACCACGTAATCGAAGGAATTATATAGCATTATGTAGCTCAGTTCTTTCGAAGAGCTTTGCATTATGCGAGTGGCATTCGTTTATTCCTTCGTCAGAGTGCTCAACCCCCGTTGGGGGCGTATACATTGTCATCCACAGACAGACTGTTTCGTTTTATCACAGCTCTTCAGTGTGGCTAGACATGTAGGAGGCTTGAAGCTCGGATCGAAACCCACCTAACTTTACGTTAGACTTAAGTATCATACCACTTAGCCAGCAGGCGAACCACGTCAGCATGGGAATTATAAACGGCTAGATACGAATACATAAAATATACGGATACGTAAAATGTTCACATGCATAGGAATCCCGAAACCCTGACGACTTTCTTTAGTTTAGGTACGAAACGTTTATTGACTTCTTGAGTTTAGTCTTTCGACACGAGGAGAGAGAGAGAGAGAGAGAGAGAGAGAGAGAGAGAGAGAGAATTTTTACTATGCTGACTGTTCCATCTGACCCTACAAACTCGCGGCGCATCCCGTAGCCCCACTGGATTGGCCTCGCCCAGGCTCGAAAATCAACTCACCTCGTCCAGCGTCAGATCTCAACTAACTGCTTCTTTTCAAAAATCACCAAAATTCCCAGCCCATCGCTTCCGGGCATGACGTCATTCGCACCCCAGTCCTATTTCCTGTCTGGGGTTTTTATTATGACATCTGTGATTGTCACATCCTCCCCGCGCGAGTGTGAACACCTACGCTCAATGTGTGCCTCTGCACGTGCACTAAGCCGAATAGTTCTAAGCCTAACTAAACCGAATGATAAGATATAACCAACGAAAAATGATAATATGAAAAAAATCATTCGGCAATTATATAACACGTAAATTCCTTGACCCATTGTCAAATATTTCAAATCTCATCTCTTGCATGACACATTTAGTGGGGAGGAAAAATTATTGATTTTAATGCAATGTTCACCCATCTAAAGTTATTCTGTGCTTAGAGGAGGTTGATCTTTTGAAAGTTTTGAGAATAAAAAAGATTGTCTAAAAGAACATCGTTTTCCTTTCATGCTTTTAGACCTAAAATACAATCATCATTGCATTACTTAGAATGTTTCGAGGATAAAGAAGTTTGTCTAAAGGAACTTCATTTTACTGCCATACTTTTAGACCTAAAGTAAAAACCTGACTGCATTACGTATTGTTACAGCCAACTCTATCCAAGTACTAAGTAAACATAATTCAGATGTTGGAATCGTAATGACAAATAATGACAATTTTTACCAGTGTCTCTTCCTACTGAGTTACTAGATATCTTATGGTTAAACATTAAAAATGCTGATTGTACCAAGAAGAAAGAACAAGACAGAAAATTTACTGATTTTATTATAAAAATGTTCTTTTTATTATTCGCATACAGGTTCATAATATTTGCATTATCATCGTATTATATGATAATTTAAAGGTTCTGGGAAACAGACATTTCTTTTTTTAATGAAAAAAAACGAGTCCCTGAGGCCCACTGAAAATTGGAAAATATAGATTGGTTGACTGATTCTAATGGCATTTCAACCTATCTTAGATTATTTCATGTCTAGAAGTTAGAGAATTGCGCTCTTTGTATATCTATATTTACATTTTTATGCCGTTATTTAAGACATTTTTTACATACTGTTATATGATAATTGGCCTAGTGGGTAGGGTGTTCGCCAATGGTCAAAGAGACTATTATAAATTCAGTTATCACTGTTGGTTGATAGTATTTTTAATTACTAGTAAGTATGATTTTCCCTGAGTATTAGTCATATGTGTGGATTTGTGTCATTGGCTTGTGGGTAG
>OY757943.1:8686687-8721687 GCA_963585895.1 Sepioteuthis lessoniana
TCGAATAAAAAAAAGACTTGTATTGAAAAAGAATAATTGAAACCATATAACTACGTGCAAAAAATGACTATTTTTAAATAGAATTATTAATTTTAGATAAACTTGAAACCTAAGGATTATTATTATTTGTTACTTGAAAGAGCTTTCGCTGTTATCAGAAACCGATTTTTCAAAGTAAATAGTTTAACCGATCTGTTCGAGAACGTCAAAATAGATGACGTTCCGTCCTTCTTGAGAGAGACAGAGTTGTACCAAAAAATATGACGAATTAAAACTGGTTAATCTAGTTCAAACATTAAATCCTGCTTATAGAAAATTTTACCTACCTAAGTATTCGGTTAGAAATCTATGGGTGATTATATATATATATATATATATATATATATATATATATATATATATATATATATACACAGAATTTGGCGTTAAATAACCTACAAGTGTTGATATGTCATAAAACCTAACCAACCAACCAACAATTTGAAAGCATATAATTGCTTGCAAATTATTGATGTTAGATACAAATATTTGAAAGCATATAACTGTGTGTTAACAAATGACAATTATTAAATAGAATTATTAATGTTAGATAGACTTGAAAAATAAGGATTATTATTATTCGTTATTTGAAAGTATATAATTGCTTACAAATTATTGGTGTTAGATAATTGTTATGTCCCCGGGAAAGTGCTTAAAATAAGTAAGACAAGCACGTATTAAGGGAGAAGAATAAAAATATTACAGTAAAACAATGTTGCCAGAGTAGATCCTGCTTCCAGAGGGGTAATTTACTAAACAATTTGCTTATATGTGGCACAAGAACATATGAGACTTGAACTCACGTGTATAGGTTTACTAGCCAAGATTGCTAACCATTACACCACTAGAGGCACCCCTAATCTGCGAATGGATTACGGGTCAAATATTATATCCCGATTGGAATAGTCCATTGTATGTAGAAAATAGGGATGATACCTCAACAATAAGAATATTTGAAACCATATAACTGTGAGCAAACAAATTACTATTATCAAATAGGATGGTTTGGTTTGTTTGGTTTTATGGCATATCAACCTTTGTAGGTTATTTAACGCCAAATCCATTTTTATGTAAATAATCTGTTCTCTTGAAAATAGATTAAGTTTAGCATAAGTACACAGTTTAATTGTCAAAAACATTTCCATTTCAAACTATTTAAGCAGTTATATGTAATAATTCAGTTAAGTGTAAATACAGTTTTAATGTCGAAAAACAGTTCTATTTGAAATAATTCAGTTAAGCATAAGCACGCAGTATAAGTGTAAGTACGGTTTAATTGTCAAAAACGTTTCTATTTCAAGCTATTCAGTTTACTCAAATAATTCAGTTTAGCATAAGTATGCTGTTAGTTCTATTTAACCCATAGATAGGGCCCTATCAGGTGCTAGGATTCCGGGCCAGAGTGGACTTGGGAGCGATGGCAATGAAGGGGTACTCCGCATTCCCCAAAGCTCCAGCATTGCTGGACCCTCACCATCAGATTGTTTAGTGTCATATCCAGGACACTCGTTAGGGGGGGGGTCTTACCCCCCTGCAGAGAAGCAGTTGGTGTATTCTACAGCCCCAGCCGACTGGGCAATATCAAATAGGAATCGATATTATTAGTATTGGATAAAAATACTTGATGTTATATAACTTATACTTGTTTCCTAAAGATTGTTATTAGTAACTCGAAACCATATAACTGTGTGCAAACAAATTACTCTTATTAAACAGAAATAATTACTAGAAAACATATCATCATCATCATCATCATGTCGTGCGGGTAGCACGGATATACCTGACCCTCTCTCGCCACTTTTCCTTATCGTTCATCGCCTCAGGCAGGTCTTCAGGACAACATCCTGTATCCTCACATAGTTGCTGAATGTATGTTCGTGCTGGTCGTCCTGCTTTTGCACGGCCATTTGTGGGGGTCCATAAGTGTACATCACTTCCTGCTTCTCCAGCAGTGTCCTGCATGTCTGGTTGGTCTAACTTGAATAGTTTTCGTGATAGGAGGCAGGTGCCCGTACAGTTGGTGTCTTGTGGGGTGTTGCCGCCAGGACTTGTTCAAGATTGCTCGCAGCATTCTTGCGTAACTGCCGTCTAGCTTCTTCTCCAGCCGTTTTGTTAGAGTCCATGTAGTGCATCCATATAGCAATATCGATGCGACCGCTCCCTAGAAGAAACTGCGTTTCATTTTATCGGTTAGGTCTGATTTCCATATAATCAATAGACTATTGATAGCTGTCCATGCTTTCGTTAACCGCGTGTCGATGTCCTTTTCGGTTGATTCGACGCTGCTTCCTAGGTAAGTGAATTTGTCTACTAGTTTAAGAGGGGTTCCGTCTAGAGTGGAGATGTCTCCCGTTTGATTATAGCACATATATTCCGTTTTGTGTGCATTGACATAGAGGCCTATGCCTGCGGCTGCTCGTTCCAAACTATGCAGTAATGACGAAATAACTAGCCTTCCCCACCCCCCGTCTCAAACAGTAGACCGTCTCCAAGCATACTTAAAATTCATTAGTAAATAAACGCTAAAAGGGAAGAGGAAGGATTTGAACTCGCACCTGCCAGCAGAGAAAAATGTTTCAATATTGGTCAGTATGTCTTTAAGTCCTATTAATTTAAAATGCTGAAAATTTTACAAAATGTTATGCTGTATTTTTATTTGTAAAATATTGCTTAAACTGTGCGTTTTAAATGTAAAGACACGCTTACTATAAACCCAAATTGAATATATGACTCTGTCCAAATGTCAGCGAACACGGCAAAACGTTTTTGAATCTTTTCTAAAAGCTTAAAATTCTTAAAGCCCTAACAGTAGTTTAGAAGAAAAAGTAAAAGCCTAAAGCTGCCAACCCCCCTCCAAATATGATGAAATTACTAGCCTTCCCCACCCCCGTCTCAAACAGTAAACCGTCTCCAAGCATACTTAAAATTCATTAGTAAATAAACCCTAAAAGGAAGAGGAAGAATTTGAACTCGCACCTGCCAGCAGAGAAAAATGTTTCAATATTGGTCAGTATGTCTTTAAGTCCTATTAATTTAAAATGCTGAAAATTTTACAAAATGTTATGAAAACATATAATTATTATAAATATTAGATAGAAATATTTGAAACCATACAACTGTATGCAAATTATTTGTATTTGGTAGGAATACTGGCTATCATATAACTGTGTGCAAAATCCTCCCCCAAAACACGAACAACACTAAGAATAGTAAATATAAACGTAGAATGAACGCAATCCCCTTACATCTAGGCATAAAATAACCCTTGACGGATTTTCATGCCGTTAAAATCAGTCAATCTGTCTTTATTCTCACTTGTGTGTACGTCATTTGTTAAATGTGTCGGCGTGATCTCTAGTCTATGCGAACCTTAATCTTTTCATTTGATCCGGAAATGTATGATCGACCTCGAAGTGTGAAACACTTCGTTCCAGGAAAAGTCACTGTCATAACCAAACCATTTAACAGCCAATCGGCAATCTCCGGACACTTACGGATAATTGCCGGAACTTTTCAGAATTATCTTCGATTGAAGTCGGTCAATAACGATCAAAAGTAGTGTTAATATTTTTGGTTTCTTTTGCATTTTTCATTTAGCAACAAAACGAAGAGAGAGAAAAAATGCAAAGATCTTTTTTGAATAATACAGCCTCGACTACAACATAAGGAAAACATTGATATCAATCGACCTCGGTACAAAGACAGCGCCATTTTTTTCATTCCTTCCTTTTTCAGAAGGAAAATGATGTCTTAACCGTTCATGTGTCATCCAAATGCTTTTCTTTCTTCAAACGTGCAAAAAAAAAAAAAAGCAAAAAAGCAGACGAACAGAATAAAATAAATATTATCTCTGTTAGATCCTTGCATAGTTCGTCTACTTTCTTCTTTCATATATCTCAGCCCAACCGAAGCGCCCTCTATGTTCGCAATGATCAATAGCTTCCAGTTAATGACGTCGGCCATTTTGTCCAGTTAGCCGAGAGAGCCGACGGCGGCGGGGATATGGCGGGGTGGTTAGGAGGAGGTATCAGCAGCAGCAGTGGCCGCGGTGGCGTGGAGATTTGAGGCGAAGAATAAGTGGCCAAATTACTGCGAAATCAGTACTCCAATTAGCATCGCTTCAGATGTAATCAAGAAAAACCGCCGATGCTCTAACGGCTTCTGGACATGAGCGTTCGTTTGTTTGAAAGATGAAAGAAAAAGCGGGAAGCAGAAGGCCTCTATGAATGTGTTCAGCTGTTTATATTCTGATCCTTCTAATTACTCTGATATATATATATATATATATATATATATATATATATAGAGAGAGAGAGAGAGAGAGAGATTAATGTCTGTACACACATAATTTTATGATACAAAAGAGACAAAAAAGATTTGTACTATCTTTGTCTGTTCATATATATCTATTTCAGTTAATACAGCTATCTTCATGAGTTCATATCAATATACATACATACATACATACATATTCAAGTGGGTATAATATAAATATGATTATACGCGCACACACACACACACACACACACACACACACACACACACACACACACATTCATATATATATATATATATATATATATATAAGTTAATGCTCCCATACTTTCATGACTTTATGGAAGAAAACAGATAAAACAAATTTTCTCTCTCGTCCTCCTTCTCCTTCTCTCTCTTTCTTCTTCTCTCTCTTTCTCTCTCTCTCTCTATCAATATTTTTCGGCTCATATCGATACATTTCGTTCTGGTTCTATCTATCTATCTATCTTACTTTTCTCATATCTATCTTATTTTTTCATATCTATCCGCGGGTGGGGTGTGGGAGGGGAATCCCCTTGACGTAGTGGCTAACGTGCTGAACTGTAGCCTCAAAGTAAGTGATTTCGAACTCTAGTTTTACTGTTACATTCACTTTCGGGTTAATAGACTTGAGAAAAGTATGAATTGCTTTTTCCTGAATAGAATCTCTGTTGTTGTTCAATAAGGATAGCTTTGGCATTAGATAACCAACGAACATCGATGTCTATTAAATAAAGTGACGAAGCCAAACCATACATCGTCGTGAGAGTGAATTTAAATCATCAGTCAACGATCAGGTTTCTATCTCGGACGATTATAGCATAATCCCGAAATTACAATATTCGATGTTCATTATAATTATTTACTTATCATTGACATTTGACACAAGTTATTAGCGACCGTAGTCGAAGGCTCCCTTTTCAATAGCTACCACGCCGAGGTGTAGGGGAGGGCGCTACTCCTTTCCCTGGATAGCTCTACTTTACCCTCGATTCGTACCTTATACGTACCTCGATACGTACCTTATATTGCTGAGTGTTAAGCAAGGAGGTATCAAGTACCATTTTTAAAGTCTTTGGTATGACGCGACCTGAGATTGAACCCAGATCTCCCGGACCATTAGTGAACACTCTACCCACTACTAATACTCAGGGAAAATCATACTTACTAGTAATTAAAAATACTATTAACAGTGATAACTAAATTTATAATAGTAATTGTCAATCATACAGTGCCAATTATATCTAAAGCGGAATCATAAGCATAATATTAGGTATTATCAATGACTTATCTCTACAGCACAAAAGACTTTTCTGTTACATTCACGGGTCACCCATATTAGAGCTTTGTAGCAGTTAAAAATAAGTACAGTTATACCCCACTATACTTTATGAATAAATTAGAAATATTACGAAAATGTTGTTTGATTTTTAAAATGATTTTGAGGCTTATATATATATATATATATATATATATATATATATAATTTGCAATGTTTATAAATAAAGTGTGCTCAATATCATGGTCAATCTTTATGTATTAAATATTATATATTGTTTGACAACTGTCGATTTCTTGCCTATGTTATAATCTGTTTAAGTGTTTTTGGTTTGTAGTTGGTGTCTTTTTAGACGTTGCGTTCTAGATGCGTGGAATTTGTGGATCGTTCCGGGTAGGGCTTGAATATCTATGCGGCTATATGTGTTACACTTGTAATTTGTTACTCTAATAGTTGATAAGTACCGTTGACACTGTCTACGCTATACGAAATTATATATATATATATATATAACGGTGCTTGGTACTGTAGGGTAGGATATGAATATATAATCATACCCCATTTGAGTTTCTAATTGGCTTCAAATGTTCGGGCGTAACCCGGTTTTGAGATTGATTTTAATGGTATATCAATCCATCTGGAGTTATTTTATGCCTAGAGGTTAGGGAATCGCATGCATTTTATTTTCTAATTAAAATCTTTTGCCTTGTTGTTTCTTAAGATTTTGTTCACATGATCCAATCAGACAAAAATAAACTTAAAAAAGATGTATTTGACCCATAAAATGAAACTCTAATAGCTATTACCATTTCAGATGAGAGTGAACCATTACACTACGAATAGGAGTCATTTCTAAAGCTTGGTTAGAGACACTGAGTGTGAATAGAACGTATTAGCAATGATAAGATAACCTAGCTTGTTAACCACTACACAATTCGAGATGCGTAAGAGTTACTTGAGCTTATTTGTGGCAAAGGTTGAGATATATAGTGCACCCAGTGTGAATCGATTTCACTAAGTAAGCAATGGTTTGCTAGTTTAGCTTGTTAACCATTACAACTCGTGAAACTCCCTAGTTTATGTTTAAAAGGTATACCGGTAATTACCCGTTAAATATATTCACGGATTTATTTGAATTGCTAAGAGAATATTAAACGATAAAATTCTGTGTGTGTGTGTGTGTGGATGCCTTTGTGTGAGTTGAGTACCGGTTATCGTCGTAAGATAATGAACCCAACCTAATTGTGGTGATCCCAAACTTGTTGCAGTTCCTCCCCGTTACATCAAAGCTGGAGTCAGAGTAATCTGACGCCTGTATAACACTGATTGCGAGAAGTGGGCTATTTTTTCAAAAATCTGAGACCAGGCTTTTTAATTTTCACTTTTCACTGACGCCTTTGAGAAAGGCATGAACTCTTCAATTATTCTTCAAGCCATGGTTAAATATCAATACAAACGGAGATTACAAGCCTTAGTAAGGCAACCTGTCTAGGAAAAGGAAAACCCTGAATTAGCAATCTGTAATGTATTATGTAGATAGTCTGTGGTACACATGTGCACCATTTTTCTGTTATTAGCTCATCCCTAAAATGTAATTGGTCCTACACAAGCTGTCACCAGTCACCATTATATATATATATATATATATATATATATGTATATAATGTAAATTGTGACTTGCAAGTCGATCTTTTAAGCCTGAAAAAATCTTTACGAAACTAGGAGTCAGCTTATACGGCGAGGCTGAAATCTAAACTTTTACCAAAGAGTGATCAATCAATGGAATAGTATTCCCGCCGTAAGAAGAAAAGAATACCTCAGGAGAACAAGAAAACTTCTCGAAATCGCAGCAGAAATCTTATCACAGGAATAAACACCTGGCAGTCCCCTTTGTTTGATACTCTGGACCATTCCGGAAAGGGACAAGGAAGGAACTCATATAAATGGACCAAAGGACAAAAAAATTAATGAAGATGCATATCTTACACCTGAGATATGACACAGATTCTCTGTTTCAGGAAGAGGAGTTGTCAGCATTGAGAATTGCGTCGATACAACAATTCAAGGACGCGAGAAATACACAAAAAAGGTAAAGAAAGATTGATTACTGCAACTAGTAACGGCAATCATGAGAAATAGAAAAGCAATAAAATAAAATAAAGCAAAAATAGGAAGAAAAACAACTTCAAGCGACTAACTGGAGAAATTGCACATGAGATGATGTGGACCAGGCTAAAAAGGGGAAAATTCAAGAGAGAAACTGAATATTTTTTGATAGAACCATAAAATAATGTCATAAGGTTATGTTTGGTTTCTTTGTTTAATGGCATATCAACCTTTGTAGGTTATTTAATGCCAAAGCCATTCTCCTAGGAGAACGCTAATGGTACTATTTAACCCATAGCTGGGAGGATAAGGGGCTTCATACCTTTCCTAAGGGTATTTGCCAGAAAATGAACGTAATAGCGCAACTGGAGTACGAACTCGCTTATTACGATTTCATAGTCCATCACTTTAACCATTACACCACGAGGACACCCCCGCCCAATGCCATAAGGACCAGTTATATCAAAGCGAAATTTGATAATACGCAAAACATTACGCAAGACTGAATGGGAAAAGTTACCAATTGGAAATTATATAAGGGATGAAAATTCGATGATACTACCAAATAGTATATGCAAAAACCAGAATTTCTCTTAGAAAATGAAATGCATAAAATTCTCTGGGGTTTTGAGAAACAAAAAGATCCCCCAGTCCTAATCAGAAGACCAAACCTAGTTTTTATAACCAAGAAGAAAAGAACTTGTCATTCAGCTGACCACACACTGAAAATGAAAGAAAGATAAAAATGATCTTACATCTTGCTAGAGAGCTGAAAAAAACAAACTGTAGAACATGAATGTGAAGGTAATTCCAATAGTTGGTACTCTTGGAATTTTACCCAAGGGTTAGGAAAGGACACTAGAGGAAATAGAAATTAGAGGAAGAACCGAGACCATAAAACCACAGCATTGATAAAATCGGCTAGACTACTAAAAAGAGTCCTAGAGGCCTAAGGAGACTTGCTGTCACCTAGACCCCTGTGAAAGACAATCAGCTATCGCTGACATGAAAAACTCTTAATGTGTGAAATAATAATATTAATGATAATATAATTTTTTAAACAGATCTATTAGACTCATTGATAGAAGAGTAAGAGTTACTACTATTTGGAAAAACTAAGGTGAATTTTGCCAGTAGAGTTGGCAATAGGAAGTACTGTTTACAGTTACACCTTTTTCAAGGGAATCAATCGTGATGAGTCCATTCATGTCACAGAACATTGTCAGCTTGACCTTCTTTATTGATGGGTACGCCAAGAATTTTTCTTTGCCAAAGAGTCAGAGAATCTCAACTACATGGTCTGTCTTTTCGACTCAGGTTAGCTGCAGCAAACCTGTTTTTTCGTTCATTTATAAACATTTCTTCTGATTTAAAACAGGCTTCTCTGTACCAATAAATAAGAAAATTTCAAAGTTTGAGAACCGAACTCTGTTTAACCTTGGAGCTCTCTATTTTTTTGACTGCCATTTTTATTCATCAAAAAATATTTTTGCGAGATTAAAAAGAATGATAATATAAAACAATTACAAATAATGAAGAGTTTCCATGTATAGAAAAAAATCTAAGAAAATTATTTTGCATTTTTAAAAATTTCCCATTATATATTCAATGACCCTAGTATATATATATATATATATATATATATATATATAGTATTGTTGTTTGAAATGATACTAGACTCAGTGATTTTCCGATATTTCTATTATGTAGACAAACTAATATTTTGGAATGTTTCACATTTTGGAATGTTTCACTGCCCGTGTTTTTAATTAAATCTAGATATTGTTGTTTGTTTATTACGTCTAGATATTGTTGTTTGTTTATTACATCTAGTATTGTTGTTTGAAATAATGCTAGATTCAATAATTTTCCGATATTTTTTATTATGTATACAAACTAATATCTTAGAATGTTTCACTCCTCGTGTTTTTTTAAATTACATCTAGATATTGTTGTTTGATTATTATATCTAGTATTGTTGTTTGAAATAATACTAGATTCAATAATTTTCCGATATTTTTTATTATGTATACAGACTAATAATGTTTCACTCCTCGTGTCTTTTTATTACATCTCGACAGCATCGGACTAAATGTGGGTATTGTTATTTCTTTATTATTATATTCCTAATTGTCTTTGGTGAGTTAGTAATTTCTGTGATTTCAATATTGCTCAAGGTTTTTTTTGGTGATGTCTATGGTTGAATTGCTGGGTAAAATAAAACATCTGTGCAATGAATTATTAGAAAAAAAACTATTTTTAGGAATTTTCGGAAAAAAATTTACGTTTGTGAATCGTGTGACCTTTTATTTTAGCACGTTGTATAAAGGATTTCGGATATTGAAGTTGGGCGAAGTGTAATATAATGGCCGAGGGATTTCGGTTTCATGCCTTTGGGTTTAGTTAGGCTGAGAACCTTTCGGTTCAGTGCGTGGGTTAATAAGGTGCAACATTAACACAGGTGTTGACGCGCGTGCGCGGAGCGGACATATCACTCAGAGATGTCACAATAGCCCACATTGGAAGCGGGGTTACGGAGTGCAGGTGACGTCACACAACGGAAGAGCGTGGAGGATTTGAGGAGATTTTGAAGAAGTCAGTTAGTAGAGTTGAGACCTGGCTCGGGAGAAAACGGTTGGCTTTCGCTAGCTCGCGAGGCCTTGTGGCGGGTGTCGCACGAGATGGGGGGGATTCAGATGAAAAAGCCCGAATAGAAAGATTGTGCCTCTCTCTCCTTATGTTGAAAAACCTTTAAACTCAAAGGTAATAAAAAGTTTCGTACCTGAACCAAGAAGTCGTAAGTGTTTTTCGTGTTTCGAGATTCCTATGTTCTATCTTTTTGGATGTACGTTTCACACATGGTCGTATCTGGCTCTGGTACTGAAGGAATTTTCTAAAAAATCATTTTCATCAATCAGAAATTACGCGAAGTTCATCAGAAAATTTTTGGGATCCCACTAAGAATCGAACTCGCTAACAATAGCCTACCATTTTTTGCAATCGAACCATTGAACTATTGGAGGCGTCTAACAGTGCATTCACCGACCAATTTCGCAATTGACAGAAAGCGATATGACAGTTTTTAAGCGGAGTACAGCTAGTCCGAATTTAGAGTTTTCTTTTTCCTAGATTAGTTGCCGTACAAAAGATAAAGAGCACAGTCAGACCTACTATTTACCTCTAACTGATGAAAGAAGAGATAGAATAATGCTATTCCCAAGAGCATTATCGCTAAGTAAAACGCTAACTTCCTTCTTCAGGATTTGTACTCGGATCACTGGGTTCATATCCTCAAACGTTAACCATTACGCCACTCACGCCTCCTGAATTCCGTATCCTTACATCACACTCGGTGCCCTAGTAAAGGTATAAGTAATATGGCAAGTAGGTGCATACAATCCAAGTTTAAATTAGGGCCTCTTTTTTACGAGGGGTGATATTTTTCCTTTTCTTCTGTTTGTCATTTTCCTTCCGGCTGAGTGGTTCCGGAAATCAAAGATTCGCCGGAAGTATGGATATCTTTAAACACATAGATATTACTGCTAGCTTTTTTTCTACAACCTCAACTTCCGGCAGTGGCCATTTTGAAATGCTTTTTCTCTTTTTTTTTTATCTGCCCTGTACACACAGCCTGAAAACAAAATAATCTGGCGCGCGCGCACACACACACACACACACACACACACACACACACACACACACACACACACACACACACTATAAATAAATAAATAAATAAATAAATAAAGATTAAATGCTTTAATTGGAGATCAGCCTTTTTTGTTTATTTACTTTTATTTTTGAAAATCTTCAAGCAATTTTGTTGATTCTAAAAGCGTTGGAAGATAAGTAAATCGATATTAAACCAAATTGAATGGAAACAAAAGATGGTAGACAAAATGAAAAAAAGAGAAAATGGCGGCAAATATCCAGGATAAGAAAAAGAAAGAAGAGTATGAGAAAATTATCTTTGATAAAAAGAAATAAAATGAAAGATAAAGAGAAAGGGAAAGAGAAGAAAGGAAAGAGCTAAAAAAGACGAGAAGGTGAAAGAAGAGAGACTAAGAGAAATAATTTAAAGTACACTTTGAGAAAAACACAGAGAGAGAGAGAGAGAGAGAGAGAGGGGGGGGATATAGGTATAGAAAAAGAAAAAATAATGATAAGAGAGAGAGGTAAGAAGAGAGATATAAAGAGACAGAAGAAATGAAATATCTAAGAAAGAAGAGAGAATAATATAGAGATTGGAAGGGAGAAATTTAGGATGGGAGAAAACAGAGAAATTATATATATATATATATATATATATATCTTATCTGATGTTATAATGCAAATCATATAAACCTCAATAACTCAAAAAGTTCCGAATCAATATTTGTCACATTTAGACTTGATCATGTCCACTCTTAGCAAAACACTTACTAAAATTTCCGACGTTTACAGCGGTTAGTTTTGGAGATATTTGAAATTTACACATATATTTGAAATTTATATATATATATATATATATATATATATATATATATATATATATATATATATCTTATCTGATGTTATAATGCAAATCATATAAACCTCAATAACTCAAAAAGTTCCGAATCAATATTTGTCACATTTAGACTTGATCATTTCCACTCTTAGCAAAACACTTACTAAAATTTCCGACGTTTACAGCGGTTAATTTTGGAGATATTTGAAATTTACGAAAATAAACTAAGTGAAGATAATATGCAAATTTAGCAGATATTAGGTTGAGACCACTGAAATATAATGAAAACCATTTTTCTTTTTATTCATGATATATGTTGAAACATGGGTAAAGGAAAGGCTCAAACAACTACTGAAAAAAGAAAATTGCAAAGTTATTGATTAAGGGAATGTCCACTTTGTAGAGCTTGGCAGAGAAGCTACACCAACTTTCAAACCATCAGCTACACCTGTTTGCAGACCTAAATGACCTGAGCAGCCAGGATTCATGTGGACTTTTCTGGCCGAAGCTTTTTGTTCGTGTTCGATGTCCATTTAAAATGGCCAGACATTTTCTCCAAATAAAACAAAACAATTTTCGGTCGGCACACCAGTGTTTTCGAGAAACTACAGGCCTGGACACCCAAACTGGATTCCAGATACCCGCTCATCGATAGCTGTTCTTAAACGACTATCCATCCAACACGGCCGGCCGGAAACGTTAGTCTCAGACAATGTATCTGTTATGGTAACTACCTTACGTACTATAATGAACTCTTTCTATTACTATGAATACCGGGAGAATATTCATCTCGGTGTTAAGTTAACCCCAGCCTAACACTCCGGCAGTCAGGCTGACATTCAACACTCTTTTACCTATGCTGTATTTATACTTTCGTTCAATATACTTGTTTCACGTAATCCTGAGCTCGTGTCTTCTGGACCTTTTACTGGTCCACAACAGTATCACAATTTACATCTGAGACATTCCATCACTTCTACTGTTCATGTTGCATCACACATGTTCGGTCACCACCCTACCACCTACAATCCAATGGTCAAGCCAAACGTTTTGTAGTTACCTTTAAACGTGCTCTGCTCAAAGCAAAGAGGGAGGAAACAACAACAGAAGAGTTACTAAATAAATTTCTCCTTTTGTACAGAGCAACAACAAATGCTAAAGTAAAAAATGGAATGTCGCCAGCAGAAGCACTCACAGGACGAAAGCCCCGGACCACATGCCCACAAAAACAAAAACAAAATAAAGGGGCATCCCAAAATAAAACAAAACTATTCTTGGTCGGCACACGGGCATTTGCGAAAAACAAAAGACCTGAACAACCAAACTGGATTCCAGGTAACCTTCACAGGAAAAAAGGACTGTTTGTTTATGACATGAAATTTGGTAAACAATTCTGGGCATGACATTGAAACCAACGGCCAAGATACACTCAGAACAACCAGAATGGCAACATGCTAACTATCCCATTTGGCAAATTAATGGATACATTTGAATTACCGTCTCTGTCACCTCCCGCGTCGACAAATGTAAGTGGGACAGAAACAAGACCTCACAGGATCTTAACCAAGCGCTATCACACAAGAATAAGATATATCTAAATTAATCCCGAGCGTGCTCACCATAGTTAAATACTAAAAAGGGGAGATGTTAGGGATCAGACCTAACGAAAAAATATCTAAGTTCTTCCTCTTGAAGGTTCGAAAGGGAGTAGCTTCCCGTGGACAGTGCACTGTGGGATTGAAGGAACCGGAAGAATGGATACACGGGAGGGACAATAAGGACAGACTTGAAACCGGCCTTGACACATGGACATACATTTGATTAGTGCACACAAAGTTAGCTTCTTTTCCTGGTCAATAGACGCATGCCTCTGCTGTGATTAAATAAACCTAATTGTCTTGTACATCACGAGTCCGTCTCTTCAACTTTGTTCACATATTTTTTTCTTCGTAAAGAAGGACGTTGAAAATATAACAAACTTGAGAACTCGAAGCAAAGGAAAAAGCTTTAAGAACTTGCATCCTCGACATGAACGTAAACTTTTAATCAGCACTACTATCTTTGAAAAGTCTGGAACTGAAGGAGTCAAGAAGGACAAATGGTGTTGATTACTTTGTGATTAAGGATCTGGAAAAAATCCCCGTGGTAGCCTCTTCTTACAAAAGCAAATATTTTAAAGTGTCAAACTTAGGCCTAAAGCAATTCTCACGGAAGAATCTCGAGTGGCATTTGATGAACCTGATGAATGGGCCAAAATTGGCATTTTGTCCGATTCAGGCGTTCCTTTGGCTAAAAGAAGTCGTGTGATGATATGGGATGAAATTGTTAACCAAACTATTTTTGGACCATTCAAAGTCTTTGAAGGAATTAAATTGAACTGTGCTTGCCATTATGATTTTTTGGACAAGCTTTTTTAGCGTTGTTTAAGTCCCTGTTTCGCTGTTTAAAATTGAAGTGTATATTTATGCAACACAATGCTCCTTGTCATGTATTAAAACTTACCCGTCAATTCTTTGAGCATGGAAGATTTCCAGGAAAGATGGTAGAATAGCCACCATTAAGTTCTGATGTGAATCCGGTTGAAAATCTATGGTCAATTGTGAAGATGAAATTATTTGAAGGTGGCAAGCAATATAACAGCAAAGCAGACCTATGTGAAGCAATTAAAACTACCATGTTAGTAAATGAATCTACTGAAGTAAAAAAGATAACAAAATTAATGGATAATAGATTACTGGCTATAACTGAGAAAAAGGGTCTCTATCTTAATGTAATATAATTGCCGAGGGATTTCGTTTTATATATCTTGCCTTTGGGTTTAGTTTGACTGAGATCCTTTCGGCTCAGCACATGGGTTAGTTAGGTGCAAACTTGAGCACAGGTGTTGACGCGCGTGCGTGGATGATGTGTCGTTCACAGATGTCAAAATAAAAATCCCAGATAGAAAGGTTGACCCGTGCATATGAATGACGTCATGCACCGGAAGCACGCGCGGAGGATTTTGGGGATTTTGAAAAAGTCAGTTGAGTTGAGTTGAGTTGAGTTCCTGTCTCGGAAGAAGACGGTTGACTTTCGCTAGCTCGCCGAAGCCAGGCCAGTGGCCTTGTGGCGGGTGCGCACGTGATGGGGATGGAAAGATGGAAAAACAAGAATAGAAAGAATGTGTATCTCTCTCCTTATGTCGAAAAACCTTTAAACTCAAAGGTAATAAAAAAGTTTCGTACCTGAACTAAGAAGTCGTAAGTGTTTTTCGTGTTTCGGGATTCCTATGTTCTATGTATATATGTTATGAACATTCTATGTACGTTTCACATATTCATGTATGGCTATGTTACATTAAAACGTAAAAGATTCGAAGACTTACTGAATTTTTTATTTTTTCTATTATAAGTTTTGATCAATTTTTGATGATTTTATTACCTTTTTATTGACGTTAAATGTAATTAATTTGTTTTGCAAATAATTCTGGGGGCATTTTTTTTTAGAATACATGAAATAACTAAAATGACTTTAATGAAACATATTACCTGATATTCTAACTCTTTCTTTATTGCCCATTAAGTTGGGCAGTAGAATACGGCGCACCGTACCTCATCAGACAGGTAAGACCTCTCCTCAACTAGTGTCCTAGATATGACACTAAACCACCTGATGGTGTGGCGACAGTCTTATGGCTTCAATAGAACTATTCAAATTATTTACAAGGGATCATTGCTAGATATTTGAAACCATACCGCTATGTGCAAGTTGTTTTTATTTGATAGGAATACTTGATAAATAGAATTAAAAATGTGACATCGCAATACTTGAAATCATTTAACGGTGTGCAAATGGATGATTGACATTAAATACAAATATCAATGTTACATAGCATTACTTGAAAACCTTTTATCTGTGTGCAAACAAATGATTAGTATTCTATAGAATGATGATTCAATAAAATACTAATTATTTGTTTGCACGCAAATAAATAACAATACTTGAAACCATATATCTGTGTTCAAACAAATATCTGTCTATCTATCTCATTCTGATCTATCTATCTATCTATCTCATTCTGATCATATCTATCTATCTATCTATCTATCTATCTCATTCTGATCATATCTTTCTATCTCATTCTGATCATATCTATCTATCTATCTCATTCTGATCTATCTATCTATCTCATTCTGATCATATCTATCTATCTATCTCATTCTGATCATATCTATCTATCTATCTATCTATCTATCTATCTATCTTTGTACATGTATAAATAGAATATGGCATTAAATAACCTGCAGGGTTGGATATGTTATAAAACACAACCTAACCAAACCAAATCCTTTTCTTTCAAGTGTAAGAAATACGCTTGTTTGATTAAAAAGGCGCTGGGTGGCATCATCAGTTATGTATTTTAGCTGGTCATGGGGGTGATGGTTTCGGGACTTTCAACATAATACCCCCTCACCAGCTGGACCCCGCTCGGGATGGTCAACCCCGGTTGACCACCCTAAAACAAAAAAAGTTAGCAGCGAAGTTTGCTTTTTAAAGATTTGCCACCGTAGACCTTGGTTTCTACGCATTTGATTGGCTATTGCTTTAGCCAACCAGTTTGCAAGAAAGTTGTTTTAACCAGGTCTACTTTCAAGTATGTATTCTTAATTATAATAATCTCAGAGTTTCAAGTAATTATTTTTAAAAATGACTTGCCCATAGTTATATAGTTTCAAGTAGCTTCTTATTTGATAATAATTTCCTAACAATTATATATTTTTAATTAACTTGTATTATCTAATGTTGGTAATCATCAAAGTCATGCAAACTGCACGGAGTTTCTTGACTTTCTTTCGCCATCAATCTTTGTCATCTCTCGATTCTGGTAGTTTTTTTTGCCTACACAGAGTTGATGTAAGTCTTTGCTGAGTCAACACAGGCGCATCTATGAGTTGGAGTACGTCAGATAATATCGTTTTTGAGTTCGTCCTTTCTTCTCTAGTTTAGTTCGTCAAACTTGCATGGTTTGTGAGATGGGAGGTAGGTGGTCGTTAAAATGTTGTTTTGTGTGATGCTGCTTCCAGGATTTGTTTAAAACAACACGTATCATTATTGTGTAGTTCTCATTTTGATTCTTTTTGTACGTTTTTTGTGGTGCGACAATTGACACAGTCATAGTTTGGAGAAATCCCGTTTTATTTTATTTGTAAGATCAGATTTCCGTATGACCAATAACCAGTCAGTGTAGGTGTCCGTGGTATAATGGTTATCGTCGTAGGAAATGGACTCGTTGACACGAGTTCAAATCCTCGTCGAGGCTGATAGCATTTCACATAGCACTAATACCCTTGGGAAAGGTATGAATTCAATTATTCTTCCTCCAGTTATGGATAAATAGTAGGGTAGGCTAGGTTCTTCAGCTTTGGTGAGGCAACTAGTCAAGGAGAAGGAAAACTCTGAATTCAAGCCTGTTAAACTCCGCTTAAAAAATTGACCTTGTGTCATATCCTGTCCGAGCGGAGGGGTTGGGTAAATATGATATGATAACCTGTTAATCACAGTCTACGCCTTCGCAAGGCGTATGTTGATTAATATTATTATCTAATATTACTAATATTACTATCATACTTTTAATTTACAACCCTTTCTATTGATCGAAGTATTTGTTTTTATCAAATGCAAGTGGGTAGAGTGTTCGCCAATGGTCCGGGAGACCTGGATTCAATTCCAGGTCGCGTCTTACCAAAGACTTTAAAAATGGTACTTGATACCTCCTTGCTTAACACTCAGCAATATAAGGTACGTATCAAGGGTAAGATGGAGCAATCAAAGGAAAGGAGTAACGCCCTCCCCTACACCTCGGTGTAGTAGCAATTGTAAAGGGAGTCTTCTTGTCGCCCTCGACTACGGTCGACAACAACTTATATTGGTTGGAGTATATGTTATTATCTATTGCAAATAATAAATAAAAAGTTAGGTTTTAATTGGTAGGTTGGTTGGTTATTTGTGTTTTATAGCATATCAACCATTACAGGTTATTTAAAGCCAAATCCATTTTTATGTAAATAATCAGTTCTATTTCAAACAATTCAGTTTAGCATGAGTACACAATTTAATAGTCAAAAACATTTCTATTTTAAGCTATCCAGTTTATTCAATCAGTTCTAATTCCGCTAATTAAGTTTAGCATAAGCATAGATTTTGTTTACACAGCTAAATGTCAAAACAGATCTATATTAAACAATTCAGATTAGTGTAAGTACAGTTTCAATGTAAAAAAAAGTTCCATTTCAAATAATTCCGTTAAGCATAAGCACGCAGTTTAAATGTAAGTACAGTTTAATTGGCAAAATCATTTCTATTTCAAGCAATTCAGTTTAGTCAAAAAGTTCTAATTCAAACAATTTAGTCTAGCATAAGTATGCAGTTAGTTCTATTTAACCCATAGGTACTATTTACCAACCCCTCCGCTCGGGCAGGATATGACACAAGGTCAATTTTTAAGCGGAGTTTAACAGGTTTGAATTCAGAGTTTTCCTTCTCCTAGACTAGTTGCCTCACCAAGGCTGAAGAACCTAGTCTGTCCTACTATTTACCCATAGCTGGAGGGAGAATAAGGAGGTTCATACCTTTCCCAAGGGTAATTGCCCGAAAGTGAACGTAATAGCGCGACTGGAGTACGAACTCACGTACTACGATTCCGCAGCTCATCGCTTTAACCATTACACCACGAGGACACCACCAACCCATAGGTAGGGCCCTATCAGGTGCTAGGATTCCGGGCCAGAGTGGACCTGGAGCAATGGCAATGAAGGGGTGCTCCACATTCCCTAAAGCTCTAGCATTACAGGAACCTCACCATCAGATTATTTAGTGTCATATCTAGGGCACTCGTTGGGGGGGGGGTCTTACTCATGTGCCGAGGTGCAGTCGGTGTTAAGTTTTAAAGTATTTCTATCTAATATTAATAATTTTCAATTAATTAAATACAGTTCATAGTCGTTTTAAACAGGTAAACACTTCATACCCTGTTTGGCGTGGCTCCTCGTAGCGTATTTGTTTAAGTGTTGACCTGCGATATTGTTGCAAGTGAGTTGGAACTCCACTCACGCTATTATATTCACTTTCGAACATACCCTTGGGAAAGGTCTGAATCCCCCGATCCCCCTTGCTATGGCTTAAATAGTACCATTATTGTTCGATCCACGATGGTTGATATGCTATTAAACAAAGAAACTAACCAACCAATATATATATATATATATATATATATATATATATATATATATATATATATATATATTTATATTTATATAAAGAGAAAGAGAGAAGGAAAAAGAGAAAAGGAGGAAATAAAAACTGTGAATCTGAGAGAAAAATAGAGAGATGAGGAGCAGATAAGAATTGGATTGGAGAGATAAAAAGGAGAGAGGAAGAGAGAGAGAGAGAAAGAGAGAGAGAGGAATTAAAAAAAGTGAATAAAGTGGAGGAGAGAGAATAAGGAGAAATGAAAAAGTGAAAGAGAGAGAGAGAGAGAGAGAGAGAGAGAAAGGAATAAAAAACAGTGAATAGAGGTGGGAAAAGAGGATAAGAAGGAACGAAAAAGTGAAAGAGAGAGAGAGAGAGAGAGAGAGAGAGGGAGGGAGGAATAAAAACAATGAATAAAGGGGAGGAGAGAGAATAAGGAGGAACGAAAAAGTGAATGAGAGAGAGAGAGAGAGAGAGAGAGTGAGGAATAAAAAACAGTGAATAGAGGGGGGAGAGAGAGGATAGGAAGGAATGAAAAAGTGAAAGAGAGAGAGAGAGAGAGAGAGAGAGAGAGGAAGGGAGAATTGTTTTATTATAAATGTGAAGTTAATGTGAAGTTAATGTGAGAAGTGGTCAAAAACTTTAAAAGAGCAACAAATAAAAAATGTCCAGTTGAATTAGAAAAGGAGAAAGATTTATCGAAATTACAAAGCAATTGGGCTTATTTACTTTGCTTTCCCAAGTGTGCCACAAACGACGTTATGATCGCACCTGTTGTTACAATCTGGTCACTCCACTAAGTATTTAACGGCTTCAACGTTGCTTAATCCAGATGTTAAGACAGGAAATAAAGCTATCAGCGTGATTTGATCGTAAGACAAAAAGCAAAATTTGATAAATCAATGGAAAGTAAATATAAGAAATAAATCGATAAAAAAGTATTAACAGATGGAAAAAAAAAACCCGAAAAAAACCCCCAAAAACAACGAACAAACTCCAGAGTGGAGTTCGAAATCGCTTACTTCGATGTCGTAGTCCAGGACGTTATCTCCCACATCAATGGCACTTCTAACCCCCACGAGACAGATATGAGGAGTAAATAGGACAGTTTATGTATGAAGAGGCTGATATAATGAGATAGATATGAATAGTAATGTTAAGGATAAGATATATCAATAGATAGATTGGAACAGACTGATAGAGATAAGAACGGACCGAGATAACGAGATAGATAAATATGAACAGACTGATAGAGATAAGAACGGACCGAGATAACGAGATAGATAAATATGAACAGACTGATAGAGATAAGAACGGACCGAGATAACAAGATAGATAAATATGAACAGACTGATAGAGATAAGAACGGACCGAGATAACAAGATAGATAAATATGAACAGACTGATAGAGATAAGAACGGACCGAGATAACAAGATAGATAAATATGAACAGACTGATAGAGATAAGAACGGACCGAGATAACAAGATAGATAAATATGAACAGACTGATAGAGATAAGAACGGACCGAGATAACGAGATAGATAAATATGAACAGACTGATAGAGATAAGAACGGACCGAGATAACGAGATAGATAAATATGAACAGACTGATAGAGATAAGAACGGACCGAGATAACGAGATAGATAAATATGAACAGACTGATAGAGATAAGAACGGACCGAGATAACGAGATAGATAAATATGAACAGACTGATAGAGATAAGAACGGACCGAGATAACGAGATAGATAAATATGAACAGACTGATAGAGATAAGAACGGACCGAGATAACAAGATAGATAAATATGAACAGACTGATAGAGATAAGAACGGACCGAGATAACAAGATAGATAAATATGAACAGACTGATAGAGATAAGAACGGACCGAGATAACGAGATAGATAAATATGAACAGACTGATAGAGATAAGAACGGACCGAGATAACGAGATAGATAAATATGAACAGACTGATAGAGATAAGAACGGACCGAGATAACGAGATAGATAAATATGAACAGACTGATAGAGATAAGAACGGACCGAGATAACGAGATAGATAAATATGAACAGACTGATAGAGATAAGAACGGACCGAGATAACGAGATAGATAAATATGAACAGACTGATAGAGATAAGAACGGACCGAGATAACAAGATAGATAAATATGAACAGATTGATAGAGATAAGAACGGACCGAGATAACGAGATAGATAAATATGAACAGACTGATAGATAAGAAGAGACTGATATAGATATGAACGGACTGAAATAGATAGATCGATAGGTAGGTTGAAAACGACTGTCTCATACGTACCCAAACACACATATATATTGATATGAACCGACATGAATTTATATAAACAGGCTGAAATACAATATACATACACACACACACACACACACACACACACACACACACACACACACACACACACACATATATATATATATATATATATATATATATAATCAGTGATATGCAATGTAGAACGATGTATGAATTGTAGCATAGACTGTCTAATGAAAAATGATATACTTGAGATAAAAAAGATATTTTTTTAGCAAATTCTATCTATCTATCTATCTATCTATCTATGTCAATTCTTCATATTGCCGATAAATACTTAATAACGGAAAAATAAAAAGCAAATTGAGAGAAGCATTGTGTGATTGCGAGAGGACAAATAGGATAGGGATGTCAAAAAAGACAGAAACAGACTTCAATACAAAAACAGAAAAAGATATATTGGAACATATTATGATAGATTGATAGAAAAAGATTGTGATAAACTGCTTGATAGAGAGATAGACCGATAGACTAATAGATTGGAACATATTGTTATAGATAGATAGGGACAAATTATGATAGATAGAGAGAAAGAGACAGACACAGGTAAATACAAACCGAGATAGATAGATAGATAAATCGATATGAGTACAATGGATATATATATATATATATATAGAGAGAGAGAGAGAGATTGCCTTAGAGATATATATACAAAGTTGATCTAAGTAGAATTAGATATAAATACACTACGATGAATGTAAAGATAAATATTAAAGAGAGAGAGAGAGAGAGAGAGAGAGAGAGAGAGAGAGAGAGAGAGAGAGAGAGAGAGAAAAGAAAATGGCTGACCAGCAGTAAATTCGAGTCAGTCAGGTATTAATGGCGTTCTTCCACCTAGTTGCTCACTCTTTCCCGAAGCGACGCCATTTTTACTCGGAAACAAATATGGCCGCCGGCGGGAACTGGGTCGGCGAAGCGGCAACTACGGGGAAATGGTGTTCGAGCGGAAACAACTCAATTTTCAGATTCGAGTGGGAGTCGAAGAAGGGGTCAAAAAATGAAGAGAGAGAGAGAGAGAGAGAGAGAGAGAGAGAGAGAGAGATAATGCACAGAAAAAATTGATGAAAAGAGAACCTCTAATAATATCTTTGGAATTATCTCTCCAACTAGAACAGCAAACGATAGATATTTTTGCCGCCATAGCCGGGTCTAACAGACGATAAAATGTTGGTCGCTGCCGTATCTCGGTAGAAAAGGAAGGAAAAAAAAGAAAAGAAAAAATCTGACATTATCGCGGCCGGGTCACGTGTAAGAGTCGGGAATGTTTGGAAGGGTCATCTAATTGTCGAAGTAAATTGACAGCACATATCATTTACAATATTTTTTGCGTTATACTAATTTAATTTATCCGAAATTTTGTTCATCGATGCAAAAAGATAAATATTTGAGCAAATTCCTATCTATCTATCTATCTATCTCAGTCTGTTCACACACACACACACACACACACATCTTCTGTTCCTATCAATAAATTTCATTCTATCTATCTATCTATTTTTAACTTTTGAGGAAACTACCCGAATTCGGGGAACAGATTCAGTTGCTTTAATCTCCAGCTTAAGATAATACTTTAAAAGATTCTATCGAAGGCATTTTAAGGTGTACAATAGCTTAAAAAAAAAAGAAAGGCACAATTCTTACACACTGAGTTTCCTTTTATTCTGGTTGAAATCCAGACACGCGGGACACTGCTGGAGAAGCAAGGACGAGCTCATAAGTGATATACTCCTATGGACCCCCACATATGGCCGTGCAAAAGCAGGACGACCAGCTCGAACTTACATACAGCAACTATGTTAGGACACAGGATGTAACCCTGAAGACCTGCCGGAGGCGATGAGTGATAGGGAGAAGTGGCGAAAGAGGGTCAGGGATATCCGTGCTGGCGGCACGACATGATGATATATATATATATATATATATATATATATATATATATATATATATATATTGGACGTTCGCTCATCTTCGAACGTCCAATGTAATGTCTGCTTTTAGTTGATCTGGTGTATATATAGATAGATATTTCTGTTATATATATATATATATATATATATATATATATATATATAGATTGTTTTGACAAGTTTGATTAAAGATTACGAAACTTTCCTTTTTATGATCTCATTTTGTTTTTTCACTAGCTTTCTGGCTAGTTTATTTGTGTTGACAGTTGATAGAGGTACCCCGAGTACTTCACCCTTGTACTTTCGATTATGTTTACTTACTGTCATTAAAGGGGATCATTGATTTTTTTTTTGTTTAGTTTGGGTACGAAGTGTTGAAATGGTTCATTATTGGTGAGGGTAATTTGGTTTAAGTGTGTGATGTTTAATATGTTAGGGTCGGTATTAATTGCTTTTTTATTTGTGTTTTTTAATAATGACCGCTTCAACAACAACAACAACAACAACAACAACAACAACAACAGAATTAATTATCAATAACCAGACACGTAAAACCCACCGAATACTCGAAACAAACACATCATTTATAACACCAAATTTAAAACATCAAATTTCATTGTTAAGAATAATCCAAATTCCTTTAAATCCGAGCCAAATCAAACAATTGGTGTTTATAGATTCGAATGTCCATATGAGAGTATCTCCCGAACAACAACTTAAGAACTCTTTATACCTATATTGGTCATACTACAACCCCCCAGTCTCTTCATTGGGTGTCTCATTCATACAGTCTTGTGCCACATCTTAGCAAAAAGCTTAGGAAATTACGACAACCACCCTCTCTCATCGCCTTACATAATAAGTCTCTGATATTAGTATCATGAAACAACACAGAGCTTGTAGAGTCTCCGCAGCTTAATAGCTAAAGTACTTGATTGCTGCGTTGAAGAAAACAAGTTCGATCCCAGTTGCCTTGTAACATTCATTTTCGTACTAATACTCTTGGGAAATACAGAAGCCTCTTTATCCTCCCAGCTATAGGTTAAATACTATCACGACTGTTCTTCTTTTTTCTAAGAATGGCATTAAATTACCCACAAAAGTTGATATGTCATTAAACAAAGAAACCATCAAAACCAACATGTATCTACAACATACACACGTATATATATATATATATATATATACTTTCTTTAAGAAAAACAAAAACCGGTCACATTAGGATTATAAATTTATTTCGATCCTATTATGGGTACTGATATGAATCAATAACACAAAAAATAACAGAACTTCTTCACATATAATGGATAAAATAATTACAGTCAGATCCATTAGATCTGAAGAAGTCCTTTTATTTTTGGTGTTATTGATTCATATCAATACCCATAACAGGATGTAAATAAATTTATAATCCTAATGTGACCGGTTTTTGTTTTTCTTAAAGAAATTATTGCCCAGCGATGTCAGTTACATTGAGCTCTTTACCAGGAAAATTTAAATATTCATAGTTGAATGATTTTTTGTCCTGACGGAATTACTCCCGACTCTGGTTTAACTGGACTGAATAATACAAATGTATATATATATATATATATATAATAAATTCTAGGCGAAACTGTAGTAGGATAGTCCAGACTCGCGATTTAATTTTTGTAATTGGCTCTATTTAGTATTGAGCACTTTTTGTAATTGTAGCATTGCAGCATTTGGCGGAGGGTTTTTGTTCTTTTGACCAACTGATTGCATATCTCTTGATTTTTTTCAACTGGTGTGACGAAGTTGGCCTTTTCTTTTTTTTCTCCCGATAATCTTTTTCTTTTTTCCCTAGGCAGTGATTCAAGATTTGTTATCTCTGAATTCTGGCGTTTTTTTTTCTTTTTCTTTGTCACCGTGAATGCTGGTAGATAGTAAATATATATATATATATATATATATATATATATATATATATATATAAGAATAAGAGCACCTCGAGTGGTGTAATAGTTAATGGTTAGCAAGCTAGACTAGCGAATCTTCACGTGTTAGTTGAGAGTTTCATGGGGTGCCTGATTTATTCGGCCACATCTAAGTAGAAACCTTAGTAAATTTCTATATATATGAGAATAGAATTTCAAATGAATAACATAGGACAGCTATTTATTAAAATCTATTTTCTAAAATGATTGTGAAAATGAGATATCGCATGACAAGGATAAACCTTATTTGTTGATCATGTCTATAAATGACTTACCATGATGAAGGCCATTTTGATGTTAGTATAAGAGTGAAAACACATAGAAAATTTACATACATATATTCATTTAAATGATAAGAAAAAAAAAGAAAACAAAACAATTAAAATGAGATATCTCATGACAAAGATAAACAATTAAAAATGATATATCAGATGACAAGGATAAACCCTATTTATTGAGCATGCGTATAAACGATTTATCGTGATGAAGGCCATTTTGATGTTAATATAGGTACGAAAACACTCAGAAAATCTATATAAATATATTCATTCAAATGATTAGAAAAAACAACAACAACAAAACAATTACTTACAGTCGTATGGTTACTTGAGTTTCAAGCCTGAAGAAATCTTTAGACCGGCTATATTATCACATATTTTTTATTCTATTTTATTTTATTTTATTTTTGTCATCGCATATAAACTATTTGAAGCATAGGATTACCAACATATCACTTGAATCACATGATCAACTTTAAAAATAAAGACAATGGTTGATAAACGTATTGAGATGCTGGTGATTTTTCTGCAACATTTTAAACGTAGCTTCGAAGCTGTTGAAGCTGTTCCTGGAATTGGAAATGTGGAATCAAATAAAACAATATCATATCGTGCTGCTAAAAAACAGATTTAAGCGTTATTAGGGTGGTGCTTTGTCCCTCAAAATAAGTTGTCGATTATGATGATTTTAAACACGATCGACAAACAACGGTCTGCAAAGAAAATCCGGTGCAGTCTCATTTAAAGAATAGTCCCACAGGTGTGAGGGCTCAAGGTTTTTAATTTTAAAGAAAGAAAAAAAGATAAAGATGGAAAACAAGGATTCCTGGCAGAGAAATCAAAGAAAATTCTTTGGCATCAGCTATGTAGAATTCAGACAGTTCGAGAATGTATCCCTCTGTGTATATATTTATCCAACAATTTCATTGTAGATAGAATGTTACATTTGGTCAATTTTTTAGTGAAATAATGCTGGTTTTGAATAAGAATTTTCCTTCTCCTAGATTCGTCACCTAATCAAGGCTGAAGAGCCTAGTGTGCTCTGCTAACTCCCCATAGCTGGGAAGAGAAGCGGATTTATATAGTTTCTATGAGTAGCAGCGTGAAATGAAACGCAAATGGGCTTTTACAGTATCAACCTTTGTGGGTTATTCAATGCCAAAACCATTCTAGTAGAAGAAAAGAAGTGGTACTGTTTTACCCATGGCTAAGAAACTGATTTTGACCAACTTCTTATGAAAGGTTGGATTCATCTTGTACCAGGTTATACGGTGAGGGTCGAGCTCACTGTATATCTGAATTGGTCTGAGAGAGGAATTTGATGATCACTGTGCTATTGTAAGAACGCTACAAATCTATTTGATAAGCATAGCTCAGTCTGTCAAAAAGATTTTCTTCACACCAAGTGCCCTTTGAAATCACTATATTAGAGATTTGACTTGAAAATAAGCTAATCATTAGTCTATTATAAGCACCTTGCAAATTCATTTAATAAGCTTATCTTAGTCCGGCACAAAGCTCGATTATTTAGTCATCTAGTGAGGGTGGAAATCACTGTAAAAGAGTTTGCCTTTTGAATATAAGTAGATGACAATTTCTTTGATGTTCAAACAAAAAGCCTATTGATTTCTTCAAATGTTCAACTCCTTTTTTATTAGGGAATATCTCGCAAGCCATAATTAACGAATTCAAAACTATGCTTCTTCCTTATTGACGTGGTCTTCTTGGATCATAACTGATCTGTTCTCAAACCATAAGTTGCTCAGTTAGCCGGCGAGGGGAGGGGGGGCTGTAGAATACACCGACTGCATCTCTGCAGAGGGTTAAGACCCTCCAACGAGTGGTCTGGATTTAGCACTAAACAATCTGATGGTGAGGTTCCAGTAATGCTAGAGCTTTGAGGAATGCGGAGTACTCTTTCATTGCCATCGCTCCCAGGTCCACTCTGGCCCGTAATGGTAGCACCTGATAGGGTCCTATCTATGGATCAAATAGAACTAAACTGTGTACTTTTACTAAATTGAATTGTTTGAAATAGGGCTGTTTTGACAGTTAAACAGCAGTTTTATACTAAATTGAATTGTTTGAAATAGAACTGTTTATATGTATAAGAATTGATTTGGCATTAATGACCTACATTGGCTGATGTGTCAAAAACAAAGTAAACAAAACCAATCAAACCATTAAGAAGCGTATAAAGTGGTTTTACCATGTCGATTGCGGAAGTCTTGTCCTTTTATAAACCGTCCATGCTATTGAGGAGGTAGTTTCATTTAGCACGGAAATTTAGGTTCGGAGTTGTCGCCGTCTCATAACAAATTGAATGGCCCTTTCAAAAAATTCATATGTCAAGAGTCTGACCACATATTTCTCCGAAAACAAGCGTTTGCACGATTGACTACTTAACTCTACCCCGCTCTCATAGCCCGTTCGACAGAATCCGGCATTGCGGTAGCTGACGCAGGAAGAAGGCCACCACATTACTATATTCGGCAGGCCCCCAACTCATTTATTTAATAAGCTTATCTAAGTTTGGCACAAGTCAGAGTAAGGAGGACCAAGGGATTAAAATATACATTTATCCAACCCCTCCATCATGGACACGATGTGAGGGAAGGTTAATTTCTAAGCAGAGTAAAGTTGATTTGAATTTCAGTTTTTCTTCTCCAAGATTGGTTGCCTAACCAAGGCTAAAAAACCCCAGTCTTCCCTACTATTAACTCATAAATGTTGGGGGTAGAGAACAGATGGATTCATGCCTTTTCCATGAGCATTAGCTAGAAGCAAAACGAAAGCAGCATCGTCCAGGTTTTGAACACAGCTCACTGATTCCGTTTCCAATGATAATAACCGTTGCGCTTAGCGTGCCTCCTATGTAATAAAAAATTTCATAAAGGAATTGGCCACCGAAACAATCTTGCAAACTATTACACTACAGTAGGCGTCATACTTAGTTGATCTTAGTCTGGCACAAGGTCAGATAAATGAGTCATCCAGTGAGTTGGTGCGCTAGAAAATTTACCTGCAAGCTGAGCTTCCTGATCAAGACGCTATAGTAGGCGACCGCACCTATGCGTATGAAGATTATACCTAGTCAGATGTTTTCCCGCCATCCAGTGAGCGAATTTTGTCTTCCTGCCAGGCCTCTTGGCAACGGAAATTCTATCACGACTGTCTCCATCAGAGTTTCTTTCTTTTTTTTTTTTTTTTCTTTTTACCTTATACAGCCCCGGGGCGACGAAAACGAGTGAGAAAGATTGCTGTTGGCCAACACGGAAGACGGAAAGGGGGGGGATCGGTTGAGGAACATTCGTCTTTTGTATTGGAAGCAAAGACGTATCCTTAATAGATTGATTCTCTATCTTGGCTTTTGGCGGGAACAAGAAGAATTGCATGTGAGAAAATAATGCAAAATATATGAAATATTTCCTTTGTAAGAAGAAGAAAAAAAGTAAAAAACAAAAAACAAAAAACAAAAAACAGTTTAAATAGCCTCTCTTGATGCTTGATACATATATTTAAGTCTGTTTAAAAAAAAAAAATCTATCTATCTATCTATCTATCTATCTATCTATTTCAGTCTTTTCATATCTATCTATCTATCTATCTATCTATCTCAGTCTTTTCATATCTATCTATCTATCTATCTATATGTTCAATATGAGTTTGTTCAATATATATATTTATTGCAAACTACACATATGTATGTATGTATGTATGTATGTATGTATCTATCTATCTATCTATCTATCTGTTTAAAATGTCAATCACAGAATAAACATTATCTATCTATCTATCTATCTATCTTAGACTCTACTTCGTGTCAGAGACAGTTATTTTGAGTCTGGATTCATTTTGCTGATCTTTCAAGTTAGGTAGACCTTTAAACTGTTAAGACTATCCGACACTCACATTCTATCGACCTCCGAGCAACCAGTCCATTCTCTCTGCCTCAAGCAATCATTCCAATCGCATCTCCTAGACGTCGATGGTATGAATATGTATTTGTATCATTCTCATATGAGAAAATTAAATTTATAAGAGACACCATCAGTGAACATTATTGGATGTGAAACTCTCAAGTCACATGACGGAGTAAATAGTTTCATAACGAAGGAGTACTTGGGCGAGTCAAAGGTTCAGCAATATTTTGGTAGTACGTGCTATTTTGCGGCGGAAATCTCGTAACCAAAGCTGTTCAAGTCGCGAGAGAGATCTGCTGTGTTTGGTAGTACCATGGTAGTTAGTACGCTGACACGTTATGCATTGATTCACTCCGTGTGGGATTTGAAAACTGCACAGATAAACGTGCAACTTAGTCTAATTTATTCTTTAGGAGTTTGAACAGGGTCATAACGCCGTTGGAGGAACAAAAAAAAATTTGTTGTTCAAAAGGTGAAGGCGCGGTTGATCACAGTACAGTAACCAGATAATTGAAAAAAAATCGCTTGAGTCGCAAAAATTCCGACGATTGGGCAAGGTCTGATTGGATTAAAAGTGTACATTCAGATACAGTACTACAATTCGTAGTGGCAAATTTCGCTTGAATCGCAAAAATTCCGACGATTGGGCAAGGTCTGATAGGATTAAAAGCGTAGATTCAGATACAGTACTACAATTCGTAGAGTCAAATCCGATGAGTAGTAATCGGAGAGTATCAGGCGAGTTCATCATTTCACAGTTTAGTTGGATTAGTCACCTTCACGACCTCAGTAAAAGCATACGAACTGCCGAATTGTGTCTCACGTTACTAAAATATTGCAAAACTTTTGACTCGCCCTATCAGGTCGTACAATAGTCGAGAAAGTGTGGAGAAAACCTAATTGAGAAACCGACTTTGAATTTCGAAGAGAAGCTTCCTGAATTGGCTTGACTTTTGTGAAAGGTAAGAATGCACTTGATGGCCCAAGAAGTTATCCAGTGATCAATGGAGCCGGTGAGTTATCTTTGAATTCTGGACGTAGCTGTTCATGCCTTTGATTCCATTTCCAAAGATACTTCAATTTTTGAGTTAGTTGATGGGTTGAATGTGGCTCGACACTCATAAAACGCATTACACGCTGTCAATGTGAATTAGTTTGAGTGAGATTTAATTGGTGTCGTTGGGAATGGAATCAGCCACCCAGGTTCAAATCCTCTACGTGGGTGTTTACATTTAACTTTGTGTTAATGCTCTTGGAAAAGGCATGAAGGAGTGATTCCCTATGGTGTAGTGGCTAATGTAATAGACTGTGACATTGTAGTAAGCGAATTCAATCACCAGTTGTTCACTTTTGGACTAATATCCTTGGGAAGTGTATGAACCCTCTTATACTCCAAGCTAAATTGTACAAATATTATTCTTCTATAAAGATGGCTCTGGCATTAAATAACCCACGAAGGTTGATATACCATTAAACAAAGAAACCGAAAGACATGTATCCATATATTATTCTTTTAGCTATGGGTAAATCTGGTTCTTTAGACGCGTCTAAGCAAACAATGTAGGTAAAGGAAAGCTCTGAATTTAAACTATTTTTACCCCACTGGCCCAATCGGCTGGGCTGCAAAATTCACCGACTGCATTTCTGCAGACGGGTAACACTCCCGCAATAAGAGTCATAAATATGACACTAAACAATCTGACGGTCAGGCTCCAGTAATGCTGGAGCTTTGAGGAATGTGGAGTACCCTTTTATTGCCATCGCTTCCAGGTCGACTCTGGCCTGGGGTGTTAGCACCTGATAGGGTCCTATCTATGGGTTAAATAGAACTAAACAATTTACTTATGGTAAACTGAATTGTTTTAAATAGAACTGTTTATATGTATAAACATGGATTTGACATTAAATAACCTACAGTGGTTGATATGACATAAACCAAACCTAACCAAACCTAACCAAACCAAACTATACTCCACATAAAAATTGACCTTGTATCACATCCAGTCTGTGAAGGAGAGTTTGGGTATATATAAAAGTCTGAATACAATAGTTTTCTAAACAAGAATATAATTGCTAAATGTTAGCTAAATTAGGAAAAATCTGGGTGAGAGGAAATATTTTTGATGTAGAGGCTAATGTGCTGGACTGCAATACTGTAGTAAGCGAGTTCGATCTCCAGTTGCACTATTACGTTCACTTTTGTACAAATATCCTTAGGAACGGTATGAACCCTATTACCCCCATCTCGGCTATGGGTTAAATAGTACCACTACCGTTTTCTACAAGTTAGGTCAGGTTACTTTGTTTAATGAGATACCAATCTTTGAGGGTTAATTAGTACCACTACCGTTTTCTACAAGTTAGGTCAGGTTACTTTGTTTAATGAGATATCAATCTTTGAGGGTTATTTAATGCCCAAACTATTCTTGTTAGAGAACAGTTGTGATGCTTTTTAATCCATAGCTGGGGGGGGGGTAATAAGAAAATTCAAGTCTTTCGGAAGGGTATTAGTCCGAAAGTAAATGTAATTGCCTAACTAGGGTTCGAACACGCTTATAACGATGTCACAGTCCAGGACGTTAGATACTTCGCCACGGATATTCCGCCATACGTTTTTTTAAAACCAGTTTTAATCCTGGTTATGGCTTTTAGCATTTCGCATAACACTAATACCACTGGCCTTTCATTTGGTCTGGTTTGGTTTTATAGTATGTTAACCATAGTGAGAGAGAGAGAGAGAGAGAGAGAGAGAGAGAGAGAGAGAGAGAGAGAGAGAGAGTGGGGTAGATTGAAAGATTTACGGACTGTGATAGATAGATAGATAGATAGATAGATTTGGAACATGGTTCGTTATAAAAGAATATAAAAATTTTAAAGCAAACAAATGAAAACAAAACAAAAAAAAATCATAAACTGAATAACAATAAATAAATAAATAAATAAATAAAATTGGTTCAATTCAAATAAAACCTAACTTTGATTTACAAAATTCCATTTTTAATAATAAAAAAAATAACGATGAGTTGCAACAAAAACTGATAGATAGGCCAGTTCAATAAACAAATTAAAAAAAAAAAGAATTAGAAAATGATGTAAAAAATTGTTAATGAAATCCCCCTCCAAAATAATTTGTGATGCTTTTTAATCCATAGCTGGGGGGGGGGTAATAAGAAAATTCAAGCCTTTAGGAAGGGTATTAGTCCGGAAGTAAATGTAATTGCCTAACTAGGGTTCGAACACGCTTACAACGATGTCACAGTCCAGCACGTTAGTTACTACGGCACAGGGATTTCTCCTTATGTTTTTTTAAAACCAGTTCTAATCCTGGTTAAGGATTTTAGCCTCTCACATAGCACTAATACCATCGGACTTTCATTTAGTCTGGTTAGGTTTTATAGTATGTTAACCATTGAAGGTTATTTAATGCCAAATCCTTTTTTATACATATAAACAGTTCTATTTCAAACGGTTCAGTTTAGCATAAGTACACAGTTAGGTTTTATTTGATCTATAGATGGGACCCTGTCAGGTGCTACCACTAGGGACTTGGGAACGATAACAATAAAGTGGTACACCACATTCCCCAAAGCTCCAGCATTTCTGCATTCTCACCATCAGATTGTTTAGTGTAATGTGCAGGACATTTGTTAGGGAGTCTTACCCCTCTGCAGAGATGCAGTTAGTGTATTCTGCATTCCCAGCCTGTTGGGCCAGCCATCGGGCAAGTAATGCATCTTACTATTCTCCCGCCATCTCTGGGTAAATAGTTGGGCGAAATGGACTCTTTAACATTGGTATGGAAACCGGTCTAGGAGAAAGACTCTAAATTTAAACGTGTTAAACTCCATTAAAAATTAGATTTGTGCCACATCATGCCAGTTTGAAGAAGATTGGGTATATATATACATATATATATATGCTCTGCAACTTCGAGAAGAGCATGTAAAAAGTCATCTGACGAGACGGAGAGTATAGTAATATTCTCCGCCGAAATAAATTTATAAGGACGACTTAACCAAGTTTGAGTTTCCATCCGATTACACTATATACACTATGAATGTGAATTTTGTTTTATCCCCGCAAAGGAATAAGGGATTAACAATAGCCATACATTGAGCACTCACATAGATTTATATGATATTCCTCATATATTCTATGAAAAATAATCCACGCTCACTGTCTTTGGACGCTGACACGAGACGCCAACTGTACGGCCATTTGCCTCCCATCACGAAAACTATACAGGTTAGACGAGCCAGACACGCCGGACACTGCTGGAGAAGCAAGGACGAGCTCGTAAGTGACGTACTCCTATGGACCCCCACATATGGCCAAACAAAAGCAGGACGACCAGCCCGAACTTACATACAGCAGCTATGTGAGGACACAGGATGTAACCCAGAAGACCTGCCGGAGGCGATGAATGATAGGGAGAAGTGACGAGAGATGGTCAAGGATATCCGTGCTGGCGGCACGACATGATGATGATGATATATAATCTGTCTATTAAGACTTATCTAGATTGTTCATGCAATCATACATACTCATTTAAAGGGATGAGAAGCAAACTTTTTAGCCCTTATGGAAGCACACTTAACGTAACGGTAGAAAATAGTTTCGGCGACTCGGATTCGAATCCTAGACGATATTGTTTGCATTTTGCTTCACTCAAATACCCTTAGGAAAGGCATGTATCTATCTATTCCTTCCCAGCTTTCGGTAAATAGTAGGAGAGACTTGGTTCTTTAATTTTGGTTATTATCTCTTGTGGAACTGTGTAGAATTCATAGATATTATGAGGTATTTTAGTTATTGAATTCTATTGCATTAAAATTGTGTCACCAAGAAAAGAAATCAAGTTTGATTTCCAAATATACTTAGGATATGGGATTTTGTGTAGGAGTTTACTTTTGGGTGGAACTGCTATTGTAATATTTCAGACCTCGCCGAGGTCTTGCGGCGGGTGCCACGCGTGGTGGTGGTGGTGGTGGGGGGCAGATGGAAAAGTCAGCATAGAAAGATTGTGTATCACTCTCCTCAAGTCCGAAAACCGTTAACTCAAAGGTAATAAAAAGTTTCTTACCTGAACTAAGAAGTCGTAAGTGTTTTTGTGTTTCGGGATTCCTATGTGCGTTATGA
>OY757943.1:8726687-8746687 GCA_963585895.1 Sepioteuthis lessoniana
GTAATTTTCAAACGACCAGGAATCATTTGTTTGCATTCAGTTAAATAATTTCAAGGATTTCTATATAATACTAATAATCAATTTAACATCGTTTGTTTGCACAGAGGTAAATAATTTCAAATATAGAGAATGATTAAGCAGTTTTATTTGACACATCGTTTGAACCCAAACAGGTACTACCACTCCGACTCAGAGTGGACCTGGGAGGTAATGGCGATGAAAGGCTACTCCACATTCCCTAAAGCCTCACCATCAGATTGTTAAGTGATGTACCCAGGACACTGGTTGAGATGCGTTCGGCATATGCTACAGCTCGAGATGAGCGAATATGTACAAAGAAATGGGAAGAAACGAGAAAGTAGCTTTAATTTGGTTGGATGTTTTTATGACATGTCAACCCTTGTAGGGTTATTTAATACCAAAAAGTCAGTCTTGTTTTCAAGTAATTACATGCCTTCAAGTAACTCTTCCAACTTAAAAGGAGGGGTCCCTGTGGTGTACTGGTTCAAGTGCTAAGCGGGTTCGAAACCCTGGCACATTTTTACGTTCTCTTTTGGACTAATACCCTTTGAAAAGATATGAACCTCCTTATCCCTCTTGCTATGGGTTAAACTGTTGAGCTACTATTCTTCTACAAGGATGGCTTTGGCATTAAATAACCCATGAAGGTTTATATTCCATTAACAAAAGAAATCAAAGTAAACTATCCTATTTAAAAATTATAATTTCTTGTACACAGTTAAATCGTTTCAAGTATTCCTATTAAATACAAATAATTTTCAAATTGATCTATTTGACTCAAAGACGGTTTTTCTATCACTTACAATTATTCTTGGTCAAAGTGGATCAGGAGTACTGGCAATGAATGGTTATTCTATACAGCTTAGAACTTCAGAACTGGACGGAACGGACACCGGATACAGTCTAGAGGACTTTCACGATAGGAACAGATGGCGAGAGAGAGAGAGAGAGAGAGAGAGAGAGAGAGAGAGAGAGAGAGAGAGAGACTCTCTGGTATCAATATGACTTGATTATAGTGATAGTTTCAAGTTTCAAGTATTCCCATATTATACTAATAGCAAGTTTCATTTGCTTAGAATTACATGATATCAAGAATCCTAATAATTTTCAAACATATTTGATCCATAAGTGGGAACCCTACAAGTACACCCACTCCATGTAAGAGCACTTTGAAGCAATGGCGATGAAGCAGTGACTTCACATTGCCCAGAGGTACATAACGGGAGCCTCACCATCGGATACAGTTTAGTGTTTTACCAAGGAAAGCACTGTTTGTTGATACTCATATCCCTCTGCAAGGGATTAATCCAGCCATTTCTATATCCTGGGAAGTATAGCGGCAAAATAAAGGATAAATATTAACAAGAAAGATTAGAAGATAAGAATGAAGATAAATAAAAAGATAATTAAGATATCTTGATGTGGAAGGAGGAGAATGTATGAGGCGTGGGAGTTGAGAGTTAAGAAAAGATTAAAGTGAGGGAGATCAACTGGTAGAGAGTGAAATAAGGATAAAAAAAGGGTAGAGTAAAGAAGAGAAGAAAGAGAGGAAAGGAAAGAGAGACAATACAAATATCAAAGGTGGTGAGAAATTGGAGAAAATGTAAGAGACACATGTAGAGAAAAAGAAAAAAAAGGGAAAGAAAGAATGTTTGTGGGGTAAAACAGAAAAGAGGTAAATGACTGAGAGAGAGAGAGTGAGAGAGAGAGAGAGAGAGAGAGAGATTGTGTGTATGTGTATGTGTGTGAGGGAGAGAGAATGATGGAGCGTGGGTGTGTAAGAGAAAGCGAGTGTGTATGTGTGTGTGTCTGAGAGACAGAGAATGTGTGAATGAGAGAGAGAGAGAGAGAGCGTGTGTGTGTGTGTGTGTGTGAGAGAGAGAGAGAGAGAGATTGTATGTGTGTAAGAAAAAGAGAGTATATGTCTGTCTGAGAGACAGAAAGAATGTGTGTGTGCATGAGAGAGAGAGATAGAGAGAGAGAGAGAGAGAGAGAGAGAGAGCGAGAGAGAGAGAGAGAGAGATTGTATGTGTGTAAGAAAAAGAGAGTATGTGTGTGTATGTTTGAGAGATAGAGAGAATGTGTGCGTGTATGAGAAAGAGAGTACGTGTGTCTCTAAGAGACAGAGAGAACGTGTGTGTTTTTGAGAGAGAGAGAGAGAGAGAGAGAGAGAGAGAGAGAGAGAGAGAGAGAGAGTTCGGAGAATGGAGAGCAAGAGAGAAAAAGTGGTCGGAAAAGTAAGATGAGGAGGCTAAAAAAAAAAAAAACAAAAAAAAAAAACACAGAGAAAAAAATGAACGAAACGAGGAGGTTGGAAATTGGTTAAAAGAGATTAAAAAAGGAAGCTATAGCAAGGGAAGAGAAAGAAAGAATAAAACGGAAAAAGAAAAGATCGACAGGGAAGGAGGTGGAAACGTGGAATGACAAATTGATAAGGATTGCAGAAGAAAACGATAACTGGAAAGACGTTTTCACATTAATCGCTTGGCAATAATTAAGTGGATGCACAATTTAGTGAAGTATGCTGTGTTAAGTCCCCTCCTGCCCATTAAGCAACACTGGGGACTAGGGATGTACGGGACGCATTGATTTGGTATTCGGTTGTAGTTTCACCGGAAGCTGGACTAATTAGCGATCGACACGACGAGGAATCAGCAGTGAAAACTTTCCAGTGTTGAGGAAAAGTCTAAAGTTGATCTGGTAAGTGCTTCGGAATTCTGATTGATTGATTGATTTTAACGGCATGTCAACATCTCAAGGATTAATTTATGCCTAGAGAATTGTATTTTATGCTTAGGGAATTGTATTCATTTGTACACTTTTTGCGCATTTGTTTCTTCTCTCTCTCTCTCTCTCTCTAAAGCTTTCTCTTTATAAGTCTCCATTTCTTACTTTCATTTTCTCTCTCTTTCTCTCTCTCACTTATTCATACTCTGTTATTCTTTCTTCTTTCCAAGGCTACTTCATGAATCTTTATTTCTTCCTTATCTCTCTCTCTCTCTCTCTCTCTTTCTCTCTCTCTCTCTCAAGTCGTTCTAAAACTCTTTCTTTCCTTCATCTCTCTCTCTCTCTAAAGCTCTTTCTTTCCCTCAGACCTCCTTTCTCACGCTCTAAAGCTATACTGTCAAACTTGGTAGGGTTATTTTATGCCTAGAGGTTAGGGAATTGTGTTCATATGTTTCCATTGTGCGCATTTGTTTCTTCTCTCTCTCTCTCTCTCTCTCTCTCTCTCTCTCTCTCTCTAAAGCTATCTCTAAAACTTTCTCTTTATAAGGTTCCATTTCTCACTTTTCCTTTTTCTCTCTTTTTTTCTCTCTCTCTCTCTTATTTACATTGTCTTATTCACTCTTTCCCCCTTCTCTCTCTGCATCTTTATTTCTTCCCTTTCTCTCTCTCTCTCTCTCTAAATCTCTTTCTTTCTTTCAGCCTCTCCTCTAGTTCTCTAAAGCTATCATGTCAACCACTGTAGGGTTAGTTTACGCCAAGAGGTTTGGGAATCGTGTTCATATATACACTTTTTGTGCATTTAAGAAGTTTTTTTGCTCATCGAATAATCTTAAACAGATCTTTTTGACCCATAGATGGGACCCTAACATGTACTACCACTCCGGGTCAGAGTGAATTTGGGAGTAATGGCAATCAAGAGATGACTCCATACTTATCGGATCTCTGGAAAAAGAGACTCATCATCAAATGTGGCTTAGTTGTCTAAATTTCCACAACGTTTCGGCCGATATGACCTCCGGCCACCTTCAGGTGTTTGTTGTCTAAATTTCTGAGACGAAGCTTCTTGATTTTTATCATTAAGGGTTTTCGGACTATTGTCTTCATCTTTATTGTTATTTCCACAACGTTTCGGCCGATATGACCTCCGGCCATCTTCAGGTGTTTGTTGTCTAAATTTCTGAGACGAAGCTTCTTGATTTTTATCATTAAGGGTTTTCGGACTATTGTCTTCATCTTTATTGTTATTTCCACAACGTTTCGGCCGATATGTCCTCCCACCTTCTTCAGGTGTTTGTCGAACTCGGGAACCTTCACGGAACTTCGAACTACGTCCTTTATTGAAACCACGGGGGTCGCCTGTCCTGATTCCGTTTGCCATATCCGGGTACAAGTGTTAAGTATTCCTGTATATTCCTCACTACAGGGGAGTAACAATACAGGAATACTTAACACTTGTACCCGGATATGGCAAACGGAATCAGAACAGTCGACCCCCGTGGTTTCAATAAAGGACGTAGTTCGAAGTTCCGTGAAGGTTCCCGAGTTCGACAAACACCTGAAGAAGGCCGGAGGACATATCGGCCGAAACGTTGTGGAAATAACAATAAAGATGAAGACAATAGTCCGAAAAACCTTAATGATAAAAATGTGGTTTAGTGTTATACTCCGGACACATCTTTTTTTCAGGGAGGGGTTCTTATTTTTCGGCGGGGGATACATTCAGTTAATTATAAGTCTCACCGTCAGGTTGTTTCGAAATTCTGTACAGACGGAAATAAAAGTGAATTCGAAGAAGCAATGTCGGAGAATACAATGGTTCCGCGAAAACTCCTCGACTAAGTTGTTGTAATTTCTTAGGGGTCAGCTAAGAAATACGACTGCCTTGTCGTTGTGGCTTTGATTAGAGTGTTTTTCAAACTGTGGTCTGGAGACCAGAGGGGTTCTGTAACATCAACAGTAGGGATCCGCAGACACTGAAAATATGTCTTTAAATCTATATCTTCCAATTAGCAATATAACCGTAAATTTGTATTTCTAGTTATTTATAGACACCTGTGAAACAGTTAAAACAGCAATTACAACTAAAATTTGGGCTTAATGCGTCGTCTGAGTATCCTTTATTGTCTCAAAATGCCGCCAAATGTTGCGACTTTTTGCGAAACTACATTTTTTGTTTTCACCAATATGAAGATCAAATACAGATCCTGTTGTGCCACATAAATTGTGTGTATCTTTTTGAAACATATGACCCAGTATTGTCAATTTGCACCAAGCAAGGCAAGCACATAGCCTTTCGCTAAATGTCGTTACTTAGTGCAAAAATTGGAGGTGATTTTCATTAAATATTTTTGATAAATTTCATTTTTATTCATATGTCGGTCCACGAACTTTTATTTCTATTCATGTAAGGGATCACGAGATTTCATTTTTATTTTTATGAACGTCCACGAGATTTTATTTTCATTTATATGTGGTTTCACGAGATTTCAATGATATCATTTTTACTTATATGAGTATCTACGAGATTTCATTTCAATTTACACGCAGATCCCCGAGATTTCATTTTCATCTACATAGGGCTCCACGAGATTTTATTTTTATTCATATGTGAGTATGCGATATTTTTTTTATGTATATGGGAGCCCATGAGATTTCATTTTTATTTGTTCGTAGATCCACGAGATTTTATTTTTATATGGAGATCCACCATATTTCATTTTTACTTATGTGGGGATCCTCGAAATTTTATTTTCATTCACATAGGAGTCCTCGAGATTTCATTTTTATTTATATGTTGATCCACGAAATTTCATTGTTATTTATATGGAGGTCCGCGAGATTTCATTTGTATTTATATGGAGGTCTGCGAGATTTCATTGTTATTTATATGGAGGTCTGCGAGATTTTATTTGTATTCATATGGAGGTCTGCGAGATTTCATTTGTATCTATATGGGTATAGACCCTGAAATAATAAAGAGTCCTGGCCCCAAATATTTTGAAAACCACTTAGTAAACGTTATTTATTATCATGACTACACTGTCGACTTTTTTTCTTGATTGAAGTCTGCCTGTCTTATAAACCACCTGTTATATTGTAGCCCCATCGAAAGAGAACTCAGTGATTGCCTCCTGGAAGTGCGTTTACATTTGGTACTGCGCCCGGCTAAAATTATATTATGCATTTTAAGAAAATTGTTTGCTCGGACCAGAAGAAATAGGGGGGGGGTGTTCTCGTGGTGTAACTGTTAAAGCGATGGACTGCAGAATCGCAGTAAGCGAGTTCGTACTCCAGTCGCGCTATTACGTTCACTTTCGGGTAAATACCCTTGGAAAAGGTATGAACCCCCTTATCCTCCCAGCTATGGGTTAGATAGTACCACTACTATTCTTCTAGGAGAATGGATTTGACATTAAATAACCTACAAAGGTTGATATGCCATTAAAACTAAGAAACCAAACCAAACCAAACCAGAAGAAATAAGATGATGGTCTTGGCAGTCGTTAACGTAGTCAATGGTGGAATAAGTAAGTTAACTTGGCGATCGTCGTCGAGGGTGACTCGAAGGCTCCTTTTTCGATAGCTACTACACCGAGGTGTAAGGAAGGGCGATACTCCTTTCCCTGGATTGCTCCACTTTACCGTTGATCCCTACCTTATATTACTGAGTGTTAAGCAAGGAGGCATCAAGTACCATTTTTAAAGTCTTTGGTATGACTCGACCTGGGATTGAGCCCAGGTCTCCCGGGCCATTGGCGAGTGGAATAAGTGCTAGAAATTGTCTATAAATGGATGAAGGGTTCATTTTGGAAGAAGAAGAAGAAGAAGAGGAGGAAGAAGAAGAAAAGAGAAAGAAGGAGGAAAAGACGAATGCGAGGCTTTTAATGTTATTATAAAGTGATAACATGGAAAAAGAAAGAGAAATCTGATTTTTATTTCTAAAAGAAACGAAATTCAAGTATGTGTAGTGGTATAAAAATTAATAAGAAAAGAATAAAAAAGAAAAGAATAAAACTAAAAAAAAATGGTAAAATGAACATAAAGAATATAAATTTATATTTTTTCAATCCTACCAGGGGTTTTACTGTTCAGTCGACAAGGGTTAGATGATGCTGCATCCCTTATAAAAGGCTAAGATCATCATCATCATGATGTCACGCTATCAGCACGGATATTTCTGACCCTTCTCCGCCACACCTCCCTATTGTCCATTGCTTCCGGTAGGTCTTTAAGGCTAGATCCCGTATCGGTACAGAGGTGCTGTATGTAGATTCGGACTGGACGTCCTGCCTTTGCTCGTCCATATGAAGAGGTCCATAGGAGTACAGAAGTTAAGATACCCACCGAAAAATATCAAGGGATATTCTGTGTATGACACTAAACTTGATCTGGTGATGAGGGTCTAATGCTGGTGCTCTGTATAATGTGGATACATCTACATTGCCATTAGTCTCAGGTTCACCCTCACTTGGAGAGCTAGTATCTGCTAACGTGACATTCACGCGTGAAATACCTTTACATACAAATTATCTGCTTCAAACGAGGATATCTTATTTTTGTAACGCTCAGATGTGCATAAAAAGAGAAGAAATAATTGACAGACAACTTAACAAAAACATAAGTATTTCATTCAACCGAAATAAAACAATAACAGAAAATGAGACAAACAAAAGATTGTTACTATCCATAATACTTCCGTCCAAGCTATTACTGAAAGTCTTTCTCTCGCTGAAGTCTGTTTGATTGTCGTCCGAATATTTGTCCTTTTGACTACTGTCCACCCTAAAAGCACAGCACTTCTATTCATATCAACTGGAGGTCTATTACTTTCGTCCACTGGCGATCGGTGTTATATCGTCAGTGTCTCACTTTATTTCTAGAGTTAGCGACCATAGTCGAGGGCGACCAGAAGGCTCCCTTCTCAATAGCTAATACACCAAGGTGTAGGGTAGGGTGCTACTCCTTTCCCGGGATTGCTCAACTTTACCCTTTAAACGTACCTTGTATTGCTGGGTGCTAAGCAAGGAGGTATCAAGTACCATTTTAAAAGTCTTTGGCATGACGCGACCTGAGATTGAACTCAGGTCTTCCGGACCATTGGCGAACACTCTACCCACTAGACCAATAAGCCAGAGTCAATTATTTCTATACTTATATCATATTGTGAGCAAAAGCTCTGAATAAAGAACTACACAAAAAAATGTAAATCTAAACGAACAATGTAGGGAATTCCCAAACCTCTAGACATAAAAGTAACTCTAGTCGGGCTGGAATGACCTTGAAATAAGCGAATCAATTAAATAGTCTCATTGACATTCAAAGCACATATTCGGGGGAGTTTTCTATTAGTCGAAGCACATCCGAAGCTTTTTTTATGTTAGTTCATCGTATTTCTTGAAATGTTCTCTGCGTCCTCAAATTCTTGAGATAAATCTTCAGCTTTGAAAATTAAAACAAATGTCTCACGTTACTTGATGATGAAGCATTAAAATGCTTCACTTGCACAGTGTCTTTGGTATGGCACTAAACTGCATCTGATGCTGAGACTCTATTTCTGAAGTTTTGAGGTGTATGCGATGCCCTAATTTCTTGGGCATGAAATAACCGAAGATGGGTTGAAAATGTCGTTAAAATCAATCAATGCAAAGAATTTATGGTCGCACAACTCCTGAGTTCCAAATTTCCGGTCAAGAGCCATGCTCTTTTCCTTTCACACCAAGGCTGAAGGACCCAGTCTGTCCTACTATTTACCCATAGCCGGAGGGAGAATAATTGGATTCATACCTTTCCAAAGGGTATTAGTGCTATGTGAAATGCTCTCAGTCTCGTCCAGGATTTGAACTCGTGTCACCGTGTCCATTTCCTACGACGATAACCATTACACCACGGGCACCTCCAGTCGCGCTATTATGACCATTTTCGAACAATTCCTTTGAGAAAGGAATGAAAATTTTTTATCCCTACCTCGACTATAGGTTAAATAATACCGCTACTGTCTTTCAACAAGAATGGCTTTGGGATTAAAATAACTCATAAAGGTAGGTATGCCATTAAACAAAGAAACCAACCAACCAACCAACCAACCAACTTCCAACACAGGTAAAAGTGGACCAGGGTAGTAAAGGAGTATTACACATTACCCAGGGCTCCTAAACTGGAATTTCACTATCGGATACAGTTTAGGGTCATACCAGGACACTTCTTTTGGTGTGTGTGTGTATGTGGTAGTTTTTCCCTTCGCAGGGGATGCAGTCAGCGTATTTTAAGCCTTGTTGACAGGCGGAAAAATATTGAATCTTTTATTTTAGTCTTTAATATTTGCTACAGATTTTTTTTATCAGAATGTTTGTTTATTTGTTTAATGGCATATCAACCATTGTAGGTTATTTAATGCCAAAGGTATTCTTCGAGAAGAACAGTAGTGGTACTATTTAACCCATAGCTGGGAGGATAAGGGGGTTCATGCCTTTCCCAAGTGTATTTGCTCGAAAGTGAACGTAATGGCGCAATTGGAGTATGAACTCGCTTACTACGATTCCACAGTCCATCGCTTTAACCATTACACCACGAGGACACCCCCTATCAGAATGTAACTGTCTGTTTTTACGTCATCATGTGGTAACGAAGAAAAGTATGACAGCGATTAATCATATTATAAATGAATACTGCCAATCAGCACAATGCAATCAATCTCGTCCAGGATTTGAACTCAAGTCGCCGTGTCCATTTCCTACGACGATAACCATTACACCACGGGCACCTCCACATGGCACTAATACCCTTGGGAAAGGTATGAATCCAATTATCCTCCCTCCGGCTATGGGTAAATAGTAGGACAGACTGGGTCCTTCAGCCTTGGTGAGGCAACTAGTCTCGGAGAAGAAAAACTTTGAATTCAAACCTGTTAAACTCCGCTTAAAAATTGACCATGTGTCATATCCTGCCCGAGCGGAGGTGTTGGTACATATGAATAAGTACTTAGACCTTGCCAGAGAACTAAAGAAATTATGAAACATGAAGTTCACGGTGATATCAGCTGTACTTGGTGCACTTGGAACAATCCCCCAAGTCTTGGTAAAGAGACTGGAAGACTTAGAAATCAGGGGACAAATGGATACTATCCAGACTACAGCATTTTAAAGATCAGTCAGAATACTGAGAAGAGTCCTGGAGACTTGATAGGACTTGCGGTCACTCAAGCTCCATGAGCAAACACTTGTGGTGACTCTCAAAAAAGTAAAATGATAATAAAGAAATGCTTGATAAAACTGGACATTATATTCATTGGAATATATGCAAATACTATAAAATGGGATGTCTTCGAAGCTTTAGCTGTATCCATATTAATATATAGGGACACTATATAAAAAAACTAGATGGGACTATACAAGAATGCTATTATATGTTGTCTTGAGCAAATCCTTGATGCTATATTCTACAAAACAGCTGCTGTACGGCCACCTACAGCAAATAAAACAAACAAGAAATGCAGGGCACTTAAGACAAACTCATTAGTGAGGTTACCTTCTGGACTTCTGTACATGGGCATAGCAATGTTGACCGACCAGCAAAGACTTACGAGGATCATTAAATAAGTTTCCAGACTTTTTTCGCGTGGGCACTTTTATTGATAGCACACACATGAAACTCTAGTCCCCTTCGAAGTAATCTCCTCCGGCTGCAATGCACTTGTTGTACTGTTCCAACAACTTTTGCAAGGCCCCATGGAAGTCCTCTTGTGTGAGCGTGTCAATGACCTTCGTCACAGCCTCTTTCATCTCCTCAATTGTCTCTTAACGACAGCCTCTAAGCTTAGGGAATGACCAAAAGTCACAGGGAGCAAGGTTTGGACTATAGGGAAGGTAAGGAACTGTCTTGATGCCCATCTTGGTCAAATAGTCTGTGACAAGGATGGAGTTGTCGACTGGTGCATAGTCCTGGTGGAAATGCCACTGACCCGATTGTAAGAGTGCTGGCCTCTTCCCAAGGAATCTTTCCCTGAACTCCCTTAAAACCTCAACATAGTAACCCTAACACTAACCTTAACCCTTTGGCCTATCAACTCCGGTCTATTGACTTCCTTACTCCTCCCACACCTCTCATCATCCTTCACAGACTCCCAGCCTTCCTTAAACCTCTTATGCCACTCAGAAACTGATGCTCGATTCATGCAAGATGGTCGAAAAGCAGTCTGAAGCATTCCATAGGTTTCTGTGGCATCTTTTCCAAGTTTAAAACAGAACTTTATTGCATATCGTTCTTTTAAAGTGTCCTCTCGTCCAGATTGCATTTTTGAAATTCACCAGCTGTGACAATCGGGCTTTAGCAGGGTGTATTCAAATTGCTGCTGAAGTTGTTCCTTTGAACGTGAAACCAGTCATCTCATAAAATGTATAGCAATAACATACTGAATTTTCAAGAGTCTACGATGATTTTAAATACCTGTACAAAAAAAGTCTGGAAACTTATTTAAGGCACCACGTACATATGGTGCGGACACTGAATACAGCCAAGAGGATCTACCTGGAGATGGATGGTGAGATAGATATATAGAGCGAGCGAGCGAGCGAGAGAGAGAGAGAGAGAGAGAGAGAGAGAGAGAGAGAGAGTGAGCTCTGTACTGTCAGTACAATTTGTCGATAATGATGATGGAATATCAAAATCTAAAAAATACTATGAACATCAACGAGAACCAGCAATAAGAACCAAAATTAGTTACTATTTTCTCGGATTTGCCTATCCAAACTGAAAAAAAAAATAAAGAGCTATAGACCAGATATAATGGTTAAAGATTGTAAAAAAAATGCCTTCTAATTGATATGTCTGTGCCTAAAGACAGCAACATACAATAATATAAGCAAATGAAAAGACCTGAAAACAAAAATTGAAAAAATGTACCACCTTAAAACTTTAACCATGGCAGTAATAGCGGGAGCCCTGGGTATAACCATGAAAGGGACCTATAAACACATTAACAAGATTGCTGATAATTACAACCTATGCGAAACACAAGAAATTGCTCTTTGCGGAACTGCTCATCTTTTTCGGAGAGTACTATCAATGTGCATGGAAAAAATAACACAGAAAAGAAGTAGCAAAAACAAAAAGTACATATAATCACCACCTTCCCTCTGGCTAGGTCTTGGGTAAAGATTCGGTAAAGGATTGTAAAAAAACCGAAAGTAAGGCTGAAAATTGAATGATTTTAATAATGTACACTTCCTGTGGCGACAAAAAAAAAAGAAAAGAAAAAAAAGAAAGAGTTGTATCATGAGAAATCGTTTCCTTGCTAAAGCATCCTTATCCCGCTCCCAAAGTACCCCCGTAGTATCGCACGATATCACCACAATTCCGACTTTGAATCCTTACAATCGATTTACTACCTCGGGAATTCTAATCTTAATTTAAACCAGTTTAACACCTCTTAAACTGTCCTGGTGTCACATTCAGCTCATGACAAAAGGTTGGCCAAATACATTACATCAGAAATGAATGTTTATTTTGTACATTTAATTCATGTAAGTTAATTAGAGTAGAGAAGTCGTTTATATTTTGGAGGAATTATTCTCAAATTCATTGGCCTAATGAGTAAAGTGTTCGCCAATCGTCCAGGAGACCGGGGTTCAATCCCACGTCGAGTCATACCAAAGACTCAAAATATGGTACTTGATGCCGCCTTGTTTAACATTCAGCATTATAAGGTGTGGATCAAGGGTAAAGTGGAGCAATCCAGGGAATGGAGTAGCGCCCTCCCCTACATCTCGGTCTGGTAGCTGTTGAAAAGGAAACCTTCAGGTCCCCCTCGGCTAAGGTCGCCAACTTTGCTTTTTACTTTAAATATAACAAAAATTCCTACAAACCCAATAGTTTTTGTATGTAAGCTAGAATCAAAAAGCAGGTATTTAGCTGGTTTCTACAACATGAAGAGAGTAACATATTTTAATTCTTCGATGATAATACAGCTTGTATGATATTTCTGTTTCGTGTAATGTTCGCTGCAACCACTTCTTAGTAAGTATGTGAGCGTGATGTTAGTAGTGTTGGTGACGTCTTTTGTGTTGGTTTTTAATCTAACCTCTGACTGTCATCAAAGGGGTGAGACAACTATCCTACACCCTGCTTCCTAACTAAACATTGACCTCAGTGCACCGCATGCACACCCACCGCCACCGCCACCGCCGCAACCGTCGTCGTCGCCGCCCTGAACGCTTATTATCTCAGTCATCGTTTTCTATTTTCCAATCGGAAATTATTCGGTTTTTAAAGAGGAACTTAGCCGTTGGGGTGGGGGAAGACAGTGGTGGGGAGGTGAAGCTTCAGAATGAAAGAGGGAGAGAACAAAGGAGAAAAATAGAGCGTTAGAGCTTCAGAGAGAGAGAGAGAGAGAGAGAGAGAGAGAGGGAGCGAGCGAGAGAGAGAGAAAGAGAGAGAGAGAGAGTGATAGGGAGAGAACGTAGGAATAGAGCTTTATAGAGAGTTTTAGTGATAGAAAGAATTAGAGAATGAGAGGAATAAAGAAAGAAAAAGTGAAGGAAAGAAATAGAGGTTTAGAGAGAATTTTAGATATATATATATATATATATAGAGAGAGAGAGAGAGAGAGAAAGAGAGAGAGAATTGAAGAGAGATCAAGTGAAAAAAAGAGAGAACCTGTATACAAATACAAAATATAGAAGAGAACTAAATAATGTCAACTTAAAATCATATTCAAATAAAGGGGAGATAACCGAATAAATTAAACGTAACAGAGACGGCGATGCTGAGGATGTCGACGACGACAATGATGATAATGATCATGATGATGATATTGGTGATAGAGTTAGAGGGCAATAGCTCTGATGCAGATGGTAAATTAAGAAAGAAGCAAAGGGAATGTAGTGGGAGCATAGAAATGAAGATAAATAAGAGTGAGTGGTTGAATAGTGAGCAAGAAAAGAAATAAAAAATATCGGAAGAAGGTAGAGGAAAATCTAAAAAGAGAAAAGAAGGTAAAAAAAAAAACAACAAAAAGAAAAACAAAAATCAAAAAAGAAGAAAATGAAAGCAAAGTAGAGGAAAAAGAAATTAGAAAAAAGAAAAAGAAAGAAAATTAGACACAACAGTGACATCTCAGCGCTTTTTTCCCAATAACCATCGATGTAAAGCTGGGTTACGTTCTAGCACTGACTTATTTCTGCACGATGCTCAAGCAGGCCGCGAAAGATCTTAATATTGGGAACGGATTTTACATTAGATACCGTCTTAATGGCAGTCTGTTTAATCTCCAGCAATTACAGGCCCACACGAAGAACTTTGAGCAACTGATCCGAGACTTCTGCTCTGCCGACGATGCTTCCTTTGATGCCCCACAGAAATAGTTTTGAAGTGCATCACTTCCTGCTTCACAGAGGCTGCCTAGCTCTTAGGGTTAGAATTCCGTTTAGAGTTGACCGAGGTATTCCATCAGCCTGCACGTCATAAAGAGTTACTCCTTCCACATACTACTATTGGTGCGACTGAGTTGAAGGTGATTTATCGGGTCACTTAACTCGGGTGCCATAAGATGCCAAGATCGACAAGGAGGTCGTCAACAGGCTGACAGAAGCGAGCAGTACATTTAGCAGACTATATAAACATGTGTAGTACAACAAACAGATGAAGAAAGGCGCAAGGATATGCGTGTATGGATATTATATAATGGCCGAGGGATTTCGTTTTATATATCTTGCCTTTCGGTTTAGTTAGGCTGAGAACCTTTCGCTTAGCGCATGGGTTAGTTAGGTGCTACATGAGCGCAGGTGTTCATGCGCGTGCGGGGAGGATGTGTCATTCAGAGATGTCAAAATAAAAATCCCAGATAGAAAAATATGACCAGGAGATGTGAATGACGTCATGCACCGGAAGCGTGCGCGGAGGATTTTGGGGATTTGAAAAAAGTCAGGGAGTTGAGTTTTAGCGTCGGAAGAAGAAGGTTGACTTTCGCTTGCTCACTGAAGCCAGGCCAGTAGTTTGCAGTGGGGGCCCCACGTGGTTTGGGGAAGATGGAAAAGTCAGCATAGAAAGATCGTGCCTCTCTCTCCTGATGTCGAAAAACCTTTAAACTCAAAAAGGTAATAAAGTTTCGTACCTGAACCAATTTCGTAAAGTTTTTTGTGTTTCGGGATTCCTATGTGCGTTATGAACATTCTATGTCTATTTCACGTATTCATGTATAGGTATGTTACATGGAGCCAGCATCACAGCTGCAACCTATATAGCTCAAAGTCGTTGGTCACAAATCGTCAACACCTACAACTCCTTGAACGGTTCAACCAACGCTGCCTCAGCACCATCATTATCCATCGGAGTGACTTCGTCATTAATAGTGAAGTCCTTGAAAAGTCAAAGGTCACCAGCATCGAAGCAATGCTACTAAAGTCCGGCTACGCTGGGCTGAACTCGTATCTCGGATGGGGAATCATCGCCTGCCAAGGATCACACCGTGCTGTGAACTCTCCGCTGGCCATCGCGACGGTGGGACACGAAAGAAGCTTTTAAAAGACTGCTTGAAAAAATCCTTTGTTATTCTATCAACCATCGCCAAAAACCGTGATACCTGGCATCTCATCACTAATCATGTTGTCTCCTTCCTTAAAAACACCCTTAGGGCAGATCTAAAGAACAAAAGGCGCTGAAAGAAGAACCGCAATACTATGCAATCAACCCCTGACCAGATTTTCAGCTGCGGCCGCTGCAACCGTTTCTGTCTATCCCGCATCGGCTTATCCGTCACGAACATGCCTGCAGTCGGCGTGGACAGGCCTTTTTTGATCTTCGTTTCACGAAGGTAAGTTGTTATATATATATGTGTGTGTGTGTTTGTGTGTGTGTGTGTGTGTGTGTGCATAAAACAAGGAAAAAACTTAAAATATGTGGATATAAATTCACCAGAATATCAGGTATGTGAAACTAAGAGACGTGAGTGATTTTAATTTGGTTCATTTTATACTTGAAATTCTTCTCGATGGGGCACTACATTTTACAACTGTAGACCGTTTTCAGCGTTATATATATATATACATAATACAGCTATAAAATTGTAATGCTAAAAGTGATTTTAATCAGTAAAATCTTAACAATGCTCTAGGCACAACAATGAAGAGCAAGATCATATTTTTTACTATAAAATACAATAAGATACAGAGTAAAAAATTAATCTGAATTTTATGTTGCTAATCACAAGGTATGCCAGTATTAACGTGTCTCTCTTGATTATGAGTCACATGAGGATCGGCAATGTGAAACTCATAGTCATCAGTTTTATTTGTTTTTATTGTTATTCTCTCTCTCTCTCTATATATATATATATATACTGTCAATTAGGAAAAAAAGACGCGTGGATTACTAGCTCTCTAGACGATCATTGCCGTGAAACTCGGAATCGTAAGGATTTTCCGTGCTTTAGCTCTTTTTTTTTTTTTTTATAATCGATTATATATTGTGATATTACTGCATTTTTTTTGCGCTAAGTTCCGTAAAGTTTTTCAATTTAGAGATGTTTGTTGCGTTAAATGTTAACCATAACACACACACACGTACTCACGGTACATATGTCACCAGCACTACTATGTTGTTGTCCTATGTCGACGCCATCAGCACTGAGTAATTTATCCTCCCATTAGTGCACGAGTGCAAAACTACTCTCCAAGACGAAGGTAGAGTTAATCACTTTGGACCCAATGACATCACTATTTCCAATATCCCAACTTCTCTTGGACAATTTCATTTGTCATCGTCTCCGGAAGATCGAGTTCCAAAACCATATCTCTTTGAATCGAATCTTCTACGTGCAATGTAGCTGACAAAAGTTAGCGTCCGACACGGAGCTCGCCCCCCACCCCAATCGCCTGGAGATTCTTAAGATCCTGTGTGAGAGGAGTAGAACACTCAGGTAACTGCTTCTGGCTCAATACATGTTCACCATACACAATAATTCACTGTGAATTTCAGTTGGAATTTTGCTCAAGGCATAAAAAAATCTTATTACAACTCCATGTTTATCGATTGCTTTTTGGTTGCAGTTATTTTTGTTGTGACCCCACAAATGTATGCTCAGAATATTAAGACTTGCTGGCTTTTACAGTTATTGACTACAACCAGTTGTTTTGTGGTTATAGTTTCACAATGTTATATTAAGGATGATTTATACTTTGACTCTCTGAATCAAGCTTTACGAACATCTCTCTCTCTCATATATATATATATATATATATACGCCCTATCACTGATATTGAGATTTCTTTATTTATAAATATACCAAAATGCATCATATATATATATATATATATATATATATATATATATATATATATATATATATATATATAATGCATTTTGGTATATTTATAAATGAAGAAATCTCAACATCAGTGATAGGGCGTATATATATCACTGATATTGAGATCTCTTTATTTATAAATATAGGAAAATGCATTATATATATATATATATATATATATATATATATATATATATAATGCATTTTTGCTATATCGATAAATAAAGATATCTCAATATCAGTGATAGGGCATATATATATATATATATACCCTATCACTGATATTCACATTTCTTTATATATAAATATAGGAAAATGCATTATATATATATATATATATATATATATATATATATATATATATATAGTATTATTCGGTCCAGTTAAACCAGTGTTGGGAGTAATTCCTTCAGGACAAGAAAATCATTCAGGAGCTGAACATTTAAATTTTTTTGGTAGAGAGCTCAATGTAATTGATTTTACAGAGCAATATTTCTTTAAAGAAAAAAACCAAAGACCGGTTATTTTAGGATTATAAATTTATTTCCATCCTGTTTTTCAGTTTCTGGTGTGAACCAAAAACACGAAGAAAAATATAACAGGACCTCTTCAGATCCAATGGATAAATAAAACAGAATAGACACGTGGGGGGGGGGGAAGGGACGAAGAGATTTAAATGTTACCTCCTCGTTTTATTGAATTTCCGTTTTTTTATTTACCTATTTATTTTCTTTTCAAAATTCTTCCGTTAGTTATAATTACGGTAATTTAACTTTTTTATTTATTTCATTTTATTTTATTTATTTTCTTTTCATGTTAAGTTCGATAATTAACTTTTAAGGGAAATATTAATGCTTATATTAATTTCGATGCTATTTATTTAGCTACCTATTTTTTCCTTGTGGGTATATTGGATACGTTTTTTGTCTGGTTTCACTATTTATTTCTATGTTTAAAAAAAAATTTTTTATAGTCTATAGTTTAAATTTAGTCTTATGTCTACATTAGCTTCTAATTCACTTCTCTTATCTAATAACTTATCTGGCAATTTATGTGTCAAAATATGTATTTTCTCTTCTAAGCACAAATTGCATCTACCGTCAAACTATTTGGAGTATTTGATTTTTTCAAAATAGACTATTTTATCTTAGGGGTTAACCCTTTGATTTTTAAACACCAGAATTGTTTCGATAGTGCCGTATGGTGTTTTAGGTGTTCGTGGGAGAAGGTAAATTTATGGTTAGAATATCTCTCCTTCCATTTCGTGGACGTCAACCCGATATAAGTTTTTTTATCTGTAAGTAAAAAAGTAAAGTTGGCGACCATAGTCGAGGGTGACCCGAAGGCTCCCTTTTCGATAGCTTACTACACCAAGGTGTAGGGGAGGGCGCGACTCCTTTCCCTGGATTGCTCCACTTTACCCTTGATCCGTACCTTATAATGCTGAGTGTTAAGCAAGCACGCATCAAGTACCATTTTTTGAGTCTTTGGTATGACTCGACCTGGGATTGAACCCAGGTCTCCCGGGCCAATGGCGAACACTCTAACCGCTAGGCCAGGGTAAATTATAGCTTGATACATTACATTATTTAAATTACATAGTCCATTCATAGGACAATTGTCTCGGGATTTCCAATTACATTCTTTTTTTTATACAGTTATTATTATTATTATTATTATTATTTATTTGATCCTGAAAATCTTTAGTTATATTTTTATTATGGCTATTAATTATTTGAAAAATATTTTTCGTGCAAGAGTAACTTATTTTTAACGTTTTTCTATTAAATATTTTATGTAGTTTATTTCCGTGTTTAAAATGTTTATCTACTAGTTTAAAAAAATATTTTCCTATATTTATATTAGTTTTGAAAATAAAATAAATAGGTAAATAAAAAAAACGGAAATTCAATAAAACGAGGAGGTAACTCTGCAGTCCATCGCTTTAACCATTACAGCACGAGGACATCCGCAAAGTTAGTTTTAAGGGTCGATATAATTGGTTGAGTAAATGAAAAAATCGCCTGCTTTCAGATCTTGATGAAATTATGGCCAATGTGTCGTTGATATATTGGACATAATATGTTGGTTTGGGTGTCATTTCAAATTGATAGAATTTAAAGGTCTCTCTCTTCTATTTCCTTTTCTCTCATTCGCCTGTTTTCTTCTCTTCCTTCTTTCCTCCTCTTTCTTTCTCCTTTTAATTCAATATCTCTCTTGATGATACTATTTGTTTTACAGCATTGTCTTAATTGGTCACGTGACATTTTAAAACACGAACGCTTATTTATTGATTAAATGGCTAACCCTTTCTCTGTATATATAATATTTCCTCCTTGTTTTGTAATTTATTAAACATCCATCGGTGATTTAACGTCATTCGTTATCATCCTTTTCTAGTCCTGATGATGGCTCATTAGAACCGAAACGTTAACACATTAAATTTTTCTTTTTGGATTACTTTGTTTTTCAAATTTTCAAAGAAACTTGCATCGAATCTACTGCTCTCTCGGCATCCTCTGCTGAGACGTAAGACCACCCCGCAAAATGGGTTTCCTGTGTACGACAATAATCTGTATCTGGTGGTAAGGCTCCAGATCTGGAGTTCTGAAGATTGTGGAATACTAAATTTACCAACCCCTCCGTTCGGGTAGGATATGACACAAGGTCAATTTTTAAGCAAAGTTTCACAGGTTTGAATTCAGAGTTTTCCTTCTGCTAGACTAGTTGCCTCACAAACGCTGAAGAACCTAGTCTGCCCTACTATTTACCCATAGCTGGAGGGAGAATAATTGGATTCATACCTTTCCTGTGAAACGCAATCAGTCTCGTCCAGGATTTGAACTCGTGTCACCGCGTCCATTTCTTACGACGATAACCATTACACCACGAGAATACTCCTTCATTAACACTTTATTACTCCTCTAACTTGAAACTATAAGGATTGTTATTATTA
>OY757943.1:8751687-8754187 GCA_963585895.1 Sepioteuthis lessoniana
CAAAATAAAGACTGTTTTTAACTGTCAACTTTATATCTTAGTTTTTAAAGTAACCGTAAAATGCCTACAGGTACAGATATTACAGTCTGATCTCTGGCTGACGTATCAGGTAAGCAACATTTTGATCCTAGGCAGGATACACAGATATTACAGTCTAATTTCCGGTAGAAGTGCCAATTTATTCATTAATACATACGTTATATTTTTTTACAGCTAACATACTATATGCATATTCATACACGACGGTAATTCATTAAATAATTTTACCTAAAGAGGAGACAGTTAGAAAAAACTTTTTACAAATCAAGAAGGACGAGCACTTTCACGTTCCAGAAGACTCTGCACGACCTTTACTTATTGATGCGCTCGGAACTTTTTCTCTACCGAGGAGTTATGTCCTTTCACCGTATACACTGTCTTTTCGACTCGGGTTCGTTATAGCCAATCCATGTTTAACCAATCCGTAAACATTTTTTCCCTAAAACAGGCTTCTCCGTACACATCACACATTAATCTGAAAATTTCACATGGTTTGTACTTTTCAGCCTTGAAAAAAATTGATGACAGACCTCTGTTCAAATTTAGAGCACTTTGTTTGATTTGCTACCTCGAAATTAAATTCGGGAGTTATATTTGCTTTGATTTTATGGCATATCAACCATTGTAGGTTATTTAATGCCAAATCCTTTTTTTACATACATATTAAATATATGATTTACAAACATATTTTGTAGATACACTCAGTTAAATGATCAAACAGTTCTATTTCTAAAAATTCAATTTAGAAAGAGTCAAGAAAGTTAAATGGTTCCCAGTATTGCAGTTGTACCGTTGCGGTACCAAAGAGAATTTAGACACCGCCCTGGTTAAAGTGGACGAACGCAAGAAACTCTGTATAACTACTCAAAGGTTTATTGACTACCGCAACTTGTAGGTAGTCACCGGGAGAGAAAAGAGAGTACGGAAAACTGAGACGACAGCGCCAGCTAGGCCAAGAGAAGCAACATATCCTGCTGAGAAAAAGTGGGCAGACACATACCGTGAATTTTTTTTTCTGGTTCTATCATATTTGTCCGCTGGGTTGCGTCTAGGTTAAAGCCCGCTTTGAAGTGCACGCCCAAAATTGGGTCTCGTAAATTTTTGTTTCCATACATCTTTGTGGCTGGTGTTCAACTGTACGTCTTTACCTCATCTCGTCTCGGTGTTAACTCTTCAAAAGACACGAGTCTTTCCTTCACTTCCACCTGTCGTGACGAAGGTAGAAACACCCGGTTCTGTTTTTTTCTTGTCAGTTTTAATTACCACGAGTGCTTTGGCCTGGCTATTCGGGGACTGTCTACTTTATTTATTTATCTATTTATTTAATCTCAATTTTCTATGAATCGTTCAATTATGTTTACACTATATATCAGCAACAGTTCAATTTAACATCAGTCATTTGTTTTGTGTACACAGCTAAATGAACCAACAGTTCTATTTCTAACGATTCAATTTAGCACAAGTCGTTTGTTTGCACTTAGTTTAAATGTCAGACAGTTCTATTTGATCCATAGATAGGACCCTATTAGGTGCTACCACTCTGAGTAATAGAAGACCTGGGAGCAATGGGAATGAAGAAGTACTCCGCATTCCCCAAAGCTCTAAGACTGGAGCCTCACCATCAGATGGTTCTCTTTTTCAGAACACTCGTTAGGTCAGCTAAGATGCACTCAGTGTATTCTACAGCTTCAACCGACTGGGCTGGATTTGTGAGTTATATATATATATATCTAAAATATATAAGCAATACTTTTATGTATTACAACATGATACATCGTATGAATTATTGATAAAAAAGATGAAACAACAGGAAATAATATTTTACTAATTCATATCTTCATTATTCACCATCACATTTTTCTCAATGTAATTCCTCTTTTAATGCACTGGCTTTTGTCATTGTTGGATTACCTAGCGATCACTTAATATCATTGTGTAATCGAGCTCTTCAGTGGGGAAGGTCCTCGGTGAATTAAAAGATTTCGCAGATGAGTTTGCATTTTTCTTTAAATTTCCACAAAAATGAAAATCAAGTAATTTTTTCTTTGTTATGACGAGAACTTTTCAGGACAAGTATATATATATATATATGTATCAGTCGACCGTTATCGAAGGCCACTCGAATGTTCCCTTTTCAATTGTTACAGCCCATGGTGTAATGGTTATCGTCGTAGGAAATGGACACGGCGACACGGGTTCAAATCATGAACGAGACTGATTGCATTTCACATAACACTAATACCCTTTGAAAAGGTATGGATCCAGTTATTCTCCCTCCAGTTATGCGTAAATAGTAGGGCAGACTAGGTTATTCAGCCTTGGTGAGGCAACTAGTCTAGGAGAAAGAAAAATCTGAATTCAAACCTGTTAAACTTCGCTTAAAAATTGACCTTGTGTCATATCCTGCCCGAGCGGAGGGGTTGGTAAATATGAATAGTTATAGCCCCAAGATGTAAGGATG
>OY757943.1:8759187-8761687 GCA_963585895.1 Sepioteuthis lessoniana
GACATTCTTTTCAAGGTAGGTTACATTTTACAATCACGCAAAAAAAAAAAAAAAAGTGCAAGAAAAAAACAAAAACAAAATAAAAGAAAGAAAATATCACTATTATTAATAACTAGCTATTGTACCCGCGCTCAGTTGCAACATTGTTTTTCAAGATGGGGTTTTTATGTCTGAATTATGCAAAAAAAAGAAAGAAAAAAAGAAAAAAACCCAAAACAAAACCAAGAAAAAAGAACAAAAATATCACTATTATTAATAACGAGCTGTAGCACTTTCACTCCATTGCGATGTAGAAAAATTGATAACAACGATCCAAGTGGAAGGAGAGATTTATTGAGGTCGACACTATAGCGTTTCGGTTCTACTAAACCATCATCAGGGCCATGAGAGGTGATATTAGCGATTTTAAGTGAACGATGGATGTTTAAAAATGCAAAATACAAAAACCTAGGTGAAATTTGCATAATGACAAGAATGGACGCCAATTTAGAAGCAAAACGGACTTATGGCAGACAATAGTGAAGAGATCCAAAAATTGAAGAATTCCATGGACCATTTTTATCATTAAGGGTATTCGGACTATTGTCTTTATCTTTATTGTTATTTCCACAACGTTTCGGCCGATATATCTTCCGGCCTTCTTCAGGTGTTTGTCGAACTCGGAAACCTTCACGGAACTTCGAACTACGTCCTTTATTGAATCCACGGGGGTTGCCTGCTCTGATTCTCTTAGCCATAACCGGGTACAAGTGTTGAGTATTCTTGTATTGTTACTCGCCTGCAGTCAGGATTGAACCCGCAACCTCCAGATGATTGTCTCCTTAGAAGTTTAGGAAACCAACGCCTATAACTGTTACGCTATGTGTACTGTCAGTTTGTCTTGATTAAAACTGGTTCGAAAAACTTGTAAAGAGTAAGATAATAATAATAATAATAATAATAATAATAATAATAAAGGGAGAAACAATCTCTCCTAATAGCAACCCCAAACAACGCCAAAGAATCAATCATATCAAAGCAAGAATAGATAAGATGCAACAAAATAGCAAATGTAGGCTATGCGCTGACAGAGACGAAACCATCAATCACATAAGTGAATGCAGCAAATTAGCACAGAAGGAGTATAAGACTAGACACGACTGGGTGGGCCAGGTAATCCACTGGGAACTGTGCAAGAAATTTAAATTTGACCATCCGAACAAAATCCTAGAAAATGACACACATAACCTCCTATGGGACTTTGACATACAAATGGATCACCTAATCACGGCCAGAAGACCAGACATTATAATAATCAACAAACAAACAAACAAACAAACAAGAAAAGAATTTGAAAAATTGTGGACTTTGCAGTCCCAGCTGACCCCAGAATAAAACTAAAGTAACTACAGTAACTAAAGGATTATTAAAGGGACTGGAGGACTTAGAAGTTGGAGGACGAGTGGAGACCATCCAAACTACAGCATTATTGAGAACGGCTAGAATACTGAGAAGAGTCCTGGAGACTTGAGGAGACTTTGCTGTCATTCAAACTCAAGTGAAAAACCATCAGCTAAAACTGATGTGAAAATCAAGGAGTAAATAATAATAATACTACAAATGATAATTGCTATCTGATACCAGTTGGAATTAGTTCTCCTGCTACATTCACCAAAGGATTGATACAGAGGCTGGAGGACTTGTGAAGACCACCTAAACTACAGCATTATTAAGATCGACCAGAATACTGAGAAGAATCCTGGAGACATGAGGGGAATTTCTGTCACTCAAACTCCAGTGAGAAAACATCTGCTAACGTTGGTGTGAAAAACTCTCAAAGGAGAAAAATAATTGCCGTCTAATGGATTTTGTCGTTCCGACGGACTACTGAGTAAAAATACAATAAAACGAAAAGATAGACAAATACTTAGACCTTGCCGGAGAACTGAAAGAGCTGTGGAACATAAGGGTAACGGTGATACCAGTTGTAGTTGGTGCACCTAGAAAAGTCTTCAAAGGGAAGGATAGGAAATCAGGAAGAATCGAGACGATCCTGGCTACAACATTGTTGAAAGCGGCCATAATACTGAGAAGTGTCCGGGAGACCCGAGGAGACTTGCTGTCACTTTGATTCCAGTGAAAGACCATCTGCCAAAGCTGGTGTGAAAAACTCGCAAAGAGTAATAATAATGATAATAATTTGACTTGTGTTATTCTCCATCTTCTTAATTTTAACTCCTTTTTATTATCAACTCTATTTGATCTTTTTCTACCATAGTGAAGAACAACGAGTATCGAAAATAAAAATAATGAATCAACTCCTGGTTAGATTTCAACTCATATCGCTGTATTCCATGTCTTTGTAAGTGGTGAATACAATCATAGAGATATGCATTCATAAATACCCAAAAATCTATATTCACTGAAATGCGCATATATATATATATATATATATATATATATTATTCAATAAAACGAGGAGGTAACTCTTCACCTCTCTCCCTCCCCTTTCCCCCGTGTC
>OY757943.1:8766687-8779187 GCA_963585895.1 Sepioteuthis lessoniana
ATGCAGTTGCCAGCAGACTCCCAGAGAGTTAAAGACCAGATGTGGTAGGGAAGGCCGCACCCGACCGAGGGGCCCTCGGAAAGCCCCAATGGAGTGGACCCCAACATCAAGAGAACAAGAAAGACACAACGTGACGGTCATAACAGTGGGGTCAAAATATGAAGTTTATGTTCGGTCTCTAGCACCCTCTCACATGCAACGTTGAGTAACTCTTTTCAAACCTTACAAATAAAGTGAAAGGTAAATATAATTGTAAAGAAGTCTTCATGCGTCCTTTGTTCCTGCGTTTTCCTTACTGCGTCCTTTATTCTTGCGTCTGTTATCATTGCGTCGGTATGTATCCAGTATATATATGTATGCAACAGATGCCCATCTTGGTCAAATAGTCTGTGACAAGGATGGAGTTGTGAACTGGTGTACTGTCCTAGTGGAAATGCCACTGACCCGATTTGAAGAGTGCTGGCCTCTTCCCAAAGGAATCTCTTCCTGAACACCCTTAAAACCTCAACATAGTAACCCGAACTCTAACCCTTTGGCCAATCAACGCTGGTGCATTGACTTCTTTACTCATCCCATACCACTCATCATCCCTCACAGACTCCGTGCCTTCCTTGAATCTCTTATGCCACTCAAAAACTGATGCTCGATACATGCAAGATGACCGAAAAGCAGTCTGAAGCATTCCATAGGTTTCTTTGGCATTTTTTCCAAGTTTAAATTTTATTGCATATCGTTCTTCTAAAGTGTCAGATTGTACTTTTGAAATTCACCAGCTGTGACAATCAGACTTTAGTAGGGTGTATTCCAATTGCTGCTGTAGCTGTTCCTTTGAAGCTGAAATCATAAAAATTGGTCAGTCATCTCATAAAATGTATAGCAATAACAAACTGAATTTTCAAGAGTCTACAATAATTTTAAATGCCCCCACGAAAAAAAAAAAAAAAAAAAAAATTAAAAAAAGCAAAAGAAGACGAATTTCAGCAGCCAGAAAAAGCAATTGTAACATAAGACCAAACAGAAAAACAACAAAAACTAGAAAAAAGAAATGGGAAGAAAAAACTGTATGGATACATCAAGCAATAAACTGCAAAGATAACACAAGAGAAGACCTGGACATAAAAAGCGAAACCTCAAGAGAGAAACTGAATCCCTTTTAATTGCAGCACAAAACGATACCATGAGAACCAAGTTATGGCAAAGGTGGATAATATGGAGATAAATAAAATGGTTAACCACATAATAAGCGAATACACTAAACTTATATAAAAGGAGTACAAGACTAGACACAACTGAGTGGGATAGGTGATCTACTGGGAATTTTACAAGAGATAAAAATTTGACCATAGAAATAACTGATATATGAGCAAACCAAAATTAGTCCAAGAAAATAAGACGCATAAAATTCTGTGGGATTTTAAGATACAAACGAACCATTCAGTCCTGGCCAGAAGCCCAAACCTCGTGTCAATTAACAAGAAAGAAAGAACTAGTGGATTTTGCTGTTCCGGTGAATAAAAATAAAAGAAAGCTACAAGATAGACAAATATTTGGACCTTGCCGGAGAACCACAAAAGCTATGGAACATGAAGGTGACGTTAATACTGATTGTATTTGGTGCACTTGGAACGGTCCGCAAAGACTGGAGGAAGAGTAAATCAGGGAAAGAATCGAGACTATCCAAATCGCAACATTGTTAAGATAAACAAGAATACTTATCGGGCCATTGGCCTAATGAGTAGAGTGATTGCCAATGGTCCTGGAGACCGGAGTTCAATCCCAGTTCGGGTCATACCAAAGACTCAAAAATTGGTACTTGATTTTACCTTGCTTAACACTCAGCATTATAAGTTAAGGATCAAGGGTAAAGTGGAGCAATCCAGGGAATGGAGTAACACCCTCCCCTACACCGTGGTGTAGTAGCTATTGAAATGGGAGCCTTCGGGTCACCATCGACAAAGGTCGCCAACTTTACTTACTAGAATATTTACAAGTGTCCTGAGGACCTGAAAAAAACTTGTTACTTAGACCCAAGTAAAAGACCACCAGCTACTCTAAGAGAGAAAAACTCGAAAGAAGTGAATAATAATAATATTGGACCTTGCTTGAGAACTAAGAAAACTGCAGAATATGAAAGTAACCGTGACACAAATTGTAATTGGCTCACTTGGAATAGTCCCAAAGGTCTTGGAAAGGGGGGGGGTTGGAAGAGCTGGAAATTAGAGTATGAATCGGGACCATCCAAACTACAGCATTGTTGAGATAGAACATAATATTGAGAAGAGTTCTGGAGACCAGGGGAGACTTGCTGTCACTCTGTTATATTCTACCTAAAACCGAGATCATGGAGTCGTCTGTTTCCAATGAATAGCCAACCCTTGGACGAGAAAAGGGAACGAGACTCGCGAATCGAGTTACACTCCAGCCGTCTTTCTCGTTGCACAGGTCGGTTTGTGTGGCTTAGTCGCTTGGTTTCGTCACGTTGGTCGAGGCCGTCAGACATGGATACCGGGAAGCTGGAATTGAGTAGCGCCCTTTCCTACACCGTGGTGTAGTACCTATTGAAAAGGAAGTCTTCAGGTCACCCTTGACTAAGGTCGCCAACTTTACTTACTCTTTCACGTTTTTACATTCTTCTGCCATGAAAATAAAAATATTATTAATTTCTAATTAGCCAAAATAATTAATTTTTCATTTTATGTTGTCTCATTGCTTTCTTATACCCCACACCATATCCTTTTCTGACGAGACATATGGGGTATTCGGTTGATATGGGACCGGATGGTTGTTGATGGTATTTGGTCAGTCGAAAATGCTTGCAGTCGTGGCAATGTAGCTCTGAACTGACCCATTCCTCGCGCTTCAGGGGGTCGTCCTACTAGGCTCTAACTTATCTCAGGGGGGCTAGGTTTATTGCCTGGCGCTTGAGACGCCTCTTTTTAGGGGAATGCAGATGGGGCCTGAGCATTTTTGTGCCCGCCAGGCGTGTCTGGGCCACATTCCTGCGCCAGAACTCACCTAAGCCTCGGCCTTGTGTCACACTCGCTGGGGCGTACGACAAATCTCGTTGCTTTCTTATTCAAAACATTAATTCAAATAATTTCGGTTGGAGAGAACTGCTGAAATTTTTTGAACTACAGAAATTATCCAAACATTTCCTATGGTAGCAGTGGTGAGTACGTGTATTGACGTTGATGCTGTATTTACCAAATCTGAAATGAATAAAACGGTTTCTTAAAAATACTTACCTGGCCCAGTCGGATGTGGCTTCAAAATACAAAGACTGCATCTCTGCAGCGGGGTAAGACTTCCCAAACGATTGTCTTGTAATGACTCTAAACAATCTGATGGCGAGAATGCAGTAATGCTGGAGCTTTGGGAAATGCGGAGTACTCCTTCATTACCATCGCTTCCAGGTACACTTTGGCCCAGTGAAAAAGTCCTATCTACGTATCGAAAAGAAGTTTGACATTTAAACCGTGTACCTATGCTGAATTGAATTGTTTAAAATAGACCTATTTTTACACTTAACTGAGTGTAAATGAATGACTGATGTTTAATTGAATTGTTAGAAATACATGCCAAAACCAGGAACTATTTAACTTAGTTGACATGCTAAATTGAATTGCTTGAAATAGAACGGTTTTTACATTTAACTATGTGTAAACAAATGACTGGTGTTTAATTGAATTGTTAGAGTTAAATAGCAATACTTAAAAACATTTTACTGTGTGCAAACAAATGATTAATAGTAAATAGAATAATTCGTATTCGATAGAAATAAGTGAATCCATTTAACTGTGTGAAAAAAGCGATGAACCATTAACTCGGTCTTCGTCATATAAAGAATATAGATTTTTTTCTTTTATTTTTTATTAAAAGAAATAATTCCAATTAAAGACAATTACAAAAAATTCGGTACGGACCCGACTATGGAAGACCAGATAAGGATTTATAAGACCAAAAAATCCATCCTTGATCGCCCTTCGGGGCCCGTGTCACAGCGGATAGAGGCGTTGAGTCTCTACGGTTCCAGGTGAGCATTGTCAGAAGATAGCGGTTTTAAATTCTACCCAAGCCGGCCAAAAACGTGGTGCGATAGACAACAACAGCCGGTCAAAAACGTGGTGCGATAGACAACAACCATGGAAGGCAGTAATTACTGGGGATACGACTCATCATTCCTATCCGAGGTCGCGGTTAATCACTTGAAGAAGGCCAGAGGTGAAATTTGGCCGACACGTAGTGAAAGAAGAAACAACTAAAAAAAAACTACCAAGATGAGGACAAAATGTCCGCAATAAAAAAATTAATTCTCAAATTAAGAAGCCTCATCTCAAAATGATTCCAATTAAAGAGAATTACAAAAGAAATACACTATGAAAATTATGTAACGTATAACGTGAAACCGTGCTGAACTTAATAATCAGGGATAAGTATTACCCACCAATTTTTTCAGAATAGTGAATACAAAAATTCTTCTTTTTCTCAGAAACTACTGAGATTTCATAAAATTCTTTAAAGTGTGGGCGTGTATTCATTTAAACTATAAATACATTTTTTTCTGTTTGTTAATACGATTTCTTACCACTAAATAAGACGCATACTAGTGAATGTCGGTCACCCTTTGGTGAGCAATCTTATTTTGTTCATTCTTCAATAATAATACTGTCCTATATCAGGATGCAAAGTGGAGTTGCCAGTGGTGTAATGGTTATTGTCGAAGGAAATGGACACGGTGACATGAGTTCAAATCCTGGACGAGACAGATTGCATTTTACATTGCACTAATACCCTTGGAAAAGGTATAAATCCAATTATTCTCCCTCCAGCTATGGGTAATTAGTAGGACAGACTAAGTTCTTCAGCCTTGGTGAGGCAACTAGTCTAGGAGAAGGAAAACTCTTAATTCAAACCTGTTAAACTTCGCTTAAAAATTGATCTTGTGTCATATCCTGCCCGAGCGGAGAGGTTGGTAAATATGTATGTATATCAGGATACAAATAGTTAATAAGGATATGTGGTGAATAGAAAAATTATCGACTGATAAAAAAGTATCGAGATTGAATGTTTAAATCCTCTAATTAAAAAAAAAATTAGATTTAAATGAAAACACATGCACAGCTGCTCAATGGTTGAATGTAGACCTCGAGGTTTTTGTTGAGACGAATTATAGACGAATCATTGTCAATTCACGATACTTTTATGAGCACTGCTGAGAGAAACACAGGATGGTGCAAGTGCGGTACTTTTCATACTCACCAGATTCCCTTGCTCTGTATTACTACTTTTGTTCGTTTCCTAGAAATTCTTGTCAAGTTTAAGATCTGAGAATGTACAGGACCTTAAAAGAAACACAGCTGCGTAGATTTAAGTAAGATTAGCGACCATATTCGTGTTGTATAGCCGTAATACTATTATATAATTGCGGAAGGATTGGTTATATCTTATCATTTGGTTTGGTTAGGCTTAGAACTGTTCGGCTTAGTGCACGTGCAGGTGCACACATTGAGTGCAGGTGTTCACGCTCGCTCTCGCGGGGAGGATGTGACAATCACAAATGTCATAATAAAAACCCCCAGACAGGAAACGGGACTGGGGTGCGAATGACGTCATGCTCGGAAGCGATGGGCTGGGAATTTTGGTGATTTTTGAAAAAAGCAGTTAGTTGAGATTCGACTCTGGGCGAAGTGAGTTGAGATTTGTCTCTTGGCGAGGCTTGTTGATTTTTGAGCCTGGGCGAGGCCAGTCCAGTTTGTGGCCTACGGGATGCGCCGCGCGTTTGTTGGGTCAGATGGAAGTCAGCATAGTAAAAATTGTATCTCTTTCACCTCGTGTCGAAGAAGTCAATAAACGTTTCGTACCTGAACTAAAGAAAGTCGTCAGTGTTTCGGGATTCCTATGCATATGAACGTTTTACATATCCGTATATTTTATATATTCGTATATCTGGATATGTTACAATACAATTATACGTATACATATATATGCCGAAACATAGTCAACACTAATGACGAACTTCAATGAACGAAGAAACACACTTCTTTATAAAAATATACCTCTCACACTTTATTCTCGAAAGGGTTGATATTGGTTGTGTGTGAGAGGTGAGTTGGAGACGGGGACAGACTGCTACATGTTGACCCAAAGTTCCTCTGAACATAGCAGCACTTCTTTCTCATCTTGGCTGGGCTGCTCAAAGCCCTCTGTCTGCCACTGGCTCTCATTCCGGTATCTTGTCACCAACTGACTCCAACTGCAACTGGAACTGACTGACTCAAGCCGTCAGAGGCACCTGGTTATATTTTTGTTTGACGTTCACCTACTTCCTGTGGGCGTACGCATCTGCCACCATCACCGAATTCAACTACGTTCACAGGTCAAGGTGATATTCCGATATCTTCGACCGGATGCACATGTTTCGCTGTTCTTCCGTTTATTTACACAGGTGCATGTCTTGATTGACGGCTCGGTCGAAGGTCAATATATAACATTCGAGGGTGACCTCAAGTCTCCCTTTTCGATAGCTACTACATCAAGGTGTAGGAGAGGGCGCTACTCCTTTCCCTGGATTGTTCCATTTTACCCTTGATCCGGACCTTATAATGCTGAGTGCTAAGCAGAGTCAAAAGATATAAAAAAAGCAGTTCAAGGTGATTCGACCAATGAAAAACACCCTGGAATTAGTTTGTTGAATGCCATGGTCGCTATTTTAAAGAAAATGTTTCATTCACTATTGATTTAGAAAATACATTGTCAGTCTCGATATATTTTTTAAAGATACGGCATATATTGTATTTGTGAATTTGGGCCAAGGATTAAGACTAATATTCACCTGCTATTCGTGCCAGGTGCAGATATAAACGAGCAATTTTATTCCAGAGGGTCTTCCCACCCCAAGGAAGCATCTACTTTCTTACCAAAAAGAGGTAAAGGCAGGATTTATGCCTGTTACCTGAGACACCCTTGAAAAGAAATGCCGACAGATCATAAGCAATTTTTGCATCCTCTTCGCAAGAGCCTACCTTCCTGTGCAACGCTTCACATAAAACCAACCTAGTATCATATTTTATTTGTTTGCTTCTATCTTTGTTTAATGACATATCAACTTTCGTGGGTTATTTAATGTCAAAGCCATCCTTGGAGAAGAATAGCTGTGATACTATTTTGCCTAGAGCTTGTGGATAAGAATGCACTGACTGTATCTTTGTAGAGGGTAAGACCTCCCAACGAGTGTCCTTGATATGACAATAAACAATTTAATGGTCAAGCTCCAATAATACTGGAGTTTTGGGGAATGCAGAGTACTCCTCCATTGAGTGGTAGCACTTAATAGGGTCTTATCTCTAGGTCAAATAGAACTAAACTATGTGTTTATACTAAAATGGTTTGTTAGAAATAGAACTGTTTTGACATTTAACTGTGAGTAAACAAAAATTGTGCTTATGCATATTTGAAGATATGAAGATCTTGAAACGTGCAAACTTTTATCAAACTGACTTAATTCAGCGTTAAATGACCCGAAAAGAGTTGATATGCCGTAAAACAAACCAACCAATCAATCAACCAAACAAAATAAGTTATTTGACGTCATCAAATGCCAAAGTAATTTCTGTACATTATTTTATTAGATTGAAAAAACTATCACAATTACCTCTCATACCACAAGTAAACAACCAAACCCTGTTCTTTTGCAAAATATATGCTAACTTTTAATGCGCCAACTACTCCACAATGTCTGCTTTTTAGCTCTGTTAATGCTGCCGATCTGGATTTTAAAAGTATGCGGAATACCAAAGGGATTATTTGGAAAAAAACACTTCATTGATTGCTCATTTGGTAAACACAATGTCAGTCTCCATATACAGAGAGGGTTGCAGAGGGCGTCAGACGTGTGGAAGGTGTAGTAAAAAAGACTGTTTTACTCCCTACATAATGGACTCGCCCACCTCCATAAAGACACGTGACACAGTCACGTGTGATACCACTGGAATCTCAGCTTCCTATTAATCAATTACTGTTTAACCAGGTTCACTTGTATCTTGTTTCTGTTACTTGAATATACATGACACATTCAATAAGTTTCCAGACTTTTTTTTTGTACAGGCATTTAAGATTGTCGTAGACTCTTGAAAATTCAGTATCTTATTGCTATACATCTTATGAGATTACTGACCAATTTTTATGATTTCAGCTTCAAATTAACAGCTACGGCAGCAATTGGAATACACCCTACTAAAGCCTGATTGTCACAGCTGGTGAATTTCAAAAATGCAATTTGGACTTCAGGAAACTTTAGAAGAATGATAGGCAATAAAATTGTGTTTTAAACTTGGAGAAAATCCCACAGAACCGTATGGAATACTTCAGACTGCTTTTGGAGCATCTTGCATGAATCGAGCATCGGTTTTTAAGCGGCATAAGAGATTCAAGAAAGGCAGGGAGTCTGTGAGGGATGATGAGAGGTGTGGGAGGAGTAAGGAAGTCAATACACTAGAGTTGATTGGCCAAAGGGTTAGGGTTAGGGTTACTATGTTGAGGTTTTAAGGAAGTTCAGCAAGAGATTCCTTGGGAAGAGGCCAGCACTCTTCAAATCGGATAAGTGGCATTTCCACCAGGACAATGCACTAGTCCACAACTCCATCCTTGTCACAGACTATTTGACCAAGATGGGTATAAAGACAGGTGCTCAGACTCCCTATAGTCCAGACCTTGCTCCTTGTGACTTTTGGTTATTCCCTAAGCTCAGAGGCTGTCGTTATGAGACAATTGAGGAGATGAAAGAGGCTGTGACGAAGGTCATTGACACGCTCACACAAGAGGACGTCCATGGGGCGTTCCAGAAGTTGTTGGAACAGTACAACAAGTGCATTGCAACCGGAGGAGATTACTTCGAAGGGGACTAGAGTTTCATGTGTGTGCTATCAATAAGAGTGCCCATTCGAAAAAAGTCTGGAAACTTATCTAATGATCCTCGTATATGTTTTTGAATCAACCTTTTCGTGTTCCCCGTGTTTTTCTTTTGCCAGCATCACAACAAAGACACAACCCACACTGACGAAGATTGTTTCAATGAAACTAAATGCCCAAACTGTCAAGAAAACTACTCCGTTTTCTCAAACCCTTGTGAAAGGTATGAACCCTTTTATTCTCCAAGCTATGGGTTAAATAGTACCACTACTGAACTTCTAGGAGAATAGCTTTGGCATTAAATAACCTACAAAGGTTGACATGCCTTTAAACAAAGAAACCAAGATTTCGAGACCTTTTCCGAAAACAGGGAAATACTAAAGGTGAAGTACAAACGAAATGTAACTTTTTTAAAGTTTGGAGAATGAAATAATCAAAGAAAATCTACAGCTCAAAAAGTACAAACTCTCCTCCAAAAAAAGGTCACATAGATCTCCAGTTCGTTCTCAAAAAGACAGGCAGAAAAACTTGTCTTTCAAAAAGCCAGAACCGATCAAAGAAAAACCAGAAGCTACCATTTTAACACCAAAGTAGACAATGAAAGACCCAAAAGTGCATTCAAATTGCCCTCAGCCAAACTTGGTAGAGACCCCACTACATCGATAACAAGAAAGTATGGGTTTTATTTCTTTAAAAAATAGCATACATTTTTTTAAAGCGGGCACAAGGCCTGAAAATTTTTGAGGGGAGAAGAGGGGAAGAAAACTGTGCTATTCGATAAAAATTCTTAGTTATTCTAGGGAGCCCGAGCTAGCCACAATCATCATCAGCCGCTTTTTACAAGTTCATTCTTGCGTCACCTAGCGCGCAACAGTCACCACAATACCTCATTTGCTCGATGAAAAAGACCTACTTAAAAACCCCAATGAAATGAAATGATATATATACAATTGTAAAAAGATGATAAGAGATTGGAGAAAAAAGCCCCGAGAAAACAGAAAATAAACCCCCGTTTGGTTTCCCTCCCATCCCCCCTCTATGATGTTGAGAGCCGGCTGTTTTCCGGCTTCCAGAGTAGACCGAAAGAATGGATACTAAAACTGACAACATACTTGCCAACTTCAATTTTGAAGATGTTATGTATTATTGATTAAAGAAAAATACAATACTTGAAATCATTTAACTGTGTGTAAATAAATGAGATCAAACTCATTTTAAAAGTTACCTACAAACCATCGAAAACCTTGTATAAACAAGATTTGACACTAAATTATCATCAAGAGTTCCTATGCTATAAACCTAAGTAATCATATATATTCAATATATATATATATATATCATCATGTCGTGCCGCTAGGACGGACATCCCTGACTCTCTCTCGCCACTTCTCCCGATCGTTCATCGCCTCTGGCAGGTCTTTCGGGCTACATCCCGTATCCTCACATAGCTGCTGTATGTATGTTCGAGCTGGTCGTCCTGCTTTTGCTCGGCCATATGTGGGGGTCCATAGGAGTACATCACTCATGAGCTCGTCCCTGCTTCTCCAGCAGTGTCCTGTATGTCTGGTTCGTTTAACTTGGATAGTTTTCGTGATGGAAAGCAGTTGGCCGTATAGTTGGTGCCTTGTGGGGTGTTGCCGCCAGGACTTGTTCAATATTGCTCGCAACATTCTTGTGTAATTGCCGTCCAGCTTCTTCTCCAGCCGTTTAGTTAGCGTCCAAATAGTGTATCCATATAGCAGTATCGATAGGACCGCTGCTTGGAAGAAATTGCGTTTCATTTTATCGGTCAGGTCTGATTTTTTTTAATCAGACGATATACATATATAATAATTAATATATATATATATATATATATATATATATAATTCACGGAATATAGACTGCGACCCTGAGTTCATGGAGATTTTTGCAAAACAACAATCATCAGGCACTTAAGTAGATGGGATAAATTAAAAATCGAAAAATACGAAAAATACAGACAAAAAACGGTTGGGATTTCGTTTATGTAGGGTTGCAAGTGTGTAAGTGTATGTGGGTCTGCGCGTATGTGTTATAGTTACGTATGGATGCGTGTTTTTATGAGGTTAAGCCAGGCTACGAACACAGCGCATTGAAAAAGCGGAAATGAATGCGAGTGTATCTTAATAATTCGTTACATTATATTGTACTTGGTTCGACACATGCTCACAAAGTGATTTATTGACAACCAGCACTCTTATAATATATATATATATATATATATATATATATATATATACATATATATATATATATATATATATATATATATATATAGGATTTAGGTAGGCGCCCGTGGTGCAATGGTTATCATCGTAGGAAATGGACACGGCGATACGAGTTCAAATCCTGGACGAGACTTATTGCATTTTATATAGCACTAATACCCTCGGGAAAGGTATGAATCCAATTATTCTCCCTCCAGCTATGGGTAAATAGTAGGGCGGACTGGGTTCTTCAGCCTTAGTGAGGCAACTAGTCTAGGAGAAGGAAAACTGTGAATTCAAACCTGTTAAACTCCGCTTAAAAATTGACCTTGTGTCATATCCTGCCCGAGCGGAGGGGTTGGTAAGTATGTATATATAGGATTTGGCATTAATTGACTTATAAGGGTTGATATGCCATAAAAACCAACCAACCAACCAACCAACCAACTAACTAACTTATTAAAAACAACTCTTGCACTACAATAAAACAACGACAGGCAGGTGTACAAAGCATTTTTTGTGTTCGATGGTGAATACTTAATCACACATGGAACATTGTTACAACAACCACCATTTTTGAAATATTCTTAAAAGACCTCGTGAAAAACACCGTCGTCTTTAATTTAGTCACCATATCAAGTACACATGCTTTCATCAAACAGTGATGTTTGTACTTTCTTGGTCATACCTGTCTAAAACAGGAGGGCCATATTTCCAGGAGGGGGAACTTGTCACTGGATTCCTGGCGACAGTATGTCCATTGCTGCGTCACACAGACGTCTGCAAATGCAACATGGAAACTATTAACGTCTACGTGGACATGTGGAAAGAGATTATCACCAGAAAAAAACATGGGAACTCAACAATGGAAGAGAGAGAGAGAGAGAGAGAGAGAGAGAGAGAGAGAGAGAGAGAGAGAGAGAGAGAGTATGTGTGTGTGTGTTGTAATCAGCAATTTTATTTCTGTTATGCGTACAAAATTTTAGAATAGCTTTAAGTTGGGCACCACATAATAAATACTAAAATACGACTTTTTTTTCGGACACGTCCCGTCAGAGAACATCGTGACAAAAACAAGTAGTGCTGAGGAATGTAGAGATCTGATCAGTCGACAATAGGAAAAAAAAATAAATAAAAAGAGAGAAAAAAATCCGCAAAGAGGAAAAAAAAACAAACCACGAATACCTAAAAGGATCGGGAAGGTTTTTTTTAGAAGAAATATAATGGGATGAAGTTGAAATAATTGATAATTGGAGGATTAGACACCTTAAGGAATCAGCAGATTTGTTGGGCTACAATGACCTGCTGAGTAGACCAAGTACAGAGATGAATACAAAATGGGAACCGATAATTAAAAAGGTTAGA
>OY757943.1:8784187-8864187 GCA_963585895.1 Sepioteuthis lessoniana
CACGTATATATACAAGAAAAATTAGACAAGAAAACCAATTTGTTGGAATTCGTTCCTGTTTGTTATGATGTTTCGCCTTGTATCGCCTCTATCAATCAGTTTGGTTTGGTTTGGTTTTATGGCACATCAACCATTGTAGGTTATTTAATGCCAAATCCTCTTTATAGTAAGTTAAAAGTAAAGTTGGCGACGAAGGCTCCCCTCTCAATAGCTACTACACCGAAGTGTAGGGGGGCACTACTTCATTCCCTGGATTGCTTTACTTTACCCTTGATCCGTAAGGCAGCATCAAGTACCATTGTTTAGTCTTTGGTATGACTCCACTTGGGATTGAAACCCAGTCTCCCAGTCCATTGTCGAACACGCTAACCATTATGCTAATTGCCCGAAATATATATTAAATATATATGATTTGTAAACACATTTTGTAAATAACATTTTTAAATGTGCCTGAACTCTTTTTTGAACATAGTTAAATTGTTTCAAGTATTGTAATTTAACAATCACAATTTCACATCAGTCATTTATTTACACACATGGTTTGTTCTATTTGACCCATAGATAGGACCCAATCAGGTGCTACCTCTCCAGGCCAGAGTGGACCTGGGAACAATAGCAATAAAAGGGTACTCCACATTCTGTAAATCTCCAAGGCTGGAGCCTTGCAATCTGATGCTTTTGTGTCATATACAGGACACTCGTTGGTGGGGGTTCTTGCCCTTCTGCAGTCAGTGTATTCTACAGCTCCAGCCGACTGGACTAGCCTCTGTCAGATAGTGATTTAGATAAATTTTACGAAAAAATATTGGGGAACGTTCAAAATGTCCATGAGGCTATCATGCTAACGTGATTCAGACCGCCAGTCATTATGAAACTTTAAAAAGGGGAATAAAGAAATATAAGTTTTTCTTATGAATTAATGGATTTGTAAATATTACAATAGAGCCAGAAAAATTTCTTGAAAACTAGGAGTCGACCTCTACGGCAGAGCTAAAATCCAAAATTTTATCACAGAGCAGTCGACCAGTGATAAAGGTTTAGATTTTAACCTTACCTTATAAGTCGATCTGGTTTTTCAAGAGATTTCTTTAGATGTCAAATACCGACTTGTACGCCATAATTTTGTCTTGGTTCGGTTTGGTTTGTTTTTATGGCATATCAACCATTGTAGTAAAGTAAAGTTAGCGACCATAGTCGAGGGTGACCCGAAGGCTCCCTTTTCGATAGCTACTACACCAAGGTGTAGGGGAGGGCGCTACTCCATTCCCTGGATTGCTCCACTTTACCCTTGAACCGTACCTTATAATGCTGAGTGTTAAGCAAGGTGGTATCAAGTTCCATTTTTAAAGTCTTTGGTATGACTCGACCTGGGATTGAACCCAGGTCTCCCGGGCCATTGGCGAACACTCTAACCGCTGGGCCAATGATCAACCATTGTAGGTTATTTAATACCAAATCCGGTTTATTCATATATATTAGATAAATATGATTTGTACACCTAAAACTTTAAGTTAAATAGTTCCAAGTATTACTATATATCATTAACAATTCAATTAAACATCAGTCATTTGTTCATAAACAGGTAAGTGATCAAAGAGTTCTATTTAAAACAGTTCAATTTAGCATAAGTCATTTGTTTGCACTCAGTTTGAATATCAAACAGTTCTATTTGACCCATAGATAGGACCCTGTCAGGTGCTACCACTCTGGGTCAGTGTGGACTTTGGAGTAATAATAATAAAGGGATACTCCGCATTTCCCAACGCTCCAGTGTTACGAAAGCCTCGCTATCACATTGTTTAATGCATTATCTAGGACACTTGTTGGGAAAGGGGTCTTACCCCTCTTCGGGGAAGCAGTCAGTGTATTCTACTACCACAGCCAACTGGATTTGCCATAACCGTTAGTCTAATGAGTAGAGTGCTCGCAATGGTCCTGGATACCAGGGTTCAATCCCAAGTTAAGTCATATCAAAGACTCAAAAAATGGTGCTTGATGCCGCCTTGCTTAACACTCAGCGTTATAAAGTAAAAATCAAGGGTAAAGTGGAGCAATCCAGAGAAAGTAGTAGCCCCCCCCCAAGACCTCGATGTAGTAGCTATCGAAAAGGGAGCCTTCGGTACACTCTCGACTAAAGTCGACTAAGTATATGATTGAAACCAAATAGTTTGTCGGTACCTTTGTTTTTTGGTGAGGTGTCCTCGTGGTGTAATGGTTAAAGCGATGGACTGCGGAATCGTAGTAAGCGAGTTCGAACTAAAGTTGTGCAATTACGTTCAATTTCAGACAAATACCATTGGGAAAGGCATGAACCCTCTTATCTTTCCAGCTTCGGGTTAGATAGTACCACTCGTGTTCTTCTAGAAGAATGACTTTGGCCTTAAATAGCTAACTAATGTTGATATGCCAAACAAAACTTTTATTTTTAAGTGAGTCAGTTGGTTGTTTGGTTGTTTGGGATTTATGGCATATCAACCTTTGTAGCTTATTTAATGCCAAATGCATTTTTATTCAAATAATCAGTTCTTTTTCAAACAATTCATTTAAGCATAAGTACGCAGTTTAAATGTAAGTACATAGTTTGTCAAATACATTTTTTCAAGCTATTCAATTTAGCAGAAGAATGGATTTTTTAACACAAATGTCAATACAGTTCAATTTAAAAAAAATTCAGTTTAGCTTAAGTACGTAGTTTAAATATCAAAACAGTTCTATTCCAAGTAATTCAGTTTAGCGTAAGTACGTAGTTTAAATATCAAAACAGTTCTATTCCAAGTAATTCAGTTTAGCATAAGTACGTAGTTTAGATATCAAAACACTTCTATTTCAAGTAATTCAGTTTAGCATAAGTACGTAGTTTATATATCAAAACAGTTCTATTCCAAGTAATTTAGTTGATTGGTTAATTGTTTTTTTTAAGTGATTCGTTAGAGCTCATTTGTTTGCACACAGTTAAATAGTTTCAAGTATTGCTATCAAACACTAATCATTCACTTTAATATTAATAATTAGTTTGCATACTGTTAAATGGTTACAAGTAATGCTATTAACATTAGAAATTCTATCTATACAGTATTCCTATGAAATATGAATAATTTGCTCACAGCAGTATGGTTTCAAATAAGTACCAATAAATATAAATGATTAGATAGTTCTATTTGACTTCTTTGATGGGAACCTTATAAGTACTATCAATGCTGGTCAGAGTAAACGTGGGAGTAATTGCAATGAAGGATTACTCTACAGACTCCGAGGCACATGGATTGGAGCCTCACCATCAGATGCTATTTAGTGTCATATCAAAGATACTCGTTAAGAGGGTGTTACTCCCTATGCAGGGGTTCTATCAGTGTATTCTACAGCACAAGTTTACAAGGTGGACAGCGTTTCAGAGTTTTCCTTCTCCTAGACTAGTTGCTTCACCAAAGCCGAAGAACCCAGTCCGTCCTACTATTTACCCATAGCTGGAGGGAGAATAATCGGATTCATACCTTTCCCAAGGGTATTAGTGCTATGTGAAATGCAATCAGTCTCGTCCAGGTTTTGAACTCGTGTCGTCGTGTCCATTTCCTACGACAATACCATTACACCACGCGAACCTCACCACCTGTTTTAATACGATGTGTAACGAATACATTTAAATTATCATCCTTATTTAAAGTATAGCTATTCTCATAACGCATTTTTAGACAACTAGATTTTTCTCCGGACATGAGCTTGTTTTACAAGTCTTAAAGGGAGCAAACACACACACACATACACACTGAGACACGTATATATATATATATATATATATATATATATATATATATATATATATATAGGTGCTTAAAAATAGACACAGACATTTTTTATCAAAAAGATCTGAAGAAGTCCTGTTAATTTTTTTCGTGTTTTTGGAAATTTCAAAAATGCGTAACAGGATGGAAATAAATTTATAATCCTATGTGACCGGTTTTGTTGTTTTTCTTAAAGAATTTATTGCTCTGTATTATTGTTACATTGAGCTCTTTACCAGGAAAATTTAAATATTCACTCATGAATAATTTCTTGTCCTGATGGAATTACTCCCAACTCCGGTTTAACTGGACCAAAGAATACCTATATATATATATATATATATATATATATATATATATATATATATATATATATATATATATATATTCAAAAACAATACATAATATCTAAAGTATATATATATATGTATATACTAAATAAAAATGTATAGATATACGTGAATTCTAAAGTGCTTATGGTCCGAGAGACCGGGGTTCAATTTTAGGTCGAGTCATACCAAAGACTCAAAAATGTTACTTGATCCCTCCTTGCTTAACACACAGCATTACAAGGTATGCATCAAGGGTAAAGTGGAGCAACCTAGGGAAAGGAGTAGCACCCTTTCCTTCACCTCGGTGTAGTAGCTATTGAAAAAGGAGCCATCAATCCCTCTCAAATATATATATATATATATATATATATATATATATATATATATATATATCGACAGAAATAGACAGAGACAGACAGAGAGTCATATACAGAAACAGACACTGAGTCAGCAATTTATATTCTTTGGGAATATTGATATAATATAAACAACAGAAATTCTACTTTCTATTACACTATACATTAAACTCTCACAGTCAATTTCTCACTTTTCCTCTTCTGTCTCTGTCTCCAATTTATATTTTCTTCCCCCCCCCCAATAATCGTCAGCCATTGTCTTTCCTTTGAGTAAAGAAAGGCCTCCTATTTTCTACATGGCGTCATCATCATCAGCAGGCCCTTGTGGCTCAGCCGTGTATCGAACCATTGTATCGGGCTTACTTCGGCTGGTCAACCGGCTGGCCGGCGGCAATCATTGCCTGTGTTGCAGACAAATGTTAAAACACAGTAGCAAATCAATCGGTAATTGTAATTGCAGTAAGCGAATTTAAGAAATAATAGCCCCCCCCCCAAAAAAAAAGACAACAAAAAAAAAAACAAAAAGAAAAAAGAAATGAAACAAGTAAAAAACAAACAACGAAAATCATTCATAGCCTAATGAAATTGGAGTGCATGAGCGTGCGCGCACACACACACACACACACACACACACACACACACACACATATATATATATATATATATATATATATATATATATATATATATATATATATATATATATATATATATATATATATATATATATATAGTAAACAAGAAAGATAAATTCGTACAATAAAAAGAATGTACAAAGACTATCTCTCTGTAAAGCGGATTATTCCATCAGAGAAATTTTGTTACTTTTTTTTAATGCTCTTGTCATCTACAGTGAATGGAAAAATAAAGAAGTAAAAAACTAAACAATAAAAGCTAATATATAAAAGGTATTAGATTCCAGATTAAAGGTAAACGATAATAGGTAAGAGTTATAATAGGTAATATGTATTACGGAATATATGATACGAATCTGTCATAACGTAATAGTTAATATGTATATGGCTGCTCTGCGTTGTTCTTAGTTGATGAAGAGACAGTTCGCAAATCAAAATTCTTAAAAGAAGAAAGATTGGAGAAACATTTAAGGCTGTAGAAAATGTTTATTAAGCAGCTCTGCTTAGTGAAACTATTGTTTTATATGAATGGAACATAAAAAATATAAAGAAAAAAAAATTTTTGAGGCTAGAGATAATAACGGGTAAGTGTGTATATTTTGTAAAGAGACAATGTTTATGAGATTATAGGACGATATTTGAAAGTCTGTATTTTGAGGTTGTGAGCGCAGGGAGCTTTTCGCAAAGCAGTCAAGGGTTTGAGCGTAGTGAACCTGTCACAGAGTGATGAAGCCACCTACAACAACTACAACAACAACAATGATAATAATGATGATAATAATACTTAAAAGAAAGATAATAAAAAAAGAGGTTGGTAACGGTGATATCGATTGTAGATAGAGGTGCCCATGGTGTAATGATTATCCTCGTGGGAAATGGACACGGCGACACGAGTTCAAATCCTGGACGAGACTGATTGCATTTCAGATAGCACTAATACCCCTGGGAAAGGTAAGAATCCAATTATTCTCCCTCCAGCTATGGGTAAATAGTAGGGCGGACTAGGTTCTTCAGCCTTGGTGAGGTAACTGGTCTAGGAGAAGGAAAACTCTGAATTCAAACCTGAATTTAACTTCGCTTAAAAATTGACCTTGTGTCATATCGTGCCCGAGCGGAGGGGTTGGTAAATATGATATCGATTATAGATGGTGCATATAGAATTATCTCAATAAATATTAATAGAGATACAAGAGATACAAGAGAATAGAAAAGGAATGGTTTGGTTTCTTTGTTTAATGGCATATCAATTTTCGTGGATTATCTAATGCCAAAGTTATTCTTGTAGAATAACAGCAATCATACGAATGAACCCATTGCTTGAATCTTGCCATATAGTGAAAAAATCATAATAAGCCCATCTATTTTAGAGTATGACGAGTAGATGGAGACCATAAAGATGCTGGTTTGAATTTAACGTTTTCCTTTTCTTAGACGTAATGCCTAACCAAGGCTTAAGAGTATAATAAACCCAACTATTTTAGAAAAGGAAGAGGAGATGGGGACCAAAAATATGCTGGTTTGAATTTGACGTTTTTCTTCTCTAAGACTGACTGCCTAACCCAACATAAGCCTAACTATTTTAAAAAATGAAGTGGAGACCGAGACGAAACAGATGCTTGTTTGAATTTAGCTTTTTTCTTCTCTAAGACTGACTGCCTAACCCAAAATCATAATAAGCCCATCTATTTTAGAGTATGACGAGTAGATGGAGACCATAAAGATGCTGGTTTGAATTTAACGTTTTCCTTCTCTTAGACTTAATGCTTTACCAAGGCTTAAGAGTATAATAAACCCAACTATTTTAGAAAAGGAAGAGGAGATGGAGACTAAAAAGATGCTGGTTTGAATTTAAGTTTTTTTTTCTCTAAGACTGAATGCCTAAACCAACGTAAGCCTAAATATTTTAGAAAAGGACCAGGAGATGGAGACTAAAATGATGCTTGTTTGATTAAGCGTTTTTCTTCTCTAAGACTGAATGCCTAACCCAACATCAGTCCAACTATTTTAGAAAAGGATGAGGAGATGGAGACTGAGATGAAAAAGGTTGAAAAAAGATAGAAAATTAGGATGTTGTTGCTGTTGTTGATAACAGTAGAAATTCACAAACTGTTTTGCTCAGATATGGCACAAGGCCATATGAATGGGGCACCCAATGAGACTTGAACTCACTCGTGAAGGTTTGCTAGTCGAACTTACTAACCATTACATCACCTGAGATACACTGTTGTTGATAATAGGAATAATGCCAGGGAAATGAAAAACTGTGGAACATGAAAGTGACGGTGATACCAATTGTAATTGGTGCACTCGGTACAGTTACCAACGGACTGGTTCAGGGACTTGAGGACTTGGAAACAAGTGGACGAGTTGAGACCATCCAAACTACACCTCTATTAAGATAGGCCAAAATACTGAGAAGAGTCCTGGAGACTGGTGTAATAACTCTCAATAGAGTAAAACAATTATATAGAGGATGAGCCGATACCATCTAGACTACAGCATTGTTGAGATCACCCAGAGTACAGAGAAGAGTCCTGGAGATTTGAAGAGACTTGGAGTCACTCAGACTCCTGAGAAAAACCATTAGCTAACGTTGGCGTGAAAAATTGGCAAAGAGTAATCTAATAATAATATGGTTGGTTGGTTTTTGGTTTAATGGAATCTAAAATATTTCTGGGTTATTTAATGCTGAAGTTAGTCATTTTTAGTAAGCCCTGTCTTAGTATACTTGGGACACATATGACTGTTAATAACTTTACTAATAATAATGCTGTGTTCTTTTTTGTTTCAAACGAGAAAATAGTATATTATAACAACTATTAATCATCGATAACAATACTTTGGACAAGTGAGGAAAAATATTTTGCGTCACAACTTATTTGGGGACAGAATCATTCAAAACTGCAAGCAAAATTTCGCAGGAAGTTTAACTTAACGATATCCACATCAAAGCCAGCTCTATCATTGGGTACACAAATTTCAAGCCACCGGGCCAGTAAACAATCTCAACAAGATGGCAGAAAATCCTTGAACTGGCAGGAAGTTGACTGCATCATGTACTGACAATGTGGATGCAGTGAGAGATTCTGTCGGAAGGAGCCCGAAAAAGTCCGCCCGAAGACGTTCCCAAGAACTTGGTCTTTTATGTGCACTGTAGGATATAGTCAATAAATTTCTGCCCTTGTTATCTAGTTTGACCTGTTTGAAGTGACACAGATGAAAGATGACTTGATGCAATATGAATTATCATATTAATAGGATGCATCTATTTTGAGACACTCTGTACCAAGTTTAAAGAGTCTAGTCTCCCCTAATCTATCATTTCTCAAGAGGAATAGCGTTATGTGAAATGCAAACAGCCTCATTCAGGATTCGAACTCGGGTCGCCGTGTCCATTTCATATGATAATAACTCTCACACTATGTATTTGAAGAAATGAATGATAATAATCATTTGTAAATAACTAAATCTTCAAACAAATAATTTGCTCACAATTATATCATTCAGTGTAAGAGTAGACCTGAGATTGATGGCAACAGAGAAACGACTCCGTAATTTCCAGAACTCCAGAAATGAGACATCACCACCATATACAGTTTGGTGTCATACTCAGGATAATCATTTTTCTCGTGTGGGATTCTAGACCTTTGCTAGCGGTGCAGTCAGGGTATTTTCGGAATTGAGGACACTGTTGTCTTGAAGATAGACCTATAAATGCTTCTGCAAACTTCATCGAATGGTTCCGCTTCAACGAACTTTCATTATCATCTCATCGTGCCATCGGCACAGATATCCCTGACCCTTTCTCGCCACCTCTCCTTATCCTTCATCGCTTCCGGTTGGTCCTCAGGGCTACACACCGTATCCTCACAGACCTACTGTATGTATGTTCGAACTGGTTGCCCTGCTTTTGCTCGGCCATGTGAAGAGGTCCATAGGAATACATCATTTATGAGCTCGTCCCTACTTCTCCAGCTGTGTCCTGTATGTCTAGTTCGTCTAATTTGGATAGTTTTTTGTGATAGGTGGTAGGTAGCCGTACAGCTGCTGCTTTGTGGGGCGCTGCCTCCAGGACCTGTTCAATATAGCTCGCAGCATTCTTGTTTAGTTGCTGTCAAGCCTTTTCTCCAATCGCTTAGTTAGCGTCCATGTAGTGCATCCATATACCAGTATCGACACGATCGCTGCTCAGAAGAAACTGCGCTTCATTTTATCGGTCAGGTCTGACTTTCATATGACCGATAGTCTATTGATAGCTGTCCATGCCTTTGTTAGTCGCGTGTCGATGTCTGTCTCGGTCGATGAGACACTGCTCCTTAGGTAGGTGAACTTGTCTACTAGTTTCAGAGAGCTACCGTTTTGTGTGGAAATGTCGTCTGTTTTATTAAAGCGCATATATTCCGTTTTGTGTGTAGTGACATGCATCTTGTTATTTGCATCTTTTTATAGATACCAGCAATGTTTTGCCCGGTCGGATTGGACTGCAGGATACACTGACTGCATCTCTGAAGAGGAGTTAGACTTCCCCAACGAGTATCCAAGATATGAAACTAAACAATCTGATGGTGAGGCTCCAATTATGCTAGGGCTTATGAGAATGCGGATCACTCATTCATTGCCATTGCTCCCAGATCGACTCTGGCCCGGAGTGGTAGCACCAGACAAGTTCCAATCTATGGGTTAAATAGAACTAAACTGTGTACTTATACTAAACTGAATTGTTTGAAATTAACTGTTTTTACATCTAACTTTGTGTTTAAACTGTGTACTTATGTTAAACTGAATTGTTTGAAATAGAACAGTTTTTGACATTTAAACTGTGTTTAAACAAAACTTTAATTATACTAAAATGAATTGTTTGAAATTTTCATCAAAATGATTCGGCGTTAAATGACTCGAAATGGGTTGATACACCGTAAAACCAACCAACCAACATACCAGCCAACCAACCAACCAACCAGCAATGCTTTTAGACTCCCTGCAATAATTTTCAATTATTCTTAATAATACATACATACTAGAAATGTTTTGGACAATTGAACTGAACAGAAGAAATATGGTTAAATAAATCATATATATATATATATATATATATATATATATATATATATATAAAGAGAGAGAGAGAGCAAACTCCACATTACTTACTGTGAGATAGGGTTCGACGGATTGAACACGGAGGAATATTAGAAGGTAATGAACCTATTGGAGACAACGTCATTTTATTCTTCTCCTGCGAACTTACCAATAATAATTGTAATTGTAAAAATAAAAGAAAGCGAAAAGGTCGACAGAGAGATGAAAAAGTTGTAGAACTTATCGAACAACCAATTGTTGTTGTCTCGCTTTGAACAATTCACAAAGTATTAGAAAAGAGACTGATTGAATAGAGGATCAGGCGAAAGATCGAAACCTTGCAAGCTATAGTATTTTAAAGATCGGTAAGAATACTCAGTATAGTCTTGGACACCTGAGGAGACTTGCTGTCACTTAGGCTGCAGTGAAAGACCACCAGGTAACGCAGGTGTGAAAAACTCACAAGAAATGATATATTACTAATTATATCATCATCATCATCATCATCATCATCATCATCATCATCAAGTGGTGCTGATAGCACGAATTCTCCAGACATTTTCCATTTGGCCTCTATTACTCTTGGTATGTCTTCCAGACAGCATCCAGTATCCGATGAATGGTTAACCTTTGCTGGTTAACCTAAATTGGCGGCGTCCTGGTATGAGAACTTCGCTTATGCGTTTGTCCTTTCTTTTCGGGCTGTGTTCCGCGTGTCCTTGTTCGTTTTATGGGATGGTTTGTGAAATGGAAGGTAAGTGGCTTCACATGCTGTTTTATGAAGGTATGTTTCTTGGATTTGATCAAAACGGCAAGTAGCATTCTTGTGTGGTCCCCATCCAGCCTTTTTGTTCATGTGTTTCGTTAGCATCCAGGAGGTGCATCCATGCAGAGTATTGACACAGCCACTGCTTGTGAGAAATCCCATTATATTTTATCAGAGAGATAATTTTTTTTAAAATTTTAGTAGAAGAGAAAAGAACAAGTCTGTTGGTATAAATCCTTCTTCTAGCAGATCAGAGAAACGCGAAAAAAAAAAAAAAAAGAAAAAAATTACGTAAATAATTGGATCTTGTCAGAGAGTTGAAAAAGCTGTGATATATGAAGGTGATAGTGATACCAATCCTAATCAGAGAACCTGGAAAGAGAGACTTAGGGAAATGGAAGTCTTGAGACTTTCTAGACCTTAGCGCTTCAGAGATCAAATAAGATATTTAGAAGATTTCAAGAGATTGGTTTGGTTTGGTGGGTTTTATGGCATATCAACCTTTGTAGGTTATTTAACGCCAAATACATTTTTATGTAAATAATCTGTTCTATTTAAAACAATTCAGTTTAGCATAAGTACATAGTTTACTTGTCAAAAACATTTCTATTTAAAACTATTCAAGCAGTTATATGTATCAATTCAGTTAAGTGTAAATACAGTTTTAATGTAAAAAAACAGTTCTATTTCAAATAATTCAGTTAAGCATAAGCACGCAGTTTAAATGTAAGTACGGTTTAATTGTCAAAAACATTTCTATTTCAAGCTCAAACAATTCAGTTTAGCATAAGTATGCTGTTAGTTCTATTTAACCCATAGATGGGACCCTTATCAGGTGCTACCACTCCGGGCAGAGTGGACCTAGGAGCGATGGCAATGAAGGGGTATTCCGCATTCCCCAAAGCTCCAGCACTGCTGGAACCTCACCATCAGATTATTTAGAGTCATATGCAGGACACTCGTTGGGGGGGGGGTCATACCCCTCTGCAGAGAAGCAGTCAGTGTATTCTACAGCCCCAGCCGACTGGGCAAGATTTCAAGAGGACTGAAGTGAAATGTTGTCATCCGAACGACTGCGAAAGCCAACGGTTACTACTGGTGTAAAAAGCTTGCAAAGAGCAAAAAAGACTGGTATAATGTTTTAACAAAGGAGGAGAAAAAATGCTGGTCGAAAGATCACATCGAACCAGTTTGTTTTTTATTTAATGGCATATGAACCGTTGTGGGTTATCTTATGGAGGTGCCTGTAGTGTAATGGTTATCGTCGTAGGAAATGGACACGGCGACACGAGTTCAAATCCTGGACGAGACTGATAGCGTTTCACATAGCACTAATACCATTGGGAAAGGTATGAATCCAATTATTCTCCCTCCAGCAATGGGTAAATAGTAGGGCAGACTGGGTTCTTCAGCCTTGGTGAGGCAACTAGTCTAGGAGAAGGAAAACTCTGAATTTAAACCTGTTAAACTCCGCTTAATAATTGATCCTGTGTCCTATCCTACCCGAGCGGAGGGGTTGGTAAATATGGTTATCTTATGTCAAAGTTATCCCTATGGAAGGACAGTAGTGATACTATTTAACCCATAGCTGGTAGGATAAGGGGGTTCATTATAAGTCCGAAAGTGAACATTATAGAGTGACTGGAGTTCGAACTCACATACCACAATGCTACAATACAGCACGTTAGCCACTACACTTTGTTGTTTGACAAAAAGAAAATTCTATCAGCCCGATAGTCAAATGGAGGAATTCGTAACAATTCGGTTTTCCTAAACGGGCGCTAGACTACAAGCCGATAATAAATTTTAGGAAGCATGGATTGCATAGCGGTTATTGTTGTGGGAAACGGAATCAGAAATCCAGTTAAAAGGTCTGAACGAGGCTCTTGGTGTTTCACTTCGAGCTAATGCCCTTGGAAAAAGCATATATCTATATCTTCTCTCATTCAGCTATGGACAAATAATAGGTCAGATCTTTAAGATTTACTAGTATTCGATAGGAATTGTTGAAACCATATACCTTTGTGCAAATTATTTTGTTAGATAAGAATACTTGAAAAAAATTGTTATTTCTATGAATATTAACTTGAACATAAAACTTAAAGTGTTGGAACGCTTCCTGACAGCAACAAACGCTTTGTGGATGAAATGGATTTATCTCCCAACAAGATAACCCTCTGTCGGTATATATCTGACTTCCCACTAGGGCAGTAAACGGCATAAAGCCATTTTATTTAGGGGAGTCTCGCACGAATCGAGACTTATACGGGGCTGGTAGAAATGCTTAGCCTCGAGAGTATTGCCCTATTGGGGTACCTCAGACACCGAGTAATATACTTGAGTTACCGTTCCCCGCCAGCTTTACCTGATTTTACCTGATGGCGGCAGAAATCCATTTTCTAAATATTCTAACTGATCTCAGAAGCATTATGGTCTGCTTTGCCGATAAATCCTGGGGAAGGGACGGCCTCCTGAGACCAAGCGTTCCATAAATAACTACCCACCTGGCACGAATGCCAGGTGGGCCCGCTTGAAGGCAAGAGACACTTACAAATGGTTGGAAAATGATTATATTAACAATACTGTTTGTCCTACACATTCTACCGGTCTAAATCTCATTGAAAACCTTTGGGGGAAACATAAAGACGAGGCTAAATTCCGTCGAACAATAAAAATCGTCGGCGATCCACAGGTGAGATAGTATTCAGCATGTTTGATTTCTATTAAATTCAACTGAACAAATATCCAAGTCGTGGATTTTAATTCTGGTTTATTCATTCTATACTTGATATATATATATATATATATATATATATATATATATATATATATATAAAAGAGATATGTGGAAAATTGGATAAATCAAACTTATAACTTGAGCTACGGAAACTGTGTTATCACCCTGGTTGGCGGCTGATGAGGCTAGGGTATCGCACGTGCTTTCACACGTTGTATGATGAAAATTTGAACACTAAGACTCTCTGGAAAGCAAGATGACTCTTTGGAAAGACAAAGTGACTTTTCAGAAAGTTGGAGTGACATCCTGGAAAGACAGGAATTTTAACAAATATGGATAATACAATGAAAGAAAAATGCCCTCAGGGTGTCTGCAGCGGGGAGGGAGAATATATCACTCATCTTACTTGCTCATACGGCAACGATCTGGATATGTACCCGGCTAAAACGTGTGATTGCGGCATCCACAAGGCGCGCTGTTGCGAACAACGTAATTCTCCTGCCGGAGAATGTAAATCGAATGATGGGCCTATGAATCAGGTTTAGCCCCACAGTATTCACGAACCCATTGCTGACCATCAGCGTCCTGGAGACATTTCTTGCAAGTCAAGAATTTAGTGGCCCAAGGGTAATCAGATAGCTACCTGGACTAACTTAGACCAGGAGCTTTCTTTTTACTCGCTACCCATCTTGAGGGCCCATTGATCAACAAATAAAATCTTTCAGCAGAATTATATATGACGTTTGTCTCGAGTGCTTTTGGGCAGTAACGCATAAATGAAAGAAAACAAACCGAATAGATAACGGATATAGAAAGGATTTCAACATGAAAGTTGTATACGCGGAACCACCTTTCTCGTGTAATTACGCAAAATCAAGAAACGGTTGCTATGACATCTAACGGCCGTAAGTAAACGCATTTTTAAATCACAAACTGCACCAAAATGAAGTTGAACGAACGTCTAATGTAATGTCTGCTTTTAGTTGATCTTGTGTATACATAGATATATATTTCTTTTAAATACCCTATCCGGTGGCAAAAGCTCCTCGGTAGCGCCAGGAGTGGCAGTACCACCTTGAGCTACCGAAACTGTGTTATCACCCTGGTTGGCGGCTGATGAGGCTAGGGTATCGCACGTGCTTTTACACGTTGTATGATAAAAAAATATATATGATAAAGATATGTGGAAAATTGGATAAATCAAACTTATAACCGATTTATTTCGTTCTTTTATTTCGAAGAACTTTTTCAAACTGAAACCGTTTTTTGAGTTTTTCACTTTATGAGCAATTGAGGAATATGATACTATTTGTCAATGTCTCCCACCAGACAAGGCTTGACACAAGGTCAAAAGCCTGAAGGCCAATTAAAGTGGGGATAAAGGGGAGGGGAAGGTTGGGAACGAGCCGAGGCTCGAACCCTGCTGGTCTGTGTTGCTCATTGACCCACTTAGTGCAATATGGGTTTAATGAGGCAAGCAGTTTCACGAACCCAAATGTGGGCCTGGGCACGTATGCCGGGTTATAGCTTGAACTAGACAGCAAGATCTAGTGCTATACATCGTGTCCTGAGAGCATCCGAAGAAGATGATGGAGAGGATAAAGGTGATCAAGAAGAAGGACAGTAAAATATGTCAGGTTTCATTAAAGATTTTTAATTGTGTAAAGGTGGAAATAATTTTAGTGACCCATCAGCTCCCTTATATATATATATATATATAACTTATTATATATACGATGATCATTAAATAAATTTCCAGATTTTTTCGTATAGCCACTTTTATTGATAGTACACACATGAAACTCTAGTCCCCTTCGAAGTAATCTCCTCCGATTGCAATGCACTTGTTGTACCGTTCCAACAACTTCTGGAAGGCTCCATGGACGTCCTCTTGTGTGAGCGTGTCAATGACCTTCGTCACAGCCTCTTTCATCTCCTCAATTATCTCATAACGATTGCCTCTGAGTTTAGGGAATAAGCAAAAGTCACAGGGGCAAGGTCTGGACTATAGGGAGGCTGAAGAACTGTCTTGATGCCCATCTTGGTCAACTAGTCTGTGACAAGGATGCAGTTGTGGACTGGTGCATTGTCCTGGTGAAAATGCCACTGACCCGATTTGAAGAGTGCTGGCCTCTTCCTAAGGAATCTCTTCCTGAACTCCCTCAACATAGTATTCTTTGTTGACTGTCTGTCCAGTAGGAACCCAATGCATGTAGATCATACCAGTGCTGTCAAAAAAGGGATCATCAAAAGTTTGTGGGTGGATTTGCTCTGTCTGGCTTTCTTGGGTCTGGGAGAGCCAGCATGCTTCCACTGGGAACTCTGTCTCTTGGTATCTGGGTCATAGCAGTAGATCCAGCTTTCATTGCATGGCATTTTCCCAAGTTTAAAAAATAATTTTATTGCATATCGTTCTTCTAAAGTGTCCTCACGTCTAGATTGCAATTTTTGAAATTCACCAGTTGTGACAATCAGGCTTTAGTAGGGTTTATTCCAATTGTTGCTGTAGCTGTTCATTTGAACCTGAAATCATAAAAATTGGTCTGTCTTCTTTTTAGATGTCTAGCAATAATATACTGAATTTTCAAGTGTCCACTGTCCAAAAAAGTCTTGAAACTTATTGAATTTACCACGTATATATATATATATATATATACGAATTAAGACTTCACACCCAGGCACCTACCCACACCCACACACATATATATTGTATGATATTAATTGTTGATATTGATTAAACCAAGTTATTTAAAAACTGATTTCGGGTTTTAATAACCAAACAAGGTTTGACGTGTAAACTCAAACAATCAAATAAGGTTAACTTAATACTGTCTATATCGAATCTCGTCTTGTCCGAATTCATGAAAAAAACTTAATTCCCAAAACTTTCGTTTAGTTGAGATCCTTTGACAGACACAATCACGGATAACAGCACCATAGAAGTCGTTCATTAAGATTGGTTTTGTTATAGCAAAAGGCCTGAAGTATGGAGCACCTAGTAAGAATCAAACTTCTTCTCAATGGTCCAAATCTCATTGAAAAGCTTTATCATCTTACTAAGATGAGATTAAATTCGGGACCGCCGAGTAGTAAAGAAAAACTGAGAGAACTTTTTAAAAGGTTATGCTATGACGTCATGCATAAAGAATGCAAGCATCTAATAGACTGTATGCCACGACGTTTATAAGCTGTAAGCAAGGCCAAAGGCATATCGACAAAGTATTGATCTGATATCCCTACAGACAAGATAATTTTCTTGTTTTGAATAAATTATTCTCGTTTTTTGCTACGTGATAATTAAAAAAATGTTAATTACAAAATCTAATTAACTTAATTTTCAACAAATACGACAAACTTAAAGAAGTCTTGTTACTCATTCTAAAAGACTGAAAAACAAAGTAATCACGACTATATTAATAAAAAACGATTAAAAAATTAAGAACATGCATTGAATATCATTATTCTAATATTTTAGGACGTAACTATATATATATATATATATATATGTATGTGTGTGTGTGTGTGTGTGTGTGTGTACTGGTTGGTTGATTTGCTGGTTGGGTATTTTACAGCATGTCAACTTTTGTTAGGTTATTTTATGCCAAAGTCAGTTTAATAATTATGATCTTTAATTACAGACTGTACGAAAATATGTCCTCACGATTATTTTAAACTATTAAAAAAACTTCAAATTTTGTTGCAGTATCTACAGGCCAACGAATTAATATATAAGAAAATCATTTCAAACATGATCTCAAATAGATCTGTTTGATCCATACACGAAACCTAAACAGGTACAGTCACTCGGAGTCAGAGTAGACATGAGAGTAATGTCAACGAAAAGAAAACTCTACACTTCCCATAACACCAGAGTTGACACCTCGCTACCAATAATAATGACAACCAGAGATCAATTTATGAATCGGTTGGTCGAATGTTTTTCGGTATGTCATCTGTTGTTGGGTTTACATATTTACCAACCTCTCCGCTCGGGCATGATATGACACAAGGTCAATTTTTAAGTGGGTTTAACAGGTTTGAATTCAGAGTTTTCCTTCTCCTAGACTACTTGCCTCACCAAGGCTGAAGAACCTAGTCTGTCTTACTATTTACCCATTGCTGGAGGGAGAATAATTGGATTCATACTTTTCCCAAGGGTATTAGTGCTATGTGAAATGCAATCAGTCTCGTCCAGGATTTGAATTCGAGTCGCTGTGTCCATTTTCTACGACGATAAGCATTACACTACGGGCACCTCCATCGATTGTTGGGTTTAACACCAGTGATATACAGCACAGAAATATATCTTTATATATCTTTACAATAATTTTAAATGGGTAAACATTTTATTGTCTCAAACAGACCTATTCAAACGCCTTGTCAACTAGGGTGGAGGCTGTAGATTACGCTGACTGCATCTCTGCTGAGGGGTAAGATCTCCCCAATGTGTATCTTGGCCACGGCACTAAACTGCATCTGATGGTGATGCTCCAGTCCTCGAGCTTTGGTGAATATAGATTACCCATTCATTATCATTATTCCCAGATCCACACCGACCTAGAGTAGTGGAACCTGTTTTGCTATTATGTTTAGCTCAAATAAAACTGTTCAATCGTTTATATGGGATTATCATTATTACTTATTAAAGATTTTTGATTAAAACCATACAGCCGTACGCAAATTAGGTTTGGTTTGGTTTCTTTGTTTAATGGCATATCAACCTTTTTGGATTATTATATATATATATATATACGTGGTGAATTCAATAAGTTTCCAGACTTTTTTGTACAAGCATTTAAAATTATCGTAGACACTTGAACATTCAGTATATTATTGCTGTACATCTTATAAGATGACTGACCAATTTTTATGATTTCAGCTTCAAATGAACAGCTACAGTAGCAATTGGAATACACCCTACTAAAGCCTTATTGTCACAGCTGGTGAATTTCAAAAATGCAATCTGGACGTGAGGACACTTTAGAAGAACGATATGCAATAAAATTCTGTTTTAAACTTGGAAGAAATACCACAGGAACTTATGAAATGCTTCAGACTTCTTTTCGACAATCTGGCATGAATCGAGCAACAGTTTTTGAGTGGCATAAGAGGTTCAAGGAAGGCAGGTAGTCTGTGAGTGATGATGAGCGGTGTGGGAGGAGTCAGGAAGTCAATACACCGGAGTTGATTGGCCAACGGTTAGGGATAGTGTTAGGGTTACTATGTTGAGGTTTTAAGGGAGTTCAGGAAGAGATTCCTTGGGAAGAGGCCAGCACTCTTCAAATAGGCTCAGTGGCATTCCCACCAGGACGATGCACCAGTCCACAACTCCATCCTTGCTCAGAGGCTGTCGTTATGAGACAATTGAGGAGATGAAATAGGCTGTGATGAAGGTTATTGACACGCTCACACAAGAGGACTTCAATGAGGTCTTCCAGAAGTTGTTAGAACGGTACAACAAGTGCATTGCAGCCGGAGGAGATTACTTCGAAGGGGACTAGAGTTTCATGTGTGTACTATCAATAAAAGTGTTTATACGTAAAAAGTCTGGAAACTTATTTAATGATTCTCGTATATTGGCATAATGGTCCGGGCGACCGGCGTTCCATACCAGGTCGAGTCATAGGAAAGACTCAAAAATGGTACTTGATACCTCCTTGCTTAACATTCAGCGTTATGAGGTTTGGATCAAGAGTAAATGGGACACTCAAGGAAACGGTGTAACACTCTCCTCTACACCATTGTGTAGTAGCTATTGAAAAGGGAGCCTTCGGTTCGCTCCCGACTACATTTAGTCAACTATATATATATATATATATATATATATATGTGTGTGTGTGTACGTTGAAAAACTAAAACGAAAGAAAAGTATGTTTGCTTGTTTGTTTATTTGCTAACGCGTTTCGACTTCAATCTTTTGAGAAATAATTATGATAGATAAATTTTGATTCAAATAGAAGTCTTCATCAGGGCTTGTAGATCTTGCTATGTGAAAAACCGGATTAATACTGGTTGATATGTTCAAATTGCGTCATGTCATACGATGGAATTTTTTGGAAAAGTATATGGCGTTTTATGGTTTGAGAAACGGATTTGTGGCTTTTTATTGCTTTGAATGTTTAGAGAAAGGGAAGCTAATCATTAGTGTGAATTTTAAATTCTTTTAATATCATTCTTCCTATAGATGGTGAAATTTTGAAAAAAAAAACTTGTTGGGGTGTTGTGTTGTAGTGTGCCATGGAATATGCGTCAATTATTCTTCTTTTATTTTTATCATGAATGAAAGCAAATATGGCTGAGTTTTGTTTGTCAAAAGTGTGTTTAGTTAATACACACACACACACACACACACAGATACATATATATATTTTTTTTACCGGTTGGAATCACAGTAAATTAAATTTTAATTTTTTATCCTAATTATATTTCAACGTAAAATTCCAGATTTAATAATAATTTAGGGAAGTACTATATTCCTTAATAACCTTACGTAAGTATCCAGTATTACTTATCTTCAATTAATTTCAAAATTTATATATATTCAAAATTTATATTCGAGCTGGAATTTTACGTTGAAATATAATTAGAATAAAAAATTAAAATTTAATTTACTGTGATTCCAACGGGTAAAAAAATAAAAAATAAAAAATAAAAACCGAAGGTGAGTAAAAGGGGAGGTAAGTCTTCTACCAACTTTTTTTTATATAAAATCACTCCTACCTAAATGTCCAGCGTTTTTTGTTCATCTCAACATTTTCTTGGATTGCATAAGTCTGTTCCTTGAAGCTTATATTCATATTTTAGGATTTTCCAAGACATATACATTAATATATATATATATATATATATATATATAAAAATACAGATTTATATGATTTGAATTTCGTCGAAAATGAGGAATGATTCGAAATCTCTCGATGAACTAACGGAACGTGGATTCTGCACAATGTTTCTAATATCAGGTGACGTATTTTAAAGAAACGAACGCTGATTCATTGATCAAACGGCCAATTTTTCTTGTCATAAACAGCCAACTTTTCTTGTTATACAACTTTTCTAAATTTTTATATATTTTTACACTTTTTATACATCCACCTACACTTAACATCACTAATAAAACCCCTCACAGACCTGATGATGGTTCAGCAGAACCGAAACGCTATAGTGTCGACTGACTTTGTTACTCTATAAATCCCCACTTTCTATTTGGATTACTTGTCAATTTTTCTTCACACACACACACACACACATATATATATATGTATATATGTATATTAGCGCACTTAGAGGATGTTAACGTGGGTTTTATTGTATGCTAGTGAACAGTCTGGATAGTTCAAGTTGAGAATTTACGCTGAAAATTCCAAAGAAAACGTCGCTAATTAGCTAAAGACACTGAAAAAAAATGCTGCGAGAGAGGGAATTGTTTTCGGCATGAAATCATGCTGACATGACAACCAAATAATTTTCTTTTGCGACTTGATTTTATGTAGAACACGGACCAGAAAAAAAGAAACAAAGAAGCACACACACGCACATTATATATATATATATATATATAGTCATCCACACACACACACATATATATATATATTTTTTTTTTTTTTAAAGAAAAAAACAAAGACCGGTTATTTTAGGATTATAAATTTATTTCCATCCTGTTTTCGTTTCTGGTGTGAACCAAAAACACGAAGAAAAATATAACAGGACTTCTTCAGATCCAATGGATAAATAAAACAGAATAGACACGTGGGTGGTGAGGAAGGAAGGAAGAGATTAAAGGAGTTACCTCCTCGTTTTATTGAATTTCCGTTTTTGAACGAAAACAGGATGGAAATAAATTTATAATCCTAAAATAACCGGTCTTTGGTTTTTTCTTTAAAGAAATATTGCTCTGTAAAATCAATTACATTGAGCTCTCTACCAGGAAAATCTAAATGTTCAGCTCCTGAATGATTTTCTTGTCCTGAAGGAATTACTCCCAACACCGATTAAACTGGACCGAATAATACCTATATATATATATATATATATATATATATTCGATCCCGGCTACGGGAAGCTAATATGTCTAGCCACACTGATGAGTTCTGATAGAACGGAACAGATCTGTCTGTGGATGACTACAGAGATATATACTCCCCTGCCCCGTGGGGATGAGTTCTCCGGCGAATGAAGTAATCGTGTTGCCATTAGCGTTTATTGCAAGCCTCTTCATACATATGAATTGAGGTCTCGACAGCCGTTGAACGGATGTATGTAAGCAATAGTAATTGTGATTCATAACCGTTTAAAAATTTACTTCGCAGCTAATGGCTCTCGTGGCTGAAGGGTTAGAGGCTTGGCTTGGCGTTTGAGTCAACCAGTTTTCGATCCCGGCTACGGGAAGCTAATATGTCTAGCCACACTGATGAGTTCTGATAGATGACTATATATATGAGTTCTGTGGATGACTATATATATATATATATATATGTATATATATTATTTCTTTCTTTCTTTAACACACACACAAACGCACACATAAACACTATATATATATATATATATATATATATATATATATATATAAAGTTTATTACGAGATTAAAGCGTCTCAGCTGCAAAATTTTCATTGTTTTAAGGGACGCATTTCCGGGAGGAGCTTTGATGTTAGGGGCGTAGTTATCTTCGGAATTATTTTCATCGGAGACTCTCGTAACCACTGCCTCAATTTACAATCAAGGGAGATAATAAAGGTTGATAGAAAATAAACTAAACCATTTTATTTTTATTTGTCATTTAAAAAAATTTTTTTAGTTAGGCTTATCTTCATTTGAGTTTCATTTATTCAATTATTTATTTCTGTTTATCATTGTTTTTTTTTTGGCCTAGGGACCTCAAGGATGCTATCTGTTAAATCCGCGATGCAAAAACTTAACTCCTTAAATACAGAAAAAAGAAAAAGAAAAGAAATCAAAGAAACTCTTTGATGCCGATATACAGAAGAAATTCCTCTGAATAAACTACCATTTTTGGATATACAGAAATCCTAATCTTTTAGCTATTTTTGTTAAATTCATAAAAGCAAGGATTAAATTCTGAATTTAGCCACTTATAATTTACCTGCGATAAATTTACCAAACGATAAATTAACGGCAATGAATTTATGGGACACGCATATTGTGCAAGGAACCCTTGCGGGTATATGCAGATAATAATAAAAACGAATAGTCTTTAAATAAAATGAATTTTATTCGTTGTTATAAAAAGGAGTTGTTCTACCTCTGTCTCGTAATAGCTACATTTGCATGTATATTTTATACCTTAAATGTAACAACTATTATGGGACAGAGATAATAACTTTTTGTATTCATTTATTTATGCCACCTTAAGCCTCTCCACTTTTTGGTATGTTCGTTTTATATATCTTGCCTTTCGGTTTAGTTAGGCTGAGAACCTTTCGTTTAGTGCATGGGTCAGTTAGTGCATGGGTTAGTTGAGTGCAGGTGTTCACGCGCGAGCGGGGCAGATGTGACAATTAGAGATGTCACAATAAAAACGCCAGATAGGAAATAGAACCAGGGACGTGAATGGCATCATGCCCGGAAGCGCTGGGGATTTTGAAAAAAAGCAGTAGTTCAGATTCGACGCTAGAAGAAGGTAGACGATTTTCGGAGCTCGTCGAGGCCAGACCAGTAGTTTGCGGCGGGGGTGCCGCACGTAGTGAGGTTCAGATGGAAAAGTCAGCATAGAAAGAAATTGTGTCTCTCTCCCCTCATGTTGAAAAACCTTAAACTCAAAAAGGTAAATAAAAGTTTCGTATCTGAACTAATTTCGTGTTTTTCGGATTCCTATATGTTTATGAACATTATGAACATTCTATGAACATATGTCTATTTCACGTACTCATATCATTTTATGTTACATATATATATATATATATATATGAATGTAAATATTATCAAGAAGGTCATGAAATGGAACTTCAGTTGTGCATGCTAAGAGTATTTTCCGAAGTATATTAGGCTTGATTTTAAGTGGAGGGAGAGATGGGTTGTTATAGATATTATTTATGACAATATCAATTGTTTCATTTACTATATATATATATATATATATATATATATATATTTGCAGCATTTCTTTATTGATACATATTTGATTGAACATAATAGATATTTTTTGTCTACATATTTTTTGTTAATCCTTTCCGATTGCCGTGTCGATCTTATGATATTCGGCGGAAATTGGTTGATAAACCTTCCATAATTAGTTATTTTCCAAGTACTTTCTGCCAAACTTTGGTCCATCATCAGGGGAGGATGTATTACAAAAGTGATGTAACTTTTGTATGTACATTACTACTATGTAAGAATGAGCGTTTGTACTGTTGTATTGTGTAGCGTTTACTTTTCAAATCTGTTTCTATAAATACGGTCTGTAGGTAAAGACATTTAAGTACATTAGCACTGGTTTGAAAATTAATTCTATTAAGTTTGGGTTGTATGTTCCTAATATGTAGCGCCTCGAGAATGTGTAGTTTTTGCTTGTTATTTTAATGTTCTAATATTGTGTTTTTGGTAAGAATTTTCCGTAATTCTGTTGGGCATGAATGTTTTTTAAATGTGCTATGGAACTTATATCAGACAGGTGCATTATAAGTCTTCTCGATAGGGTAGTTGAGGTTAAACTGACATAAATATTATTTTCAGAGATACAATCTCCTAAAGGACATTTGAATTGATGTATAACGTTGGTTTTTTGCAAAACTCCAATCGAGGGAGGAGAAGTATTTTAATGACTAAGTTGGAGGTTTTAAATTTATCATAGTATATAATAGCAGTATCGATACGACCGTTGCCTGGAAGAAACTGCGTTTCATTTTATCGGTTAGGTCTGATTTCCATACAGTCGATAGCCTATTGATAGCTGTCCATGCCTTCGTTAACCTCGTGTCGATGTCCTTTTCGGTTGATGCGACGCTGCTTCCTAGGTAAGTGAATTTGTCTACTAGTTTAAGAGGGGTTCCGTCTTGAGTGGAGATGTCCCCCGTTTGATTATAGCACATATATTCCGTTTTGTGTGCATTGACATGGACTCTAACAAAACGGCTGGAGAAGAAGTTAGACGGCAATTACACAAGAATGCTGCGAGCAATCTTGAACAAGTCCTGGCGGCAACACCCCACAAGACACCAACTGTACGGCCACCTACATCCTATCACAAAAACTATTCAAGGTAGACGAACCAGACATGCAGGACACGGCTGGAGAAGCAGGGACGAACTCATAAGAGATGTACTCTTATGGACCCCCACACATGGCCGTGCAAAAGCAGGACGACCAGCACGAACATACATTCAGCAACTATGTGAGGATACGGGATGTAGTCCAGAAGACCTGCCTGAGGCGATGAACGATAGGGAAAAGTGGCGAGAGAGGGTCAGGGATATCTGTGCTACCAGCACAACATGATGATGATAATGATGATAGTATATAATAAGTTTTATTTTTTTATTAGGATTAGTGGGGATTATGTTTTTAATATTTTTACATCCGATTTATAAAGGATTAACAAAAAATATGTACACAAAAGAATGTCTATTATGTTCAATCAAATATATATATATATATATATATATATATATATACGTTACCGGTAATTAGAATGTTCCAAGAACTATCATCTACCAATTAACTGTTGGTATAGTCCAAAATATTTTTTAAACATTATCATCCACAAAATCATTAACTATGCTCGGCCGATTTGGCATAACAGACGTTTTCAAAACGTTTATTAAGTTAAAGCTTCATCGCGGAGGGCACCTCTGGTGGTGTAACGGTTAGCAAAGTAGACTGACAAACGAGTGAGTTCGAGTCCCATTTGGCGCCCCATTTATTCGGCCTTGTACCACATCGAAGCAAAGAGCTTTGTAAATTGCTAAAGCTTCATCGGGAAATATGTTTTAACTGAATAATTGATCGACTGATTCATTTGAACAGCATGTCAACCTGTCTAGGGTTATTTTTTGCCTCAAGGTTTTGGGAACCGCATTCATTGGATGTTCATTTTCACATTTTTGTGTGATTGATTAAGAGTTTTTTTGCACACAATTATATCAAATATTCCAATCTAATACAAATAATTTTCACACGGTTGTATGGTTTGGTTTGGTTTGGTTGTTTGGGTTTTATGGCATATCAACCTTTGAAGGTTATTTAATGCTAAATCCATTTGATGAAAATAGTTCTATTTCAAACAATTCAGTTTAGGATTAGTAAGTAAAGTAAAGTTAGCGACCATAGTCGAGGGTGACCCGAAGGCTCCCTTTTCGATAGCTAGGGGAGGGCGCTACTCCATTCCCAGGATTGCTCCACTTTACCCTTGAACCGTACCTTATAATGCTGAGTGTTAAGCAAGGTGGTATCAAGTTCCATTTTTAAAGTCTTTGGTATGACTCGACCTGGGATTGAACCCAGGTCTCCCGGGCCACTGGCGAACACTCTAACCGCTGGGCCAAACAGCTACAGTAGCAATTGGGGTACACCCTACTAAAACCTGATTGTCACAGCTGGGGAATTTCAAAAATGCAATCTGGACGTGAGGACACTTTAGAAGAACGATATGCAATAAAATTCTGTTTTAAACTTGGAAAAAATGCCACAGAAACTTATGAAATGCTTCAGACTGCTTTTGGAGCATCTTGCATGAATCGAGCATCAGTTTTTGAGTGGCATAAGAGGTTCAAAGACGGCAGGGAGTCTGTGAGGAATGATGAGAGGTGTGGGAGGAGTAAGGAAATCAATACACCAGCGTTGATTGGCCAAAGGGTTAGGGTTAGGGTTACTATGTTGAGGTTTTAAGGGAGTTCAGCAAGAGATTCCTTGGGAAGAGGCCAGCACTCTTCAAATAGGATCAGTGGCATTTCCACCTGGACAATGCACCAGTCCACAACTCCATCCTTGTCACAGACTATTTGACCAAGATGGGCATCAAGACAGTTCCTCAGCCTCCCAATAGTCTTGACCTTGCTACCTGTGACTTTTGGTTATTCCCTAAACTCAGAGGCTGTCGTTATGAGACAATTGATGAGATGAAAGAGGCTGTGACGTAGGTCATTGACACTCACTCAAGAGGACTTCCATGGGGTTTTTCAGAAGTTGTTGGAACGGTACAACAAGTGCATTCCAACCGGAGGAGATTACTTCGAAGGGGACTATAGTTTCATGTGTGTACTATCAATAAAAGTGCCCATACGAAAAAAGTCTGGAAACTTATTTAGTGATCCTCGTATATCAACCAATCTAGTGTTATTCTATAGCTGGGGGTTCGGGGATCGGGTTTACTCTATGTCTATATTTACATTTTTGGTGATTTTTTTTGGCACACGGTTATACGATATCAAGTATTTCTATCTAATACAAATAACATGCACGCAGTTATATTACACATATTCAATGAAATGTAATCCAATATCATATTCCATATTTAAAATTGGACAGGTTGTTCTAAATAGAATATCAATTCGATATTTTTAAATAATACGGCATTTCCTCCCTGATAATTCAAATCGATTTAATGATTTACATATATGGTAAAATGAAACGCAGTTTCTTCCAAGCAGTGGTCGTGTCGATACAGCTATATGGATGCACTACATGGACGCTAATGATGGAGAAAAAACTAGACGACAACAACACAAGAATGCTACGAGCGATATTGAACAAGTCCTGGGGGCAACACCCCACAAAGCAGCAGCTATACGGTCACCTACCACCCATCACGAAAACTATCAAAGTTAGACGGACCAGACATGTAGGACACTACTAGAGAACTAGGGACGAGCTCATAATTGTTGTACACGAATAGACCCCTTCACATGGACGACTAGCTCGCACCTACATACAGCAGCTCTGTGAAGATACGGGATGTAACCCTGAGGACCTGCCGGAAGCGATGAACGATAGGGAAGGTGACATGAGAAGGTCAGGGATATCCGTGCTGATGACACGACAAGATGATGATGATGATGACATATCTGGTCATGTCTTGCGTATTCTCTGCTTCAGATAATTTGTATAAGAAGAAGGAAATCTACGGTGTTATGGATATTATCACCCAGTATCGTAAATAACGAGAGTTAAGGATATATTGGTGGCACAAAAAGCCATATTTTATGCTTTGTGTGAAGCTAAAAAGAATCAAGATGAGATAGTAGTTCAGGTAGGATTGTCTCAATTTGAAATCTCGATGACGAACTTGTTCAGAGCGGTCCAATCGCGGTTCTAAACACGACAACAGCTAAAGATGAATGTCATCTTAATACGATACTGATTTACTATTGATTTACCAATTGTAGTGAAACTTTCAAAGTGTAAAATGATACTTGTGTTGCCGTTTCTTGATCCACAACACTCCGGAGACGCCATTAGCATGGATATAGCAGCAGATTATTGATTTTGGGGTGTCTTTGTGATGTAATGGTTAAAGCGGTGTACTGCGGAATCGTAAGTAAGCGAGTTCAAACTCCAGTCGCATTCTTCCGTTTACTTTCGGACTTGGGAAAAGTATGAACCCCCTTAGGGGGTGTCTTCGTGGTGTAATGGTTAAAGCGATAGACTGCGGGATCGTAGTAAGCGAATCGTTCTCCAGTTGCGCCATTACGTTCACTTTCGGGCAAATACCCTTGGGAAAGGTATGAACCTCCTTATCCTCCCAGCTATGGGTTAAATAGTACCACTACTGTTCTTTTAGCAGAGTGGCTTTGGCATTAAATAACCTACGAAGGTTGATATGCCACTAAACAAAGGAACCAAACTTTATCCTCTTAGGTATGGGTTAAATAGTACCACTACTGGTCTTCTAGAAGGGTGGCTTTGGCATTAAATAACCTATGAAGGTTGATATGCCATTAAACAAAGAAACCTTAAATAGTATAACTACTGTTCTTCTCGTAGGATGGCTTTGGCATTAAATAACCTATGAAGGTTGATATGCCATTAAACAAAGAAACCTTAAATAGTACCACTACTGTTCTTCTAGAAGGATGGCTTTGGCATTGAATTACCTATGAAGGTTGAAATGCCATTAAACAAAGAAACTAATCCAAACCCAAACCAATATTAACATTTAAACAGAAACGAAGGAGTTCAACATAGGCTGCAGATAATCAAAACTGGTCTGTTGACTAATGGAACCAGATCATCTTCAGTGATAAATCAAGATTCCGAAATTACTTTGATGATCACGGCCCACCTATCTGGAGAAAGTCCTAAGAGAAACATGATACCAAATGTATGAAACACCTTTCTCCTCAAACCCCCAAAACAAAAAGATAGTAAAACTTCCTCAGTCCGTGATGGTTTGGGGTTGTCTGTCTATCATTAATGCCGGAAAGATTTGTTTTTTGAAAATATCGATTAATGCTGCTGTTTATCAGAATGCCCGAGATTATTTCTTTATCCGATACATTAAGGACAAATTTGGGAACAATAATTCATCTTCCAGCAAGGTCTTGTGCTATATAAAATGATGAAGTAATCATGACCGTGGTGTAATGGTTATCGTCGCAGGAAATGGACACGGCGACACGAGTTCAAATCTTGGACGAGACTGATTGCATTTCACATAGCACTAATACCCTTGGGAAAGGTATTAATCCAATTATTCTCCCTCCAGCTATGGGTAAATAGTAGAGCAGACTAGGTTCTTCAGCCTTGGTGAGGCAACTAGTCTAGGAGAAGGAAAACTCTGAATTCAAACCTGTTAAACTCCGCTTAAAAATTGATCTTGTGTCATATCCTGCCCGAGCGGAGGGGTTGGTAAATATGATAATACTTCTTTATAAAAATATAACTCTCTCTTTATTTCTCGTAAGATTCGAAATTGGCCATAAGTGTGTGTGTGAGAGAGAGAGAGAGAGAGAGAGAGAGACAGAGACAGAAAGACGAAGAGAGACAAAGGGAGACGGAGGACACTGACATAGACTGGAGGAGAACTGCTGTATTGAACCATATTTTAGTCCCCTATGTGGTTCCATATTCAGAAAAAGTCTAAAATACCTCAAGAGACGTGATATCACACACTCGTCAAGTGTAAAGTAAAAAAACCCAAGTACACTTCAAGTAAGTGTTTGTAGTATCGATTCTTAATACAAACAATCTGCAGGTATAGGGTATCGAGTATTCCTATCTCTGCACTGATATTCTGTTTCTAAACAGAAATGCCTATTCCTAGACCTTTCATTTTTGACGGGTAATATGCTAGTACATATAAAGATTATAACATACAGTGAAAGCAACTGAATTCATTATATGGCGAGTAGGAAAAACATTTCTTCGTGAACAAACGATACGCATATCCTCGTGAACCTTTCTATTTGTAGCAGATGAAAACTTTACATAAAATTGTCCAGATCAGAAGTTACCCTACAACCCTGGGCTACGCTTCACGGGTGGGTGCAGAAGTGGAAAGAAAAATAAAGTCTATTTTACCAGCAGTTATATTCTGGGCAGAGGGAAACACACTTACACAAACACACACACACAAACACACACACACAAACATACATAAATAAAATCAAGACATTTTATGTTCGGAACAATTTTTGTACTCAGAATATTACAGATGATGTTAAGACTATATTTTTATCAATCGTGTTCCGTCTTAATCTATCTATCTATCTATCTATCTTTATATCTGAGTTTATATTATATTTGAGTTTGCGTGTGAACACACACACACACACACACACACACACACACACACACACACACACACACACACACACACACAACATCTGTCTATCTATCTTTGTAGTTCTTCACATTTATGTATGTATGTATGTATGTATGTATCTATCTAACTATCTCAGTCTCTTCATATCTATCTATCTATCTATCTCAGTCTCTTCATATCTATCTATCTATATTCATATCTATCTATCTATCTATCACATTATGTTTGCGTGTGAACACACACACACACACACACACACATACACACACACTCACACACATCTATTTATCTATCTTTGTAGTTCTTCACATTTATGTATGTATGTATGTATCTATCTATCTATCTAACTATCTCAGTCTCTTCATATCTATCTATCTATCTATCTATTTCAGTCTCTTCATATCTATCTATCTATATTCATATCTATCTATCTATCTATCTATCTATCTATCACATTCTGTTCTGATCTGTTGGTCTCTTAGTCTCTGTTTATCTGACTTTATATTTGAGTTTGCGTGTGAACACACACACACACACACATACACATCTATCTATCTATATTGTTCTTCACATCTATCTATCTATCTATCTATCTATCTCGTTGAGCTCTTAGCGATATTTGTGTATACTATACACCTGGTGTGAGGAGACTTGGGCTTGTTGTCAGTAGACAGTGTTTTTTTTCTCTATTGCTGTCGGCTGACTCGTCATTTGATTGTATCATCTTTCATTGTCATGACTTTTAATTTTCTTTAACGACTTCAGAATTCTTTCTTCAGTGTTATCCGACATTTTGTTTTTAAAGGTGTTTGCAGGAAATATATGTTTCTATACTTATAGTATAACCTTACTTTGCTTCTATAAGTTAATGACATATCTCTACTTTTAATACTTCGGTTACCTTTCTTTAACCTTTTTCAAAACTGAATTTATATCATAATTTTGCCTGTTTTATGTAACACAAATTTAAATTAAGTTCATGGAATACCTCTACAAGTTATCTTATATAAAGTTTAGATCAATTTGTTATTGTTGCTATTGTTGCTTCTTCTTGTTCTTCTTGTTCTTCTTGTTCTTGTTCTTCTTCTTCTTCTTTCTTTCTCTCTCTCTCTCTCTCTATCTCTCTCTCTCTCTATATATATATATATGCAAATACTGAAAGTTAAATATCTACGCAAAATGAACGAATATCTTCCAACGAGGTTCAATCCCAGGTCGAGTCATACCAAAGACTTAAAAAATGGTACTTGATGCCGCCTTGCTCAACACTCAGCATTATAAGGAAGGATCAAGGGTAAAGTAGAACAGTCCAGGGAATAGAGAAGCGCTCTCCCCTACAACTCGGTGTAGTAGTTATTGAAATGGGAGCCTTCGGGTCACCTTCGACTAAGGTTGCCAACTTTACTTATATATATATATATACATACACACAAACATCGATAGATAGATAGATAGTGTGTGTGTGTGTGAGAGAGAGAGAGAGAGAGGGAGAGAGAGAAATATATACATCTATAAAGGTTGCTTGAGAGATGTGTATATATATAAATTTGGTACATATTATGTAGTATATTTATAAGAGTACTCAATTTCCTTGATAGAGCGTTGACTTTAGGTCTACGTTATCATAACTTATATATGTATTATCACACGCCAAGAGTATTCGAAACCTGTGGATAGGTCTTCCACGGGAATAAAATAATACGAAAGCATATTTTATTCATTTACGAACTTTTAGAAGTCAGTTGTGCATATGAAAAAAGGAAATATGAGCCTGGAAATCTTTCGAAGAGATTATGACGCAATAACGCGAGATAATTTCATAATAATAATTCTATTCTACCATCTGCGAGATTAAACTAGGGTTATTATATATATCTATACAAAATTACAAAACAATATCAGAAGGTGAAAGGGACAAGTATCACGAATGCTATGTAACATTTTGTTTATGTCATGATGTATACATAAAGAAAGTTCAGCTTCAATTCCTTGTGAAATATATATGCGTGTATAGTGTAAGTGGAGATGTCAAACAAAATTATTACTTAGCTCTTATCTTTTGTATTGTCTATTCGATAAACCGATATGAACTTGTTAAGTCTTTATTTTTTTCCTTTTCTCTCAGTTCTTGGAAGGAGTTCTGTTCTTCCCTTCGTGGTTGAAGTTGTTTCTTTATTTTTTTCTTCGTCTTTTCCTTTTCCTTTTCTTTTCAGTTGATTTTCGGAATTTAGACATTCGGTAATGAGACTTATTACCACCGGATTTTATTCGATCATCTCTGTGATTGCATTTTATTCATCTATTATCTCATTGATTAATCGACGTCGATTAATCATCTCTGTGACTGATGCAATGTGCGATCTACTATCACGTTCGACGTCTGGTAGCTGTCTCCAATCATCTCTATGATTTGAGAGCGACTGAATCTGTTATAAAATAGCCGAGGGATTTCGGTTCATGCCTTTAAGTTTAGTTGGGCTGAGAGCCTTTCGGCTCGGCGCATGGGTTGGTTGGGTGCAACGTTGAGGCAGGTGTTAACGCGGGTGCGCGCGGGCGGATGGAGGTGTCACTCAGATGTCATAATAGTCCGAGACGATACTGGGTGACAGAGTGCGGGTGACGTTACGCACCAGAAGCGCGCGGAGGTTTGTGTGAGAATTTGAAGAGAGAAAGAGTCGGGTACTAGACGCCAAACGAGAATGATCGACTTTTGGAGCTCGCAGGCGCGAGGCGAACGTGCGCCCTATGGGGGCCGCTCGAGTTGGGGCCCAAATGAATAAGACAGCATAGAAGATTGTGTCTCTCCTCCTTACGTCGAAACCTTTAACTCAAAGTTAATAAAAAGGTTTCGTACCTGAACAAGAAGTCGTTACGTGTTTTCGAATTCTGAGATTCCTATGTTCTATCGTTATGAACATTATATGTCCATTTCGCACATAGCGTTAATTGCGAATATGGTACAACTCCTTCGATGTCTGGCAGTCGTCTGACTTTTCAGTTTCAGTTTCAGTTTCGTTTTTAGGATGTGACAGTTAGAATCATTGTCACGTGCTAAGTCGCGTTCTATCGGTGACTTCCTCTTTTCCTAATTTGATTATGAGATCATATTCAAGGTTGAATCCCAAAAAGGTGCAGTGGGCAGATTTCTGACTTGATGTCATAGCTATCCTGCCTCGCACAACTTTTCTTTGTATATGTTCTTATTGGGATTTCTGGCTTTTAGGTCTAGACAGTTTGACCTCGTTATTTGTTTCACTTTCCCTTTTCCTAAATTCGTGGCTGACGCTTCTTTGGACTTTTCGTTAGCTCCTATTGACCTTGTTTGATATGCTTTATTCTGTTTCGCAGACTCATTCATGTGACAGTATATATATATATATATATATATATATATATATATATATATATATATATATATATATATATATATATATCCCTATAACTGGATGCAAATTATTACTATTTGAAATGGTTACTTGGAGCTTAAAAGAGGACCGCCTAGCATAACGATTATCGTTGAAGGAAATTGAATCGATGATTCAAGTTCAAATCCTGGATGAGACTTTTTTTTAAACAATTGTGAGAGACATATTGTTATGACCGATTATCAAGGGTTTAGGGGCCTGTGAAGAATTCTTAAACCTCGTCGCCACTGTTATGACCGGTTATTAAGAGTCAATAAATAAATAACTCAACAAGGAAATATGAGTGCCACACAAATGTATCCATGTCTCTGAGGAGGGTTTCCTTGGTTCAACGTACACGAAAACAGGCAGGGTGCTTACTACAGCTGTTACTGCGCTCCCTATCAGCTTAGTTCTTGATTAATATTCTCTTTGGGTAAGTCCATTATTCTGTCATAGGTGAGTCACCTACAACTCATATATATTTAGAAGAAGAGTAATGAAGGAAGAACTCTCAAAGTTGTTCGGTTTACGAGAACAGAATCCCTTTGGTTTGAATTCAGTTTTCCTTCTCCTTGATTGGTTGCCATACCAAGGATAAAGGGCTCAGTCTGCCATACTATTTACTAATAGCTAGAGGGAGAATACTTGGATGCATATTTTTCCAAGCGCGTTTGCGCTATCTAAAATGCAACCAACCTCTTCCAGGATTTGAACCCGTGTTACTATGTCCGTTTCCTACGACGATAAGCATTTCCTACGACAATAAATACTTCCCTGGGAACCCCTATCTATGAGATAGATTGATTTGTAAAGAGAGAGTTAGATATGTAAATACCCATTCTCTCTCTCTCTCTCTCTCTCTCACACACACACACACACATATATATATATATATATACTTTAAGAAACACAACAAAACCGGTCACATAGGATTATAAATTTATTTCCATCCTGTTACGCGTTTTTGAAATTTCCAAAAACACGAAAAAAATTAACAGGACTTCTTCAGATCTTTTATGCTCTGTATTATTGTTACATTGAGCTCTTTACCAGGAAAATTTAAATATTCACTCATGAATAATTTCTTGTCCTGGTGGAATTACTCCCAACTCCGGTTTAACTGGACCAAAGAATACTATATATATATATATATATATATATATATTACTTGGCAACCATTGTCGAAGGCGACGTGAAGGCTCCCTTTTGAATAGCTACTACACCGAGGTTTAAGGGAAAGTGCTATTCCATTTCTTGGATTGTTCCACTTTAACTTTGATCCCTACCTTGTAATGCTATCTAAAATGCAACCAACCTCTTCCAGGATTTGAACTCGTGTTACTATGTCCGTTTTCTGCAACAATAAATACTTCACCGCGAGCCTCTTCTATGAGATAGATAGATATGTAAACACACACACACACACACACACACACACATATATATATATATGTATTTGTTGGCGACCGTAGTCGAGGGCGACCCGAAGGCTCCCTTTTCAATAGTTACAACACTGAGGTGTAGGAGAGAGCGCGACACTATTTACCCGGATTGCTCTACTTTACCCTTGATCTTTACCTTATAATGCGAGTGTTAAGCATCAAGTACCATTTTTGGAGTCTTTTGAAAGACTTGACCTGGGATTGAATACAGTCAATTGGCGAACACTCTAACCATTATACCAATGGCCCGGTCATATATATATATATATATATATATATAACAGTGGATAAATTAAACTTTCTTTTGTGCTCTGACTTTTTTCAGTATTAGATTGCATCACATTCACTTTAACATTAACAATAGAAGATAATCTAAAAAGCAAAAAAACTTAAAAGTTGTTCTATCTATCTATCTATCTATCTATCTATCTATCTATGTCTGCTCATATTTACCAATTAATCAATATTTATATACCTTTCTTTCCTTGGAAACAATGCCTGAACAATAAGGAAACCCTTCCAGGTAGTGATCCTAAAGATGGGCAGTGGTAAAAAGTAGTTAACGCTCCGTCGGCATGTCCTACTTTTCATATATACCCGAAAGTATATATAATTTTTTGAGGCTTTATGTCGTTATTTATTGCTGAAGAACACTTATAGCGCTATCTATTCTATCGCAGAGAGTAGAAGGGGATTCATAATTTTACCAACGGTATATCTCTGAAAGATGGAGGTGCCCGTGGTGTAATGGTTATCGTCACAAGATATGGACACGGCGATACGAGTTGAATTCCTGGACAAGACTGATTGCATTTCACATAGCACTAATACCCTTGGGAAATGTATGAATCCAATTATTCTCCCTCCAGCTATGGATAAATAGTAGGGCAGACTAGGTTCTAGGAGAAGGAAAACTCTGAATTCAAACCTCTTAAACTCGCTTAAAAAACTGACCTTGTGTCATATCCTGCCTGAGCGGAGGGGTTGGGTAAATAGGATCTCTGAAAGTGAACCCCATAACGTGACTGGAGTTTGAACTCGCTTACTACGATGTCGCAGTACAGTTCGTTAGCCACCACAACATAGGGACTACCACCGCTGCGGTAAGCGCCAATAGAGAGTCAAGTTCCCTTATTCCTATATGCTAGCTCTCCAATTCTTGTTCCATTCTTGCAATGCTCTGACGTCATCATTTTAATAAGGCAGATGTTATGATCATTGCAATCATTGGAAACCATAGTAGTGGACGAAGAAGAAAAGGAAGAAAGAAAGAAAGAAAGAAGGAAAAATGAAACTAGGTGAGCTCATGGTGATGGTAGCGCTAGATGCAGTTCGGGGTGGGGGGATTTACAGAGACAAGAGACAAGAGACAATGAGAAGATTTATTAACGGCCCGAGGGTAAATAATAATGGTAATTTTTCTCATGAGAAAGAAAGACAGACGTTTAGCAAAGCCCCGATTGAACGAGTGAATAGTTGATGCCGATCAAAAGCCCTAGGAGAAAGACGATTGGATAATCTGTTGCGATGTACTGCGCGCATGCGTACTTGAAGTCAAAATGAAACTTAATCCGGGCCAAACGAAGGGTTACTAGTAGGAAGAAAAGAGACAAAAAGAATCTGAGATTAGAAATGAAGAGAGAGAGAGAGAGAGAGAGAGAGAGAGAGAGAGAGAGAGAGAGAGAGAGAGAGAGAGAGAGAGTGAAGAGGAAGGTCAAAGAAGGTAAAGATGGAAGTGATCGTCAATTGGAAATGATGAAAATAAAAAAGAAAAGCTCAAAAAAGAGAGGGTATGTGTATGAGGAAATGAATTTTAAACAGAGAGAGAGAGAGAGAGAGAGAGAGAGAGAGAGAGAGAGAGAGAAGGAAGAGGATAAAAAAGGTAAAGAGAGAAGTGATCGTCAATTGGAAACGATGAAAATAAAAAAGAAAAGCTAGAAAAAGAGAGGGTATGTGTATATGGGAATGAATCCTAAACACAGAGAGAGAGAGAGAGAGAGAGAGAGAGAGAGAGAAGGGAAGGGATAAAAAAGGTAATGAAGGAAGTGATCGCCAATTGGAAATGGTGAAAAGAAAAAGAAAAAGCTAAAAAAATGAGTGGGTGTGTGTATGAGGGAATGAATCCTAAAACACATACATACACACACACGGAGAGAGAGAGAGAGGGGGGGAAATAAGGTATATACTGGTTGCGATGGGGAAAATGATTTCTAAATTACTCAAAAATGAAAATAACACATTATTCACTTTATCAGATATATTTACAAAACTACATGAAAATATCTTGAAATACTATCGATTAAATTAATTCAACGAAATCGCCAATGGCTTCAACAACACCCACCACACGACTTCGGAATCTTCTGCAAACCTTTCCGACGATCTCCTTGTTTAAATTGTTAAATGCTACCGTTATCCTTGCCTTCAGTTTATCATTAGTGTTTCGCAGAGTTTTATTGGTCTCTCGATCAACAGTGCAAAGGGATTGAAATCTGGGGAGTTACGCGACCAGATGTTAGGAATGATGTGGTTGCAGAAATTTTCTGACCGCTAAGACATGGTTCTCCTGCTTGTGTAGCATGGAACAGAGTCACGTTGCCAGACGTAGGGTCTTCCAGCAACCACCATCTCGATCTAAGGCACCACTACCTCTTCCAGGCACTTGATATAGGCCTTCGTGTTAAGTATGAGGACACGTGTGAAGATCAATGGATGTATAACGTTATCATAGCTAGTTATCACACCAAATGCCATGATGTGGAATGGGTTTTTGCTTTACATCAAGATGAATATGAATCTTTCCTTAGATTGACACCAAAACTCTTTAAAATCTTCGTATTGGTGCTTCTGCTATGAATGTTAGCAGTACAACGTGCTGATTTTACATTTCTGAGAAGTGAATTGCGTCATGGAGTAACTTTCCTTACAGACTGTACCCAACTAATTCTACTGTACAGTAGAAATAGATAAAGCACATATGCGAAATTAATTATTTAAAATGCCAACAATTTGCCCATCGCTCCCTAGCATTTGTTATGCAACAATTTAATTCACAGAATCGCTGTGTAAAAGCAAAATTTGCTTACCTGGCTACTATTGGCTGTTGTCACCTTCAAATGCTTCCCTTGGGAAGTTATTCTTTCTTGAGACGATGGTGACATTGTTGGAAATATTGAACTGTTTGACGGTTACTTTCTTCAATTACACTGGGTCTTCTAGACCATAGTTTATATAAATGATGGAATAACTCTTAAAAATGCATAAACATAGAAAAGATGCAACTTAACATCAATGTCTGTTTTATAGCAAACTTTTTTTAGAAATAGTAATATACTAATATCTTTGGTTAAAAATATTTTTACAAAAATCGGTAGAGATAAATTTATCTATGGGTGATATATATATATATATATATATATATATATATATATATATATATAGAATTAACTTATAGAAGTTTACTTCTTGATGATCCGTTAAGGTGAAACTTTAGTAGAAGATTTTCGACTAGCGATTTAAGTTATTTCTAAAATTGGATCCATTGTATTGTGTTGAGCACTTTAGTAATTATAGCATTGCAGCATTCGCGGAGGGTTTTTTGGTTTTCTTTTGACCACTGACTGCGTACCCCTTGATTTTTTTCAAGGAGTCGGACGAGGTTGGCCTTTTCTTTCTTTTTTACCCACCAAATTTTTTTCTTTTTCCCCTGGGCGGTGATTCGAGATACTTTTCTCTTGTTCCTGGCCAGGGTTTTTTTGTTTTTTTCTGGTACCGTGAATACTGGTAGATATTAGATTAGTAAATATATATATATATATATATATATATATATATATATATATATATGTGTGTGTGTGTGTGTGTGTGTGTGTGTGAATGACAATATATATATGCTCCCCTATCCCTGTAGAGTTGAGCTCTCTAGCGAAGGAAGTAAATATGTTGCCATTAGCGTAATGCATGGCTCTTCATATGAATCGAGGTCTCGGTAGCCGTTAAGCGGATATATGTAAACAATAACAATTGTGATACATAAGCGTTTAAATTTCCTCCGCTTACGCTGGCTTCCTCGTGGCTGAGTGGTAGAATCTTGGATTGGCGTTTGAATCAACCGGGTTTCGATCCTAGCTTCGGGAATCTTGCCTGTCTAGCCACACTGAAGAGTTCTGATAGAACGATATATATATATATATATATATATATATAAAAGTTAGTAATATCCAGTCAGCGTCCGAAGAAAGTGGGTGTGGATTATTCTTGTATAGAATATATGAGGAATATCATATGAATCTACGTGAGTGCTCGCTGTATGGCTATTTTTACATCACTTATTCCCTTGCAGGTATATAACAAAATTTACATTCAGAGCGTATATAGTGCAATTAGAAGGAAACTCAAACCCGGTTAAGTTATCATATATATATGCTTTTCTAGAATATTTACCGGCTTTTGTACCTATTATAGTTTATTGAATGTGACAGCTACAATTCCTGCACAAAAAATTCACTGTATTTTTAGAGTCGCATTGAATAAATAAATTTTGTCGGGTAGAAAAACCGTTAAAGTTTCTAGAAAAGCAAAAGCAAAAACCGTTTCTCATTCATATATATATATGTATATATATTATGTATTTAGGCAAAAAAATATGATATGATTAATTATGACTGATAAGGATTTGAAGTTGAGTTTTTTTATTATCCTTTTCAAGTTCGCAAGTGAGATGACGTGAATGAAGTTGATAGTTTGTTAATAATTGTCCGAAATCTCTGATGTTACAACCCGTTAGTCATTGTTGAGGAAGTGGGTACAACCATGCCATAGTTTATGAGTTGAATGAATATTTTGAGAGTGAGAGTGTTCATTGCTTGCAGTTAACGTTGTGTTTGAACGTATAGTCCATTGGTACTAGTTTGAATCTGTAGAATTTACTGATCAGGATCATGTGGCTATGAATCGCGAAGGTTGCAGAACTATGCGCTTCTGTCAGATGTATTTAAGTATTGTAATCCCTTAAAAATTAAAAGAGATTTTGTTAAGTGTTTGATGTCTCATTAATATAAGAATGCCTTCCAGTATTTAGAGTCATTTTACCGTTTGTGCTATATCGGATTTTCGTGTTATTTACCAAATTTTTTCTGATATTTATGGGGTCATTTTAGTCATTTAAGGCGTTGCTTCGAAGATTTCTTCAAAACAGCGCGCAACATTCTCGTGTAGTTCTCGTCTAGCTTTTTCTCCATGCGTTTAGACCGCGTCCATGTGGTGCTTCCATACTGTAGTACGATACGGTCACAGTTTCGAAGAAATCCCATTTTATTTTATTGGATTGATCAAACTTTCATATCATCGAAGAATAGTTCACGCCTTCGGTAGGCATTTGGTGAAATCACTTTCAGGAGATGAGATATTGCTACCGAGGTATGTGAACATGTCAATTAATTTTGGGAGCCTAACACTTAAAGCAGAGGTGGCGCCTTCTCGTTTAAAACATATGAACTCTGTTTTATTTACGTCCATATTGAGGCTAAAGCCTCAGGCAGCTTGCTCTAGGCTATGCAGTTGATATTCGGCTTCGGCAGGTGTATTTTTGAGATCCTCTTGGTCATCTGTGTAGTCTGCATCTTTTATAGTTTCCGCAGGATATCGTCTGCTTCTTGCTTTTTTTTTTCAGTGTAATGCCATTTTCTTTTATTCTATCTGTAGGCAGACTATAAACGAAAATCCTTACAAGACTCCAGTGACAATATCGAAGAAATCGGTGTCGCCATCAGGTGATATATATATATATATATATATATATAGAGAGAGAGAGAGAGAGACCAAATCTGTTCATGTTAAGAAATAAAAATGAACAACTAACCGGTTTCGGTCCAACCCGGTCACAGTTAAACTAGGACAACGATTAAGACAATAGAGAGGAAACAGACTCTGTAATGTTAGAAAAAAACATGGCGTCGATTTGTTCTCTCGATGTATTTCAAGCCGTAAATACATCTAAACGAATATATTAAGGCACTGCTATGTTGGGGTGGGGGAGAAAATCTTTTCGACCAGATGGTAAGACATACTATTTTACCATCTGGTCAAATCAACAAATCAACAATTGGACGCAAGAATTAAACATGTGCCTACGAATATACGGCTAGGAAACTACTTTGCTGACTATATTAATAATACATATGGGTCTTCTATTACAGAACACCTAATAAATAACCGTGATTGTGCCTCGTCCTACAGTGCAGACCTGTTTACTATTTTAAGCAGGTCCCACTCAGATTTCCATCTCAAAGTGTTTGACACCATTCATATTTTGACCCATGAACCGTCCCTCTGTAAGCAGAGGGAATGTTTTTTTTGCGTTTTAATTTGATTACAATTTAACATATCCCTCTCCGCCATATTTTTTCTAACATTAAAGAGTCTGTTTCTTCTCTTTTTTTTTTATCGTTGTCCGAGTTTAACTGTGACCAGGTGGGACCGATACCGGTTAGTTATTCCTTTTTATTTTTCAAGATTAAGAAATTTGATCTTTCTGTAAATTTAATTAAATTTTGTACCACCCGTAGAATATATATATATATATATATATATATATATATAGATAGATATGAACAGATTAACATAAATGTAAACAGAGGTAGATAGGCACAGACAAAGAAAAGAACAAAAAGATAGATAGATAGATTCATACATACATACAGGCATAAAAAGAAATTGGCAAATATATATATATATATATATAGAAAGATAGAGAGAGAGAGAGAGATAGATAGATATGAACAGATTAACATAAATGTAAACAGAGGTAGACAGGCATAGACAAAGAAAAGAACAAAAAGATAGATTGATAGATAGATAGATTCATACGTACATACATACAGGCATAAGAAGAAATTGGCTAATATATATATATATATATATATATGGGAAATCAACTGATTTTCATGATAAAACAAGTGCTAATTTTTGTGCCAAAAATTGGGTTGAGAAGCTGCAATTTTTGTATCTGTATCTTAGCATTAATTAAACAACTGAAGCATTTGTGATAGTTTTTAATTTCGAGGTATTTCGCTGATGACAATATTTGACTTGTCGCAGAAAATTCGAAGGATCAAACCCAAAATAATTTTAGAAATATTTTCCCGCCAAAAATACAAATTTTTAACCAATTAGATTCATAGGTAAAATCATCAGTTTTTTTAAAACTAATTTCGAGCCTATTTAAATTGTATAAATAAGCGAAAAAATAAATATTTCTTCAGTTCGAATGGATTTTTCAATAATTTCTCAACAGTAAGTAAGGAATCTTGAACAAGTCCTGGCGGCAACACCCCACAAGACACCAACTGTACGGCTACCTGCCTCCTATCACGAAAACTATCCAAGTTAGACGAACCAGACATGCAGGACACTGCTGGAGAAGCAGGGATGAACTCATAAGTGAGGTACTCTTATGGACCCCCACATATGGCCGAGCAAAAGCAGGACGACCAGCACGAACATACATTCAGCAACTATGTGAGGATACGGGATGTAGTCCAGAAGGCGATGAACGATAGGGAAAAGTGGTGAGAGAGGGTCAGGGATATCCGTGCTACCAGCACAACATGATGATGATGATGACTTATTCAAATACCTTTCGCTGAATTTCTTTTGAGCGAAAATCTACATTGTTTTTTTTTTCAAGAATGCATTTCATTTTAACTGATTTAATTTTTCTTAAACAAAACCAATGTTATTTACTTGTATATTTATGTCAACTCAGCAGTTTACATATATGTTTTTAAGGAATAATTGCATTTTCTCTCTCACGTTGTGACATACTTACATAAAAGAATTTTTACACATAAAATATGTCCCTTTAATTTAAGTTAATAATTACTGGTATATTTATTAAAAAATATCTATCTCTGGCAAACATCATTGTTGCTTATAAGTAATATAAAGAAATATGAATCATAAATTTGTTGATCAGATTTCTTATTCATTCATTTCTCCTTCTCTCTCTCTCTTTCTCTCCCCCGCTCTCTCTCTATATATATATATATGTGGGGTTGAGCTCTCTAGCGAAAGAAGTAATGGTTGCCACTAGCGTAAAGCAAGCCTCTTCAAATGAATTGAGCTCTCGGTAGCCGTTAAGCGGATATATGTAAACAAAACAAATTTGATACATAAGCGTTTAAATTTCCTTCGCTTGCGCTGGTTTCTTCGTGCCTGGGGTGGTATAATCGCGGAATAGCATTTGTGTCAGCCGGATTTCAATCTCAGCTTTGGGAATCTAGCCTGTTTAGCCACACTGAAGAGTTGTGATACAACGAAACAGTCAGTCTGTGGATGACTATATATATATATATATATATATATATATATATAATTGAATTGGAAAAATAGATGGTACAACTAAAATCTTAGTTTCAATAACATAAGATATTGCAACAGGACTACTTTATCCAAATGCTTGATTTGTTTTATGGCACATCAACCATTGTTGGTTATTTAATGCCAAATCCTGTTTTTACATATATAATAAATATATGATTTGTAAACACATTTTTTAGATACATACAGTTAAAGGATAAAAAATTCTTTTCTTAACAATACAATTAAGCAAAAGTCAACAAAGTTAAATAGTTCCAATATATTACTAACAATTAAACGTCAGTCATTTGTTTAAACACAGTTAAATCATCAAACTGATCTATTTCAAGCAATTCAATTTAGTATTAGCCATTTGTTTGCATTCAGTTTAAATGTCACACATTCAGTTTAAATGTCACACATTTGATCCATAGATATGGCGCTCTCAGGTGCTATCACTCCGTCCAGAGTGGACCTGGGAGCAATGACAATGAAGGGTACTCTGCATTCCCCAAAACTCCAGCATTACTGGAGCCTTATCATCAGATTGTTTCGTCTCATATCCAGAATACTCGTTGGTGGGGTCTTACCCTTCTGCAGAGGTGCAGTTAGTGTATTCTACAGCCTTAGCAGACTGGGTTCTTATTAAAACGTGTTGGGCAAATACAGGACTTAACGAGCAAACCTCTCATAATAAAATTAGATATTATAAAAAAAAGCCCATGAATATAAAGGAGTTGATAATAACTGCTGAGTGTTCCAAATGAAAAATGATGTATCATGAAACATGTTGAAAATAATTTATTAAAAAAAGAAGACAATTAGTACATGAGTGTAGACATATCAATAAACCTCTCTTATGTCTACAACAATCTGAGCCAGGACACCTCAGGTGGTGTAATGATTAGACTAGCAAGACTTCATAAGTAGATTCGATTCTCACTAGGCGCCTTGTGCCACATCTAAGCAGAAAAACTTAGTAAATTATTACAGTCTGATCCTGTTTAATCCATAATTTTTTTCCTCCATTTAAGACTTCAAGAAAAAAATTATCGTTTGAATATCACGAAAAACATTCGAGTGAATGTTTCGCGCAATATTACTATTTCACATTACTAAACCTCGCGCTATACTTGCGCTAGACTGACTACTTTTACCACCTGGTAATTTGAAAATTTTGGAAAACAGACGAAACTTAAGTAACGAACTAGGGTTCATAAATCTAATATCTTTGGGTTTTATACCAGCTCTGCTATAATAGCATCGAGCACTCTTCATGTAAAAACAACTTTTCCTAATTGCAGTTCATCTATTTTTACTATATATATATATATATATATTGGTTGATTGATTGCTGAGTAGATAAATTTGAAAAGATCAAGATAGATAGATAGATCGGTAGGTTGACAGGATCAGGTTACGATACAAAGTAACAAAGACAAAAAGACTGATAGATAGATATGAAAAGGCTAAGAAGGAAAGGAAGAAAATGGCTGAAATTTGGTAATATATATATATATATATATATATGTCTGTGTGTGTGTCTGTGTGTGTGGAGAGAGAGAGAGAGAAAGAGAGAGAGAGAGAGAGAGAGAGAGAGAGAGAGCAGAAAATGAATCTGAAAAGACTGAAATTGATAGATAGATCCGAACAGATTAGACAGACAGACAGACAGATAGATAGATAGATAGATATTGCTAACAAGAGACAGTCGTGGTAGAAAGAGATCAGTCGAAAGGCAGAGGCACTGAATCCCGCGGTGCGTAGATTATGAAGCCACACTTTAGATTAGTGGCCAGTGGCTTAATAGCGTTTATGATTAAGAAAAGCTCTCTTCCTCTTTGTCACCAGCGTCATTTTCGTATACCTGTAATCGCATAACTTGCGGGCTTGATTCGAAACACTTCGGCATTCTCAGAAGATATCTCGCCATTCTCAGAAGATATCGTTCTCGGGAGATATCGTTGACAAGCAATTAATATTTGAAACATTATTTCCACATTCTTCGTTTAGACATCTTGCAAAACAAGAGACGTCGATTGCAGAGCGCACTTACAGGTATACACACACGCGCGTTTATGTTAAGATATATTGAGTCAGAAGAAAGTCACTATAGTCGGGTTAAGATATATACCTAAACAATAGCAGGATTGATATATTGATTCATTCAATAATTCTATCGGCATATCAACCTGTCTGGGGTTATTCTATCGTAGGGAATTGCACACATAGTTCACTTTATATTTATTTTGTTTTTGAGTAATTTTCTTCAGATTGATTGAGTGATTTGAATAGCATATCCACCCGTGGAGGTTAGGGAATTGCATTCATAGTACTGTTGTAATGGCATTTTTTGTGTGTTTGTTTCTTAAGAATTATGTTACATGGCATCATTGTAATATTTTGACCTTTGACCCAGCCCAAAAAGGCCATTCCAAGGTGATGCACCGGAAGGAAGTGACTCATTCCAATGGCCAGTAATCGAAAGAGATCGCGTGGGCGGATTAAGGCTGATAATATGGGACAAGGTGAAGGTCCCACTGTGCCACTACAGATTGATGCACCGGAAGAGAGTGACCTGTGAACTGCATGACAGTTATTTCTGCTTGATGACGAGCCGGTTGAGTTCGACGAGCCAGTTGAGTTGCAGGCAGTTGAGTTGAAGATCGGACGGAGTTATAGACGAGATGTGGTCGGGAAAGCCACATCAGGCCTTGGGGCCTTGGGGCCCTGATGAATTGGGGTCCAGAGAAGATGCCGATAAGATGCATTAAAGTAAGCCAGCACCCAGCAGAGTGGACCCCAGCATCAGGAGAACAAGAAAGACACAACGTTGACGGCCATAACAATGGGGTCAAAATATTGCAGTTATGTTCGATCTCCAGCTCCCTCTCACATGCAAACCTCGAGTAACCCTTTTCGAACCCTTGCAATAAAGTGAGAGGTAAATATTTTTTAAAGAAGTCTTCCTGCGTCGTTGATTACTGCGTGCGTCATTATTCGTGCGTCTGTCTTTATTATTGTGTGTATATGTAGATGTGAATCAGCATATGACTATATAACATCAAGTATTCCTATCAAATACAAAAAATTTGCAAATATTTCAAATATTCCTATCTTATACTAATAATTATATGATTCCAAGTATATAATCGTAGCTTGTTTTATAGGGTTTCAAGTAACAGATAATAATCCTTAGTAAACAGTCATACCTTCAAGTAACTATTCTTAATGATAATAATTTACTTGCAATATATATATATATATATGAAGTATTCCTAATATTAATAATTTGTACACATTTGTATCGTTGTGGTCCTATAGCTAGTCAAAGAGACCAATGTGGTGTTACTACTAATCACAGTACTTGTGGCTGTTGTGTTCGTGACTACCACATTTGATTCCGACTGTTTGCTTTGTCAAGTCTTTCCGTGCCCATGCTGTGTTTGAAAGATCCACGAAAGGATCTTATACAAATAATTTTTGAAACAGATAGAACCGTAATAAGTACTATCAACAATCCGGGTGAGGGTGAGGGTGAACGACAATGAAAGGGTACTCCACTATCCCAAGGGTTCGATAACTGAGATGTCATCACCAGATGCTTTTTAGTGCCATATCCAGGACATTCACTTTGAAGAAGGCCTAACCACTCTGGAAGGGATACAATCAACGCATTCTAAATATCACTAACAAGATATAAGATGTATTGAGTCAGACGATATTGATAATGTCGCATTCAGATATCATCATCATCATCATCATCATCATCCTAAGGTCGTACCGCTAGCACCGATATCCCTGACCCTCTCTCACCACTTCTCCCTATCGTTCATCGCCTCTGGTAGGGCTGTAGCAAGAGATGATTGTTGCTCTTGGGTTGCCATTAAACGTAGCAGTCAACATCCTAGGTTGTATTCTCTCAATGCTATTAAGTGTTTTTAACGCTCTTGGTCCTATAAGAATTCCTACCCCTCCAACTGTGGCATTGACAGAGTTTTTCCATGCCGATGCAGTAGCTAGCGTCCATCCATTGCCAGTTTCGTGATATTTGATATCTTCGGTGTGTGTGTATCTGTGTTCTTGTATGGATTTTATGTCTATCTTATGTTCTACGGCCGATGCTGTTAGCTCTGGTAGTTGTCTTATTCTATTTAAGGTTCTTACGTTAAATGTCGCTATTTGTATTGTTTGTTTGCATTTTAGTAGTTTTTTTCGTTTGAGCTCTGTAGCTGATTTTTCGAACACTGAGGCCAGGGCTCCGACCTCAGCAGGACGCGCCCCTTTTTTACCCGCGCGAAGAGCGATGCGGTTTATGTATGTGGTTTGATAGGATAAAGGTTTGAATCACGAGGGATGTTATAAAGAAAAGCCAGTGATGCCAGCCGTCAGTATTCGCTTTTTGGGAAAAATAAACTTTCAGATTAATATTTCTAGTTTTAAGAATTGCTTGTAGCTTTCATTGGAAACTCTTTATTATTCCAGTAATTTCCTGAGTGTTCTCACTTATTTCGCAGTCGCCTAAGTAGTTTTGAATCTTTGATCATCATTATTATTTTGCTCCCAGCGAGTTTTCACATTCAAATTTGACTGACATCAGTTTTCCACAGGTCTCCAGGACTCTTCTCAGTATTCTAGTCGATCTTAACAATGCCGTAGTCTGAATGACGTAAATTCTTCCTCTGATTTCCAACTGTTCCAGTCTTTTTTCCTAGCTCTTGAGGACTGTTCCAAGTGCACTAACTACAATTGGCATAGTTACTTGAAGGTATGACTGTTTACTAAGGAGAAGGAAAACTCTGAATTCAAACCTGCTAAACTCCGCTTAAAAATTGACCTTGTGTCGTATCCTGCCCGAGCGGAGGGGTTGGTAAATAGTAACTACAATTGGCATCACCGTCACCCTCATGCTCCAATGATTTTTTGTTCTCAGGCAAAGTCCAAGAATTTGTCGATCATTCAGATTTATTTTATTTTCACTCAATGGTCCGGTGGAACGATAAAATCCAGTTTTTTCCTTTTATTTAACTCTTAGTTTGGCTTTCTGGTTGGGATTAGGTGATTCGTCTGTTTCTCAAAGTCCCTTACAGTTTTATACATCTCATTCTCTTGGAAAGATTCTGTGTTGTACATTTACCATTTATTACAATGATCAAATTTTAATCTTTAGCAGAATTTCCGATGTATCACCTTACTAACCAGACATGCCTAGTCTGGTACTCCTTTTGAGCAAGTTTTCTGCATTCATTTACCATATTACTCCATTGCCCATTTGGCTGAGGCTGTAGAATACACCGACTGTACCTCTGCAGAGGTGTGAGACCGCTCCTTCAACGAGTGTCCTGTATATGACACTAAACAATCTGATAGTGAGGCTCCAGTGATGCTGGAGCCTTGGGGAATGCGGAGCACTCCTTCATCGCCATTACTCCCTGGTCCACTCTGGCCCGAAATGGTAGCACCTGGTAGGGCCCTATCAATGGGGTAAATAGAACTAACTGCATACTTATGCTAAACTGAATTGTTTGAATTATAAATATTTAACTAAACTGAATTGCTTGAAATAGAAATGTTTTTGACAATTAAATTGTGTACTTATATTTAAACTCTGTGCTTATGATAAACTGAATTGTTTGAAATGGAACTGTTTTTGACATTGAAATTGTACTTACACTAAACTGAATTGTTTAATATAGAACTGTTTTGACATTTAACTGCGTGTAAACAAAATCTATACTTATACTCAACTGAATTAGCTAAATTAGAACCGTTTGAGTAAACTGAATAGTTGGAAATAGAAATGTTTTTTTTACTATTAAACTGTGTACTCATGCTAAACTGAATTGTCTGAAATAGAATTGACTATTTGCATAAAAATGGATTTGGCGTTAAATAACCTACAAAGGTTGATATGCCATAAAACCGAAACAATCAACCAACTCTTTCTCGTTCTTTTGTGCTTCTGTTAGAATAGATTTCTTCTTCTTCTTCTTCTTCTTCTTCTTCTTCTTCTTCTTCTTCTTCTTCTTCTTCTTCTTCTTCTTCTTCTTATTATTATTATTATTATTATTATTATTATTATTATTATAAAGAGTTTTCCCAGGAGTTTGTGTGACAGCAAGTCTCCTCAAGTCTCCAGGACTCTTCTCAGTATTCTGGCCATTCTCAATAATGCTGTCGTTTGGGTGGTCTCCACTCGTCCGCTAACTTTCAAGTCCTCAAGGCCCTTTAAAATCCTTTAGTTACTGTGGCAAAAGCACCAATCACAATTGGTATAATCGTCACCTTCCTGTTCCATAGTTTTTTTTTCAATTCTCTACCAAGGTCGAGGTACTTATCCTTCTTTTCACATTCTTACAGTTTTATTCTGTGGTCAGCCGAGACAGCAAAGTCGACAATTTTGCAAGTTCTCTTCTTTTTGTTGATTATTGTAAGGTCTGGTCTTCTGACCGAGATTAGGTGATATTTTTATGTGTGTCATTTTCTAGTACAGGTGCTGGGTTGTGTATATTCCATTTGTTCGTATGGTCAAATTAAAATTTCTTGCACATTTCCCAATGGATCACCTTGCCCACCCAGTCGTGTCTAGTCTTTTACTCCTTCTGTGCTAATTATTATTATTATTATTATTATTATTATTATTATTATTATTATTATTATTATTATTATTATCATTATTATTATTATTCCTTACGAGTTTTTCACACCAGCGTTTGCTGATAGTCTTTCACTGGAATCTGAATGACAGCAAGTCTTCTCAGCAAGTCTCCTCAATATTCTGGCTGACCACAACAATGTTGTAATTTTTTAAAACTCCTCCAGCACCCTCAATAAACCTCTGGGGATCGCTTCAAGAGCACCAATTACAATTGGTATTCCTGTTACCTTTATGTTCCATAGTGTTTTTTTTTTTTAAATTTTTTGGCAAGATCCCAGAACTTATCTCTCCTTTTGTTTTCTTTGATTTTTATTCTGTGGTCAATCGGCTGTTTCTCTTTTATTTTGTTAATTATCAGCAGGTCTGGTCTTCTGGTTGGGATTAGGTGAAATCCCAGAGAATTTTGTGCGTCTCATTCTCCAAGTCGAATTCTGGGTTGTGCATAAACCATTTAGAAGTAGGGTCAAAACTTAAATTTTGCAAAATTCCCAGTGGACTACCTTCTCCACTCAATCGTGTCTAGTTTTATATTCCTTTCGCTCTAATTTGCGGCATTCGCTTATTATGTGATTGATCGTTTTGTTGTATAGTCACAACCATGACCAACTATACAAACACAAATGCATGCGAAATCATAACAACGACACAATAATAACTGTTATATAGTCACATATGCAGATTCACATCTACATACATGCACATATATATGTAGAATAATTCACAACGACACAATGATAACGACGCACGCAGTAATAAACGACGCATGAAGACTTCTTTAACAAAATATGTACCTCTCACTTTATTGAAAGGGTTCGAAAGGGTTGTTCAAGGTTTGCATGTGAGAGGGAGCTGGAAATCGAACATAAACTGTAACATTTTGACCCCACTGTTATGACCGTCACGTTGTGTCTTTCTTGTTCTTTAGTGCTGCTCAACCGGAGGCCTAGGGGCTCACTCTGCTCGATGCTGGCTTTCTTTATTGTATCTTATCAGCATTTCCAACGACGATAACCATTACACCACGAGCACCTCCTAATTCTTTCGTAATTGCCGTCCAGTTTCTTCTCTAGCCGTTTTGTTAGCGTCCAAGTAGTACATCCATACAGTATCGATACGACCGCTGCCTTGAAGAAACTGCGTAAGAAGCAGAAGGTACCCCGCAAAAACAATTACCGACGCCGACTACGCCGATGACATAGCGATACTGGCAAATACACCCGACCAAGCCGAAACACTACTCCATAGTTTGGAACGGGCCGCCGCAGGCATTGGCCTCCATGTCAACGCTCACAAAATGGAATATATGTGCTATAATCAAACAGGCGACATTTCCACACAAGACGGAACCTCTCTGAAACTGGTAAACAAATTCACCTACCTAGGAAGCAGTGTCTCATCAACTTAAAAAGACACACACACACACACACACACACACACACACACACACACACACACACATATATATATATTCTTTGGTCTTTTTTTGTTTGATGGCATATTAAGTGTCATGGGTTATTTAATGCCAACGTTATCCTTGTAGAAGAACACCTGGGATATTATTTAATCCAGAACCGGGGGAAATAAAAGAGCTAATACATTTTTCAAGTGTATTAATCTAAAAGTGAATTTAATAGCATAACTAGAATTCGAACTCGTTTACTACGATGTTACAGTCCAGCACATTTGCCACTACACCAGAGAGGCTCCACCGTATATATATTAATGTCCAACTAGATTGTTTTTTTTGTTTAATGGCATATCAACCTTTGTAGGTTATTTAATGGCAAATCTATTCTCCTAGAAGAACAGTAGTGGTACTATTTAACCCATAGCTGGGAGGATGAGGGGGTTCATACCTTTCCCAAGGATATTTGCCCGAACGTAATAGCGCGACTGGAGTACGAACTCGCTTACTGCGATTTCGTAGTCCATCGCTTTAACCATTACACCACGAGGACACTCCCAGTCCAACTAGAGGAGAAGGAATATTGTGGTAAATGATATATGAGAAATTTATTAATGTTTACATTTTGATATCAGTTCGCTATACTCTCAATTGGTTTGTCACTTTTCTGTCAGATGATTGTACACACCACTGGAAACTTAAAATAACGGACTTCTGTTCAAAATCTCGTATTTGTCTTGGTATTATGCCAAATTTTCTATAGTAATGTCGAGCACTTTTTCTTGCAAACTTTTCTTATTTGCACACACACACGCACGCGCGTATACATATATATATATATATATATATATATATATATATATATATATATATATATATATATAGTGAATAAGAATACATATATATATGGGGAATAAGATAGGTGACACTATGCCCGTTTAATATGTTGAAGAAACAATTTCTCCTCATGAAATTCGAGGCAAATAAATGGGAAAAGAAAATTCAAAATGAGCTTTCATTTTATTTGTTGTAGTTGTTGTTGTTTTTTAATTTGTTTCCATTTGGCTGATTACATTGAGAGTCTTACCGAAAGCCAAAACAGTGACAGACAGAGTGTAACCCCGCAGAAAATTTTGTAAACAAAACATGAATAAATATGAAATAAAAACAAAACAAAACAAAACAAATAAAAACAAAAACGAAATGAACAAACTGTTTTCGAGTAAATATGATGCAGACGACAAAGCGGAAACCGTGAAAATATCGGCGAAAAAAATAAAAAAAAGGCAGACGATAAATTAGGATAAGAGTGGGTGGGGGGAATAGGAAGGAAGGTATGAGAACGTGATAAAGATGGCGGCATGAAACGTGAGACTGTTGCAGTCCTGTGTATAGAAAGAAAAAAATGCGGAAATTGAGAGCCGTCAGAGGCACATATATTTGTGCGGTTTATCTTGGGAAAGTTACTGTGTCAAAAAAAACAAACCAAAAAAATGAGTAAATTTTGAATTGAGATAGATTTAATCATTGATACGAGGCCGTGAAAAATACATGAGACCAATTCAGGGATGTATGACAGGTTATATATTATGGAGATGTTTCTTTGCTTTCCTCGTAATCTCTACAGTTGTTTACAAAATTTATAGCAATCCTTGCTCGGACTATTTTATAGGTTTTCTGGGTCTTTTAAAAGAGATAATAGTCTGAAATGCTTGTTCTTGAATGGATAAGGGCTGATTGATGAATAAGGCCTTTAATGTAATAAAAGAAGTTGTAGATTGGTTTGAATGAGGAAAACTATTAAATTGAAGCAAATTTTTCTTTAAAATTTAAGAGATTTGATCGATAAATAAGGAATCCAATCCGATAAAAGAAATTTTAAATCAGGTAGAATAAGGAAACTGGTACCAAAATAAAATCATTTAAGAATTTTTATTTAGAGAAATTATAGCTCAGTCAGCTTGAGGAGTAGAATACATTGACTGCATTTCTGTAGAGAGGTAAGACCCTCCCCGGCGAGTGTCCTGTATATGACCCTAAACTAGATCTGATATTGAGACTACTGTCTTGGGGCTCTGGGTATGTGGAATACCCTTCATTATCATTACTTCCAGGAGTGGTAGTACTTGTTTGGGTCCTATCTTTGAATCAAATAAAACTGTTTAATCATTAACTATATTTAAAAACATTTAAATGTGGGCTAACTAATGATTAATGTCAAATTGAGGGATGAGTATTTGATAGCAATGCAAATAAAATAGATAGCAATACTTGAAATCATTTAACTGTGTTCAAACAATAAATATCAATACTTAAAACCATTTAATTGTGTGCAAACAAACAAGCTCCGGCTGCTTTAAAATATTAACTACAAATTATTCGCTCAACAATCATATATATATATATATATATATATATATATATATATATATATATATATATATATACAGTGTGACACCCAAAAAACAGAACCCATTAATTTTTGTAGAAGTAATATGGGTTCTGTTTTTTTTGGGTCACCCTGTATATATGATTGTTGAACGAATAATTATATATATATATATATATATATATATATATATATATATATATATATATATATATATATATATATATAAGATTCGGCATTAAATAACTTACAAGGGCTAATGTGCCATAAAAACTCAACCTGTGAACCTTGAGAGATAACAGTTTTAGACATTTTTTAATAAGTAGATGAGGGCTGAGTGGTAAATTTCTAGAGATTATCTGCCAGAAATTGAACATATCAATGTGATTGGAGTTCGAACTTGCTTGCTCCGATTTTTCTGTCCAGTACGTTAGCTACTACGCTAAGGGAACTCCCAGCTCAAAATTAATTGAGTTGATCGATGAATCAGGTCTTCAATCCGATAACACAATTTTTATACCAATGGAAAGATGAAACTGGTATCAAAATGAAATACATTTACTTCTTTTTATAATTAAAAGAGTTGATTGATAAATATTTTAGTAAAACAAGATAGCATTCGGAAATTGATATCAAAGTTGATTATTTTATCGTTAAAATTTCAAGAGTTGTTTGATTGATAAGGTTTATGTTGGTATAAATCAAATTTTGTACTTGATAGAATAATGAAACCAATATCGAAAGGAAGAAAAATGAAATTCTTTCCCAAATTATTAGGGTTGATTTAGAAATAATATCTCAAATATTATAAAAACGCTAAGAAACAAGTATAAAAATTAAGGAAATTTATACTTCTTTAAAATTACAAGTTCATCTTTCAACATAATTACCTTCCAGATGAGTGCCGTAGTGTTTTAAATCCCGGACTACGACATTGTGGTATGTGAGTTCGAACTCCAGTCGCCCTGTGGCATTTACTTTTGGGAAAGGCATGAACTCACTTACCTCCCCCTACGAGTATGTGTTGAATAGTACAATTACTGTCCTTCTACAAGGATGGATTTGGCATGGGTAGAGAAAAATTGAAGTTGATATTTGTAACTCACAGTCAATTCATCGTTGAAAATTTGATGTTAATTAAAACTATTCTTATATCTTCACAACACTCCAACATTTCTGTGCAGAAATCATGATGTGCCCTTTTTTGTTCAGTTTATACGTAAAGAACTCCTCACGTAGTGCTATGATTAGCAAGCTAGACTAGCAAACCTTCACAAGTGAGTTCGATTCTCATTGGGTGCCCCATTCTTATGGCCTTTTGCCACATCTAAGAAAAAAGCTGTTTGTCAGTAAAAACCATAACCATCTTAAAAACAGATATAAAAAAGGGATATATATATATATATATAGAGAGAGAGAGAGAGAGAGAGTGAGTGAGTGACAGAAAGAGGGAGAGAGATGAATGTTATATATATATAGGACGAGGTCATAAGCGATGTACTCCTGTGGACCCCATCACATGGACGAGCAAAGGCAGGACGTCCAGCTCGAACCTACATACAGCAGCTCTGTGCCGATATGGGATGTCGTCCTGAAGACCTGCCGGAAGCAATGGATGATTGGGAAGGGTGACAAGAGAGGGTCAGGGATATCCGTGCTGATAGCGTGACATGATGATGATATATATATATATGCTTTAAGCATCTAACGTTTCTAGCCACACTGATGAGTTGGGATACAACTGTCTGTGGATAACAATATATGCCCCCCTCCGAGGTTAAGCACTCTCACAAAGGAATTACTGGTTGTTACTTGCGTAATGCAAAACTCTTCCAATGAATTGAGCACTCGGTAGCCATTAAGCGTATATATGTAAACAAAACAAAAGTGATACATATGCGTTAAAATCTCTTTTCTTACGCTGAATTTGTGGGTGGCTTTGCAGTAAAATATCCGGTTGGTGGAAAGTCAACCGGGTTTCCATCCCAGTTTCAAGCATCTTGCATTTCTAGCCACATTATGTCGTTGTAGTCTGTGGATGACATGTATATAGATGTACGTCCTTCCTTAGCAAACTGATAGTAAGCCACTTTGAAAAGAACTATATATCATACCGATGCATAGTTGGCTGGTTTTATGACATATCAACCCTTATTGGGTTATTTAATGCCAAATAAAGAATTTTTTCAAGCAATCATATCGTTTCAAGTAACTAATAATAATAATAATAATAATGTCATGCCGCTAGCACGGATGTCCCTGACCCTCTCTCGCCACTTCTCCCTATCGTTCATCGCCTCTGGCTGGCCTTCAGGGCTACATCCCGTATCCTCACATAGCTGCTGTATGTTCGAGCTAGTCATCCTGCTTTTGCTTGGCCATATGCGGGGGTCTATAGGAGTACATCACTTATGAGCTCGTCCCTGCTTCTCCCGCGGTGTCCTGCATGTCTGGTTCGTCTAACTTGGATAGTTTTGGTGATGGGAGACAGGTGGCCGTATAGTTGGTAACTTGTGGAGTGTTGCCGGCAGGACTTGTTCAATATTGCTCGCAGCATTCTTGTGTAATTGCCGTCCAGCTTCTTCTCCAGCCGTTTTGTTAGCGTCCAAGTAGTGCATCCATATAACAGTATCGACACGGCTGCTACCCGGAAGAAACTGCGTTTCATTTTATCGGTCAGGTTTGATTTCCATATAATCGAAAGCCTATCGATAGCTGTCCGTGCCTTCGTTAGCCGTGTGTCGATGTCTTTTTCGGTTGATGAGACGCTGCTTCCTAGGTAGGTGAATTTGTCTACCAGTTTCAGAGAGGTTTCGTCTAGTGTGGAAATGACACCAGTTTGATTATAGCACAATAAATAATTATAGTTCGAACAATGAATTTACTCACTCTTCGCAATGAGTAGGGTGTGGCACAAGGTCAGTTTTTAAGCAGATTACAGCTAGTTTGAATTCAGTGTTTTTTTTTCTCAAGACTGGTGGCCTTACCAAGGCTAAAGAAACCAATCTGTGCTACTATATAAGCATAGCTTGAGGGAGTGGGAGAATAGATGGATTTACCCCTTTCCCAGGGGCATTAGTGCGAAGTGAAAAGTTTGTGGTCTAGGGGTCTTAGTAGAAAATGTACAAGGCGATTCGAGTTCAAATCCTGGACGAAATTGTTTGCATTTCACCTTTGGGAAAGATATGCATCCAACTAAGATGGACTGATAGCTAGATAGATATGTAAATACTAATATTGATAGAGATAAGGACTAAGATAAGGACATGTGAACTATGACCTTGTGCGAATCTACTGTGATAATAAAAGGTGTCGTATTCGCTTCGTCATTCTAAATAGAGTGACCCAAGATGATCATGAAGTGGGGTGCTAATAGTATGGAGTTCTCTTGACTCTTTCTCGCTAACTGCCCCTATTATCGATCGCTTCTGGCAGGTCATTTTGACTGCATCCAGTGTCTACACAACGATGACGTATATAAGTACTTGTTGGTCGGCTAACACTGGAACGTTTATGCAAAGGAATCCATAAAAGAACGTTGCTTATAACTTCGTCTTTTCTTTTCTTTATCTTACTTGGATAGTTTGCGAGATGAAAGGTAAATGGCTGTATAGCTGATATTTAGGGTGGAGCTGTTCCCAGGATTTGTTCAAAAAAGCGTGTAGAATTCTTGTGTAGTTCTTATCTAGAATTTTTTTTCATGCATTTCGTTAGAATCCAGCTGGTGCATCCATACAGTACTACTGAAATAGCCATAGTTTGGAAGAAATCTCGTTTTATTTTAATAGAAAGACCAGATTTCCCTAGCAATTAATAGCAGTCCACGCTTTCCCAAAGACAAGATCCTTCATTTTGGCAGTTTTTCACACCTATTTTACCAGGTGGTATTTAACTGAAGTCAGCGTGACAACAAGTCCACTCAGGGCTCGTTGGACTCTTCAAAGAATTCCAGCTAATTTTAACCGAGCTGTGGTTTCGGTTGTCTCTTTTTTTCCTCTGATTTCTAGTTCCCCGTGTCTCTTTTCCAGGTCTTCGGAAATTGTTTTAAGGTTACTAACTGCAATTGGTATCTGTTATGTATAAAAATGTGGCGATAGCGACCCGTGTAGTTTGAATATGGATCTCTAACCAACAAACGCAAGTGTTGAAATGGAATGTGCTGCTAGAGTTAGCGTGACTAGAAATGGTGGATATATAAATGACTCTTGTCTGAGGTCTGATGCGTGATTAGTAGAGAAACACGTGCATATGCAAAATAGATGTGAAATGTAACATTGCATGAGCATATTTTTTAGCTTTCCACGCCCAGTATTCGGCATTGTATGAGAGTAAAAAGATTTTTAAGTATCGGCTAAAATTACCCCCGCCCTTCAAGGAACATTACAAAACTGGCGACGAAGAATTAGTTTCGAACATTATAAAAGTATCGTCGTTACTTTCATTTTCCATTGCTTTTTTTGTTCTCTAGCAAGGTCCAAGTATTTATTTATCTTTTCGTTTTTTATTTATTTTCACTCTATTAGTTTTTATTGCTACAACATATATTACCTATTATCAATACAATTCGATGTTTTCGCAGTCGGTGGGGCTTAGAATAAGACCCTCGAAAAAGGGTGTGTTAGATATAAAACTAAACTGTATCAGGTAGTGAAATTCCATCTCGGGAGATCAGCAGAGGGTGGACATAGTTAATACCCCAATAGCCGAGTCAGATGAATACACCGACTGCATCTCTGCAGAGGGGTAAAACTTCCTCAATGTGTGTCCTATGGCCTAGTCGGCAGGGGCTGCAGAATACACCGATTGCATCTCTGCAGAGGGGTAAAATTTCCCCAATGTGTGTCCCATGGCCTAGTCGGCAGGGGCTGCAGAATACACCGATTGCATCTCTGCAGAGGGGTAAAATTTCCCCAATGTGTGTCCCATGGCCTAGTCGGCAGGGGCTGCAGAATACACCGATTGCATCTCTGCAGAGGGGTAAGACTCCTCCAACCAGTGGCGTGGATGTGACACTAAAGAAACTGATGGTTAGGCTCCAGAAATGATTGAGCTTTGGGGAACGCGGAGTACCCCTCCAGTGCTATCATTTCCAGGTCCACTCTGACTCGGAGGGGTAGCACTTGATAGATCTCTCTCTATGGGTCAAATAGAACTGCTTGACATCCAAACAGTATTCTTATGCTAAATTGAATTGTTTGAAATAGAACTTTTTCCCCATTTTAAGTTTGTGTAAACAAAAAACTGTATCCTCATGCTAAACGGATTTGTTTGAAATAGAATTGCTTTCTTTTAGAAATAAATAAAAGTAAGTAAAGTTGGCGACCATAGTCGAGGGTAACCCGAAGGCTCCCTTTTCGATAGCTACTACACCAAGATGTAGGGGAGGGCGCTACTCCTTCCCTGGATGGCTCTACTTTACCCTTGATCCGCACCTTATAATGCTGAGTGTTAAGCAAGGAGGCATCAAGTACCATTTTTTGAGTCATTGGTATGACTCGACCTGGGATTGAACCCAGGTCTCCCGGGCCATTGGCGAACACTCTAACCGCTAGGCCAATGTCCGGTACTAGAAATAAATGAAACTATTTAATAGTGTGAAAAATGAGATCAAACCCGTTAAAAATATCAATCATATATTTAATGTATATGTATAAAAAGGATTTGGCAATTTAATAACCTACATTGGTTGATATGCTAAAAAAAAAAAAAGCCAAACTAAAACAAGCAATTACTCCCAGCTTCACTCTGATGTAGAGTAACTGTTAAATTTCGTATAACATAGGAATATTTGAAATTGTATAACTGTGTGCTGGTTAGATGTATAAAGCGTAGTTACTTAAAGCTTACCAAGCCTTTGGTGATCGTTCCTAGTGCACCAATTATAATTGGCATCACCGTCACTTTCATGTTCCATAACTTTTTTTAGTTCTCTGGCAAGGTGTAAGTACTTATCTCTCTTTTTGCTTTCTATGGTTTTTACTCTGTGGTCCGCCGAGACGTCAAAGTCCGCTATTCGGCAAGTTTATTATTGTTTTACTCCTTTGAGAGTTTTACACACTAGCGTTATCTGGCGGTGTTTTACTGAAGTTTGAGAGACAGCAAATCTCCGCAAGTCTCCAGGACTCATCTTAATAATACTGTAGTTTGGATGGCCTCTACTTGTCTTCTCATTTCCAAGACTTCCAGTCCCACTACCAATCCTTTGGGGATTGTTCCGAGCGCACTAATTACAATAGATATCACCATCACCTTCATGTTCGATAGTCTTTTTTAGTTCTCTAGCAAGGTCTAGGTAATTATCACTCTTTTTATTTTCTTTTAATTTTACTCTGTGGTCAGCCGGGACGGGAAAATCCACTATTCAGTAGGTTCTCATTTTTTTGTTGTCTATGTCTAAGTTTGGTCGTCTGGCTGAAATCAGGTGATCCATTTCTATTTCAAAATCCCAGAGAAGTTTGTGCGTCTCATTCACCAGTGCAGATTATGGGTTGTGCATTTACCACATTTCTATTTCTTGCACAGTTCCCTGTTGATCACTTTTGCAACTCAGTCATGTCTAGCCTTATACTCCTTTTGTGCTAATTTACTCCTTTCGCTAATTATGTGATTGATAGTTTCATCTCTATCACTACATAACCTACATTTGCTATTTTGTTGCATCTTATCTATTTTTGCTTCAATATAGTTGGCCCTTAAGGCGTTCTTTTGTACTGCTATTTGAAGAGATTCTTTCTTAACCATGACCAAGTCTTCTTGTGTTGTAACATATTGACCTCCGACCCGGCCGGGCTGTCAGATGAGAAATGCACCTGTGTAAATAACAGGTGCATCCGGTCGAAGGTATCAGGGGATCAGGGGATAACCTTGACTGTCGACGGGTTGAATTGAGTACAAATGTGTTGCCCGCAAGGAGTAGGTCGTCGTCAAATTATTATATAACCCCGGCGACCGGAAGTTCAGATCAGTTGGAGAGAAGATGCTGGAATGAGAACCATGTCCCACCAGAGGCTGGGCCCCCAAGCCTCCGGTTGAGTAGCCCAGCAGAACGGGAAAGAAATGCTGCTATGGCCAGAGTGGGGGTCAATATGTTACAGTTCTGTTCAGTCTCCAACTCACCCATCACAGATAATACCTTTCGTGACCCTTTCGAACCCTTTCAAATAAAGTGAGAGGTATATTTTTCTAAAGAACTGTGTCCGCTCATCTTTATTGTGTTGAATATGTTTCTGCATGCATATGTATTATGCGGCTATATAACAGTGTGAGATTTCTCTTGTTTGTCACATGAAATATCCATACAGTTGTTTCTCTTCCCATTTTTTTTCTTTTTAGTTATTGCTGTACTGTTGATTATTGTATTGTTTGTATTGTTTCTGGTTGCTGCAATTAATCTTTCTTGTCTCATTTTTTATGTAGTCTTCGAGTCGTCGAATCGATGTATCGACGCTATCTTTAATGCTGGCGTTCTCTTCCTCCTTCTTTTCTTGACCTATATAGTCTGTCTATGTCATCTCTTGGCCTTATACATCGTCATAAGTTTTCTTGTCCTCTGGTCCACTTGTTGAAGTCATTCCCTCCTCCACATCAAGAATGGTCCCGAGTATCTTACAAGGAGGACAGCCTAGGTGTTTATTCCCTTGATGAGATGTTTGCTATAATTTTGTTTCGAGTAGCTTTCTCGTTTACAGGAGATACCCTTTCTTAAATTTTTATCTCCACTTGTTTGATGATGTCCACTTCCCATATTCCCAAGTACTGGTAAGTTTCCTTTTCTCCGAACGTTCAGATTTTTTCTTGATTTGGTAGTTATATTCCTTTCTTTCGTGATTTGGTTGTTCTATTATCATTATTATTTACTTGAAACGTTACAATTGCTTGAAATATGAAGAGATAATTGTGTACAAATTATCAGTTTTAGTCATACAACTGGATGCAAATTATTACTATTAAAAATCGGTACTTAGAGCTAAAAGGAGGAGCTCTAAGCGTAACGATTATCGCCGAAGGAAATGGAATCGACGATCCAAGTTCAAATCCAGGATGAGGCTGTTTTAAACAGTTGATTGTGATCCTATTTACCAACCCCTCCGCACGGGCAAGATATGACACAAGGTCAATTTTTAAGCGGAGTTTAACAGGTTTGAATTCAGTTTTCCTTCTCCTAGACTAGTTGCCTAACCAAGGCTGAAGAAACTGGTCTGTCCTACTATTTACCTATAGCTGGTGGGAGAATAATTGGATTCATACCTTTCCCAAGGGTATTAGTGCTATGTGAAATGCTATCAGTCTCGTCCAGGATTTGAACTCGTGTCGCCGTGTCCATTTCCTACGACGATAACCATTACACCACGGGCACAGTTGATTATGATAGATGTCGAAAAAGTAGAGTATGAGTAGTAGTAGTAGTAGTAGTAGTAGTTTGGCCGGCAAGAAAGATGTCCATTTAGTTTGAATCCAAAGTTTTCCTTCTCCTTGACAGTATGCCACACCAAGGTTAAAGAGTACAGTCTTCCCTACTATTTACCCAGAGCCGTAGAGAAAACAGTTGGATGCATTTTTTACCATAGGTATTCGAGCTAAGTGAAATGCAAGCACCCTCGTCCCGGATTTGAACTCGAGTCACCGTGTCTATTTCCCACGACGATATCCATTGCACCACGAGCGCCTTCCTTGACACACGTAGATAGATTTTATAAAGACGGAGAGAAATAGATAGATGGATTGATAGCTACATAAACACCGGCTTAGATATGAAAGACTGACATAGGAATCTAGCTAGATAGACAAAAAATGTATTGGGTGTACTTATTCATAAGGGATACTCTCTATCAATTTGTTTAACGCTATTTTTTATTGTTATGCTTCCGATGCTGATACATCAGATATATTTTATTACAAGATACATTTTAGCAACATATAATTCCTCTACAGACAATACTTTTCTTCTACTTTGTTTTCTGCTTCATTTGATAATAAATTGAGTTCTTTATTCAACATCAACAGTTCAGGTCTGACAAAATCGGTTCTACGAAGATGGTAACTGATTGTTTTAGGAGGAAACGTAAGCTAAATATACCTCTTTGGGCATGCGCAAAAATAATGAGAAATAAATTGGCGTCTTTTGAGATTTCGAAAAATGCCTTTTTGTTTGTTTATTTTTCTCATCATATCCTAAAAATCATAAACTTTTTATTTTGTGCAATATTATGAAATGATTATATGATGTTAAAAACGTGTAGCATTTGCTTTTGATCACTGAAATATTGTATTTCTTACCGGTATCGTTTTCAGGCTTTGGTATTAGTCAGCATTATGAATGCTGATTTTTAAGGCATGTAGACTAACAGCGCTTAAATATTTAGTTGAAGACAATGTTACTTTTATTCAATAGTCATTATTATCATATTTTCTTTGATTCTCTTTCACCATCCGTTCTTATTGGTCATCGCTCTTGGCAAGTCCTCTAGAAGGCATTAAGTGTCCACATTGATGATGAATGTACGTTTTTGTTGGTCGGCCATGCTTAGAAGCTCATTAGAGAATCCCATGAGTTCATTCTAACTTCACTTACGACACCCAGCGATGGGAGGTAGTGACCGTACCGCTTGTGTTTTGTGATGTACTGCTTCCAGGATTTGTCCAAAACAGCCTGCAGCATCCTTGTGTTGTTCCCATCTACCTTTGTCTCCAGGGGTGTCCTCGTGGTGTAATGGTTAAAGCGATGAACTGCGGAATCGTAGTACGCGAGTTCGTACTCCAGTCGCGCTATTACGTTCACTTTCGGGCAAATACCCTTGGGAAAGGTATGAACCCCCTTATTCTCCCTCCAGCTATGGGTAAATAGTAGGACGGACTAGGTTCTTCAGCCTTGGTGAGGCAACTAGTCTAGGAGAAGGAAAACTCTGAATTCAAAACCTGTTAAACTCCGCTTAAGAATTGACCTTGTGTCATATCCTGCCCGAGCGGAGGGGTTGGTAAATAGTACCTTTGTCTCCAGGCGTTTTGTTAAAGTCCACGTAGTGCAACAATATAGTAGTACTGACCCAGCTATACATTGGAAGAATTCTCTTTATATTTCATCAGAGAGATTCAGATCTCCATATGATAACTAACCATATTTACCAACCCCTCCGCTCGGGCAGGATATGACACAAGGTCAATTTTTAAGCATGGTTTAACAGGTCTGAATTCAGAGTTTTCCTAGTTGCCTCATTAAGGCTTAAGAACCTAAACTGCCCGACTATTTACCCATAGCTGGAGGGAGAATTATTGGATTCATACCTTTCCCAAGGGTATTAGTGCTATGTGAAATGCAATCAGTCTCGTCCTGGATTTGAACTCGTGTTGCCGTGTCCATTTCCTACAACGATAACCATTACACCACGGGCATCTCCATATGATTGCTAACTTGTCAGTAACAGTCCACATTTTATCTTTGCGTATATTGATATTGATGAGACACAGCAACCGAAGTATCATATAAAGAAATAAACTTTTATATCCATATTTTTCTTTATTTCATAATCTACACATCGAGGGATTCAGTGCCTCTGCCTTTCGATTGATTTCTTTCTATCCCTACTGTTTCTTGTTACCATTATCTATCTATCTATCTATCTAATCTGTTTCTTTCGATTTTAGTCTTTTCAGATTCATCTTCTGATCTCTGTCTGTCTGTCTGTATATATATGAGCAAATCACAGCCATTTTCTTTTTTTCCTTCTGAGCCTGTTCATATCTATTTCTCAGTCTGTCTGTCTATCTGTCTCAGTTACTTTGTATCGGAACCTGCTTCTATCTATCTATCTATCTATCTATCTATTCAGATTTATCTACTGATTTGAAGAGTGCTGGGCTCTTCTGACGGAATCTCTTCTGAACTCCCTTAAAACCTCAACAGATTGTGATCAATCAATCAATATATATATATATATATATATATATATATATATATATGTGTGTGTGTGTGTGTGTGTGTGTGTGGTGCCTTCAATAAGTTTCCAGACTTTTTTGTAAAGGCATTTAAAATTGTCGTAGACTCTTCAAAATTCCCTATGTTATTGCTATACATCTTATGAGATGACAGACCAATTTTTATGATTTCAGGTTCAAATGAATAGCTACAGCAGCAATTGGAATACACCCTACTAAAGCCTTATTGTCTCAGCTGGTGAATTTCAAAAATGCAATCAGGACGTCAGGACACTTTAGAAGAACGATATGCAATAAAATTCTGTTTTAAACTTGGAAACAATGCCACAGAAACGTATAGAATGCTTTACACTGCTCTTCGACAATCTTGCATGAATCGATCATTAGTTTTTGAGTGGCATAAGAGATTCAAGGAAGGCAGGGCGTCTGTGAGTGATGGTGAGAGGTGTGGGAGGAGTAAGGAAGTCAGAACACCAGAGTTGATTGGCCGAACGGTTAGGGTTAGGGTTACTATGTTGAGGTTTTAAGGGAGTGCAGAAGAGATTCCGTCGGAAGAGGCCAGCACTCTTCAAATCAGCTCAGTGGCATTTCCATCCGGACAATGCACCAGTCCACAACTCCATCCTTGTCACAGACTATTTGACCAAGATTGGCATCAAGACAGTTCGTCACCCACCCTATAGTCCAGACCTTGCTCCCTGTGACTTTTGGTTATTCCCTAAGCTCAGAGGCTGTCGTTATGAGACAATTGAGGAGATGAAAGAGGCTGTGGCGAAGGTCATTGACACGCTCACACAAGAGGACTTCCATGTGTACTAGAGTTTTATGTGTGTACTATCAATAAAAGTGCCCATACGAAAAAAGTCTGCAAACTTTAATAATCCTCATATCAGCCAATATCAGCTAATTTCTTCTTTTCTTTATAAGACTGTTCATATATATATATATATATATATATATATATATATATACATATAAAGTAAAGGTAGATGGATTGCAAATAGGACATGTTGATTTTACATGAAGAGTGCTCGATGCTATTATTGCAAAGCAGGTATAAAACCCATAGATATTAGATTTATGAACATTAGTTCACTATTTAAATTTTGTCAATTTTCCACAATCTTCAAATGAACTTGTGGTAAAAGTCTCCAGTCTAGCGTCTGTTTAGTCCAAGGTGAAATAGTAATACTGAGCGAGATATTCACTCCAATATTTTTAGTGTTATTATTTGCGATATTGAAACGATAATTTTTTTTCTTGAAGTCTAAAATGGAGGAAAACAAATTATGATATAAAATCGAATCAGATTGTAATGATTTTATTAGGCGCCCAGTGAGAATCGAATCTACTTATGAAGTCTTGCTAGTCTAACCATAACACCACCTGAGGTGTCCTGGCTCAGATTGTTGTAGACATCATCATCATCATGTCGCGCTGGTAGCACGGATATCCCTGACCCTCTCTCGCCACTCCCCCCTATCGTTCATCGCCCTAGGTAGGTCTTCAGGACAACATCCCGTATCATCACATAGCTGCTGAATGTATGTTCGTACATGTCGTCCTGCTTTTGCACGGCCATGTGTGGGGGTCCATAAGGGTACATCTCTTATGAGTTCGTCTCTGCTTCACCAGCAGTGTCCTGCATGTCTGGTTCGTCTAACTTGAATAGTTTTCGTGATAGGAGGCAGGTGGCCGTACAGTTGGTGTCTTGTGGGGTGTTGCCGCCAGGACTTGTTCAAGATTGCTCGCAGCATTCTTGTGTAATTGCCGTCTAGCTTCTTCTCCAGCCGTTTTGTTAGCGTCCATGTAGTGCAGCCATATAGCAGTATCGATGTGACCGCTGCCTGGAAGAAGCTGCGTTTCATTTTATCGGTTAGGTCTGATTTCCATATAATCGATAGCCTATTGATAGCTGTCCATGCTTTGTGAGGTTTATTGATATGTCTACACTCATGTACTAATTGTCTTCTTTTTTTAATAAATTATTTTCAACATGTTTCATGATACATCATTTTTCATCTGGAACACTCAGCAGTTATTATCAACTCCTTTATATTCATGGGCTTTTTTTTATAATATCTAATTTTATTATGAGAGGTTTGCTCGTTAAGTCCTGTATTTGCCCTACATATTTTAATAAGAACCCAGACGGCTAGGGCTGTAGAATACACCAACTACACCTCTGCAGAGGGGTAATACCCCACCAACGAGTATTCTAGATATGACTCTAAACAATCTGATGGTGAGGCTCCAGTAATGCTGGAGTTTTGGGGAATGCAGAGTACCCTTCATTGCCATTGCTCCCAGGTGCACTCTGGACGGAGTGATAACACCTTAGAGGATCATATCTATGGGTCAAATAGAACCGTGTGACATTCAAACTGAAGCAAATGACTAATTGAATTGTTTGAAATAGATCAGTTTGATCATTTAACTGTGTGTAAACAAATGACTGATGTTTAATTGTTAGCCATATATTGCAATACTTGAAACCATTTAACTTTGTTGACTTTTGCTAAATTGTATTGTTAGAAAAAGAATTTTTGTATCCTTTAACTGTGTTTATCTAAAGAATGTGTTTACAAATTATATATTTATTATATATGTAAAAACAGGATTTGGCATTAAATAACCAACAATGGTTGATATGCCATAAAACAAAAACAAATCAAACGTTTGGATAAAGTTGTTCTGCTGCAATATCTTCTGTTATTAAAACTAAGATTCTTGTTATACCAGTTGTTTTTCCAATTTAATTATATATATCTCACTATATATATATATATATATATATATATATATATATATATATATATAGATAGAGAGAGAGAGAGAGAGAGAGAGAGTGAGAGAGAGAGGAGGGAGGGAGAAAATGAATGAATAAGAAATGTGTTATTCAAATATATGATTCATATTTCTTTATATTACTTATAAGCAACAATGATGTTTGCCAGAGATAGATATTTTTTAATAAATATACCAGTAATTATTAACTTAAATTAAAGGGACATATTTTATGTGTAAAAATTCTTTTATGTAAGTATGTCACAACGTGAGAGAGAAAATGCAATTATTCCTTAAAAACATATATGTAAACTGCTGAGTTGACATAAATATACAAGTAAATAACATTGGTTTTGTTTAAGAAAAATTAAATCAGTTAAAATGAAATGCATTCTTGAAAAAAAAAAAACAATGTAGATTTTCGCTCAAAAGAAATTCAGCGAAAGGTATTTGAATAAGTCATCATCATCATCATGTTGTGCTGGTAGCACGGATATCCCTGACCCTCTCTCGCCACTTTTCCCTATCGTTCATCGCCTTCTGGACTACACCCCGTATCCTCACGTAGTTGCTGAATGTATGTTCGTGCTGGTCGTCCTGCTTTTGCTCGGCCATATATGGGTGTCCATAAGAGTATATCATGTATGAGTTCATCCCTGCTTCTCCAGCAGTGTCCTGCATGTCTGGTTCGTCTAACTTGAATAGTTTTCGTGATAGGAGGCAGGTGGGCGTACAGTTGGTGTCTTGTGGGGTGTTTCCGCCAGGATTTGTTTAAGATTCCTTACTGACTGTTAGTTGAGAAATTATAGAAAAATCCATTCGTACTGAGGAAATATTTATTTTTTCGCTTATTTATACAATTTAAATAGGCTCGAAATTTGTTTTAAAAAGCTGATGATTTTACCTATGAATCTAATTGGTTAAAAATTTGTATTTTTGATATTTTTGCCGAGAAAAGATTGCTAAAATTATTTCGGGGTTGATCCTTCGAATTTTCCGGGGGAAAATAAGTATTTCATAGCCTGCTGATTTTCTGAGTTTGGGACTTTACAAAAATAAAAACGGTCTATAATTTTCTGGGTCGGTCCTTCTTGAAAGTGACAGATAGGATATAAAAGAATCCAAGAAAATCTCATTATACAAATTTTTGAACATTTATTTGGTTTTTATTAAAAAAATAAGTATTTCACTCCCCTGCCAAACAGCAATGATTTAGGTCCCACAGACCGGTTATGTGACCTGGAGGCATTTAGACTAGACCTTTTACTCGATTATTACTCCTAATCAAGTTCTTATTACGTTTATAAAAGACACTAATACACAGAATCCTTCAATGAATTAGAATCTAATCTCTCGACAATGGGCAAAACGAAAGAGTTGTCTAAGGACATCCGGGATAAAATTGTATACTTGCAAAAGACTGGAATGGGCTACAAGACGATTGGCGAGCAGCTCGGTGAGACGGAGTTAACTGTTGGTGCGCTAATAAGATCTGATCAACAAATTTATGATTAATATTTCTTTATATTACTTATAAGCAACAATGATGTTTGCCAGAGATAGATATTTTTTAATAAATATACCAGTAATTATTAACTTAAATTAAAGGGACATATTTTATGTGTAAAAATTCTTTTATGTAAGTATGTCACAACGTGAGAGAGAAAATGCAATTATTCCTTAAAAACATATATGTAAACTGCTGAGTTGACATAAATATACAAGTAAATAACATTCGTTGTGTTTAAGAAAAATTAAATCAGTTAAAATGAAATGCATTCTTGAAAAAAAAAAAACAATGTATATTTTCGCTCAAAAGAAATTCAGCGAAAGGTATTTTGAATAAGTCATCATCATCATCATGTTGTGCTGGTAGCACGGATATCCCTGATCCTCTCTCGCCACTTTTCCCTATCGTTCATCGCCTTCTGGACTACATCCCGTATCCTCACATAGTTGCTGAATGTATGTTCGTGCTGGTCGTCCTGCTTTTGCTCGGCCATATATGGGTATCCATAAGAGTATATCATGTATGAGTTCATCCCTGCTTCTCCAGCAGTGTCCTGCATGTCTGGTTCGTCTAATTTGAATAGTTTTCGTGATAGGAGGCAGAAAACTGAAGAAACGCCAATCAACTAACAATCTCTCTCGGTCCGGAGTTCCACGCAAGATCTCCCAACCTGGAGTAAACCTGATGATGAGAAAGGTGAGGGACCCCCCCCCCAAATGCGGCAAGAGTTTGTTGATAATCTCAAAGCAGCTGGGACCATAGTTACCAAGATGACCAATGATAGCACACTGTATCGTAGTGGACTGAAATCATGTACTGTTTGCAGGGATCTTCTACTCGAGAAGGTACATGTAAAGGCCGTTCTGAAGTTTGCAAATAAGCACCAGGGTGATTCAGCGGAGGATTGGGAGGAGGTACTGCGGTCAGATGACACTAAAATTGAACTTTTTGGCGTCAACTCAACTCGCCGTGTTTGGAGGGGAAAAAAGCTGAATTGGATCCCAAGTACACTATCCCGACCATTAAGCATGGTAGTGAAAACATGATTTGGGGCTGTTTCTCAGCTAAGGGAACATGACGACTATACCGGGTCGAGGGAAATATGGATGGGGCCAAGTATAGGGAAATCTTGTGTGAAAACCTCTTGCCTCAGTCAGGACACTGAAGATGAGTCGTGGATGGGTGTTCCATCATGGCAACGACCCAAAGCATCCGGCTTAGGTAACAAAGGATGGTTGGTTTGTTGTGTTTTATGGCATATCAACCTTTGTAGGTTATTTAACTCCAAATCCATTTTATGTAAATAATCTGTTCTATTTAAAACAATTCAGTTTAGCATAAGTACATAGTTTAATTGTGAAAAACATTTCCATTTCAAACTAGTCAAGCAGTTATATGTAACAATTCAGTTAAGTTTAAATACAGTTTTAATGTCGAAAACAGTTCTATTTCAAATAATTCAGTTAAGCATAAGCACGCAGTTTAAATGTAAGTACGGTTTAATTGTCAAAAACATTTCTATTTCAAACTATTCAGTTTAATCATACAATTCAGTTTAGCATAAGTATGCCGTTAGTTCTATTTAACCCATAGATAGGACCCTTATCAAGTGCTACCACTCCGGACCAGAGTGGACCTGGGAGCGATGGCAATGAAGGGGTACTCCGCATTCCTCAAAGCTCCAGCACTGCTGGAACCTCACCATCAGATTGTTTAGTGTCATATCCAGGACACTCATTGGGGGGGGGTCTTACCCCTCTGCAGAGAAGCAGTCGGTGTATTCTACAGCTCCAACCGACTGGGCAAAAGGTAACAAAGGAGTGGCTAGAAAAAGAAACGCATTAAAGTACGGGAGTGGCCTAATCAGTCTCCGGATCTTAATCCTTTAGAAAATCTGTGGAGGGAGCTGAGGATTCGAGTTGCCCAACGACAATCTACCAACATTAAGGATTTGGAGACGATCTGTAAAGATTAATGAGCCAAAATTTCTCTGGGATCTGTTAAAAAGTTGGTAACCAACAACAGGAAACGTCGTGTGAAGTGGCCAAGATTGTAAATATAGAAACACCCGAAACCATTGAAAAATATTTTTTCCTTGAATTCTTAATTGTTAAAAAAAGTTGGTTAGTTTTTATTATGGTGTGACCAGCTGAAATAAATTCATTATTGCTAGATGACGGTTTGTTGATTTTTTTCCAATTATATGAAGTTTCCCTGAATGAAATTTATGAATTTATATATTAATTATCATACATTGAGAAGTCCTGGAGATTTATAAGATACACTTATATATTCTCAAATAGAATCGTTCTCAACTCATCTTCTTAAGATATATATATATATATATATATATATATATATATATATATATATATATATGAAATTTGCCCAGTCGGCTGGGGCTCTAGAATATACCGACTGCACCTCTGTAGAGGGGAAAGACACCCGCAACGAGTGTCGTAGATTTGACATTAAACAATCTGATGGTGAGGTTCCAGTGATGCTGGGGAATGAGGAGCATCCCTTGATTGCCATTGTCCCCTGGTCCACTCCGGCCCGGAATGGTAGCACCTGGTAGGGTTCTATCTATGGGTTAAATAGAACTAAATGCATACTTATGCTAAACTGAATTGTTTCAATTAGAACTGTTTGACTAAACTGAATAGCTTGAATTAGAAATGTTTTTGACCATTAAACTGTACTTACATTTAAACTGTGTGCTTATGCTAAACTGAATTGTTTGATTAAACTGAATAGCTTGAATTAGAAATGTTTTTGACAATTAAACTGTACTTACATTTAAACTGTGTGCTTATGTTAAACTGAATTGTTTGAAATGGAACTGTTTTTGACATTGAAACTGTACTTACACTAAATTGAATTGTTTAAAAAGAACTGCTTTGACATTTAACTGAATAAACAAAATTTGTACTATACTAAACCGAATTAGCTGAATTAGAATTGTTTGAATAAACTGAATAGTTTAAAAGAGAAATGTTTTTGACGATTAAATTGTGTACTCATGCTAAACTGAATTGTTTGAAATAGAACTATTTGCATAAAAATGGATTTGGCGTTAAATGACCTACAAAGGTTGATATGCCATAAAACCCAACCACCAACCAACCAACCAACCAACAAACCATATATATAAAATATCCAAAGAAGATGAGTTGGGAATGATTTTATTTGAGAATATATCAGTGTATTCTTATAAATCTCCAGGAGTGCTCAATGTATTAAGTTTATTGTATTGGTTGTCTGTGAAGACACTTGATTTAAGATTTTTTGAGAGTTAAGAAGTTGATAACATGTCTTTGATATGAAGCAATAGGTTAAAGAAGGCTATATATATATATATATATATATATACCGGAAGCGGAAACCGGTATCAGCAAAGATAACATCGCCAGGTTGGACGGCGAGTGGAATTTTCCAGTACCAACACAGAGGATATTATCAACAAGTGTTTCTTCACCAATTACTGAGTTATGTTTTTCTTGGGGTGAAATATTTATTTTTTCAATACAATTCTAATAAATGTTCAAAAATTATTACCATGTAATTTTCTAGAATTTTGCTATATTCTATCTTTCACTTCCAAGACGGACCAACCCTGAAAATTATTGACCATTCCTATTTTTGTAAGGTGGGAAACTCAGAAAATCAGCTGGGGAGGAAATACATATTTTCTCCACTGTATGTATAAAACAGATTTGGCATTAAATAACCTGCAAGGGTTGATATGCCATAATCCAAATCTTTAGGTCAGAAAATCGTGCTTATTTTACGTTTATAGTTATACTTCTGCATCTTTAAAGATCTTCAGGACAGGAGCCTCACCATCAGATGCAGTTTAGTGTCATACACCGGACATCACTTTCTTGTTGGGGATGCAATCAGCGTATTCTAAGCCCTACCGATGGAACAGCTGAATTGCATGTAAAATTAAAAAAAAAAACATTTTCACGTTCCCTAGTAAAATTTTGTACGGTACATTTATAGGGTACATTATAGGATACTTTTACATTATAGGGTAAATCATAGGGTAAATTATAGGGTACATTATAGGATACATTTACATTATAGGGTAATTCACAAGGTAAATTATAGGGTACATTATTGGATACATTTACATTATAGGGTAAATCATAGGGGAAATTATAGGGTGCATGTACATCATAGGGTAAATTATTCATGAAAAGAGGGACTCGTGGTGTAACGGTTATCGTCATAGGAAAATGAATCTGCGACCCGAGTTCAAATCCTCAATGATGCTGTTAACTTTTTATATAGTGCCTATACCCTTGTGAAAGGCATGAATCCAACAGTTCTTCCAACAGATATGGCTAAGTAGTAGGGAAGACTAGGCTGTTAACCTTGGTATGGCGACCCGTCTAAGAGAAGAAAAACACTGGACCTAAACCAGTTGACCTTGTGTCACAATTGACCTCATGTTGCATCCAGCTCGTGGCGGAGGTTTGGCTCGGTTCATTTGTTTAATGGCATATCGACATCTGTGGGTTATTTAATGCCAAAGCGATCCTTGTAGAAAAAGAGTAGTAGCAATATTTAAGGAACTTCATACTTTTCCCAAAGGGATTGGTCCGAAAATGAAGCATGCAGGAGTTCGATCCCGTTTACTACGATGTTGCAGTCATGTCCGTTAGCCACCACACCCCCTTGTAGTGGAGGGGCTTTGGAAATACACACATGATGTGTGAAAGTGATTTACACTACAGTCGTAAATCACTTAAAAACAAAAACAAAACAGAAATTTAGGAATCAATTATTCAAAATTCAATAATTTGATAATTTAGCATTTAGAATTTAGCCTGAAGAATTTTCAGACATCATCAACTTGAACAAAATGTTAAAATATTTTATCTAAAAACAAATCTAACGAAACAAATCGAAACGATGACACTCATGAAAATAGGTTTCTACTGGGTTGATTATATCAGTTATAACTCTAGAAAAAAAAAAAGCAGAAAAACTTAAAATTTTTATATAATTTTGAAATTTTAGCAAATTTCCATTCTCGTTGAATTTTTTTTTTTAATATTCCGTGCTTTCTTTGTACAACTATCTCGTCCCTCTTGTAGGATTGAGGTTTCTGAACGATTGTTAAAACATGTACGATCGTTAAGACTTTACAATATACGGTTTTGATTTTTGTGTTATATTGACTATATATGCCTTTTCCAGAGTATACATCAGGTAAGGCAGAAACTCCTTCCACATTTTAAACTCTCCTGAGTTTGGTTTGGTTTGGTTTTATAGAATATCAACCATTGTGGATTATTTAATGCCGAATCCTGTTTTTACTTATAGATTAAATATATGATTTGTAAACAAATTTGTACATACACATTGTTAAATGTCAAAACTGTTCTATTTTTAATAATTCAATTTAGTATAAGTCAATTTGTAGATACACATCGTTAAATAATCAAACAGTTCTATTTCAAGCCATTCAATTTAGCATGAGTCATTAGTTTGCACTCAGTTTAAATGTTAAACTTCTTTTTGACCCATTGGTTGGACTCAACCAGATGCAACCACTCCGGGTCAGAGTAGACCAGGGAGCAATGGCGATGAAAGTGTAATCTGCATTCCCCAAAGTCCCAGTATTACTTGAGCCTTACCATCAGATTGTTTAGTGTCATATTCAAGACACTCATCTTTTGGGGGTTTCACCCGTCTACTGAGAAGCAGTAGGTGTATTCTACAGCTCTATGTCTCCTGTGTGGTACAAATGAACTTAGGCAAATGGTAGCGGTAACTCCACCTAGCTAATGTGATATTTTTCAGATACATGGACTGGTGCACACCGTGCATTTGCTGTTGAAAGTTTTTTCAAGACTGGTAGATCTGTAATTGCTACACAGAGAGCTTTTCGTACTCATTTCATAGTACGTTAGAATAATGCTGTTCCGGATAGAATTTTCAACCCATAACTCTACTGGTTTTCTATCCGGAGCGGCATCATTCCAACATAACAGGAAATGAGGAGGAAAGGCTTTCTTACAGATTTACAAGTCCTAAAAAACGTTTCAACAGCAAACGTACAGTGTACATCGTTCCAACAAATCCAACGGATCGTATCTAAAATAAAAATGATAAGACATTAGCTACATGGAGCTACCATAACCAATTGTCTAAGTTTACATGCACCTCATTGGGGAACATTTGAAATGTGGGAGGTATATCTGCAGCACATTTGACAACAATCTTTAAACTTAATAATAATAATAATAATAATAATCAACAAAAAAAGAGAATTTGCAAAATTGTCGACTTTGCTGTCCCGGCTGACCACAGAATAAATCTGAAGGAAAGTGAAAAGAAGGATAAGTACCTTGATCTTGCTAGAGAATTGAAAAAGCTGTGGAACATGAAAGTAACGATTGTGCCAATTGTGACTGGTGCGTTTGGCACAATAACTAAAGGATTATTAAAAGGCCTAGAGGATTTGGAAGTTAGCGGACGGGTAGAGACTATCCAAACGACAGCATTGCTGAGAACGGCCAGAATCCTGAGAAGAGTCCTGGAGACTTGAGAAGACTTGCTGTCACTCAGACTCCAGTGAAAAACCATCCGCTAACGCTGATGCGAAAAACTCAAATGACTAATAATAATAATAATAAAAACTATATATATATATATATATATATATATATATTTGAGGAAGAAGAAAAAGAATGCCACTGGGGAACAAAAGTTACAAATGACCTAGTATATACAGACAATGCATCCTCAAGGAAGCCAAAACGAGGCGGAAAACTGTAGCTATGCAGTGGATTGACTACAAAAGACGCCTATGATATGGTCATGCCAACTTGGATAATAGAGTGCCTGAAAATGCACTGAATATCTGACAAAATCATAAACTTTATCACGAATGCCATGAAAAACTTAAGAGTGGAATTGACAGTGGGAGGACAAACTCTAGATGAGGTAAAAACCTAAAAAGACAAATTACAAGGAGATTCACTCTCACCCCTACTATTCTTCATAGCAATGACCCCACTTAACTATATTCTTTAGAAATGTATGAGGGGGTTATAAGTTTACATCATCACCAGAAAAGATTCATCGACTTACGTACATGAATGACGTAAAGGTATTTACAAAAAATGATATATAAATGGAGATACTGATACAAACAATACGAATATACAACCAGAAAATAGGAATGGAATTTGGCATTGAAAAATATTCAATGTTGATAATGAAGAGTTGGAAAAAAGAAACTACAGAATGAATAGAACTACCAAATCATGAAAGCATTGAAAAATATTCAATGTTGATAATGAAGAGTTGGAAAAAAGAAACTACAGAATAAATAGAACTACCAAATCATGAAAACTACAAGTACTTGGGAATATTGGAAGCGGACATCAACATACAAGTGGAGATGAAGGAAAAAATAAAAAAAGAATATCTCAAAAGTACGAGGAAGCTTCTTAAAACTAAGCTCTGAAGAAGAAATCTCATTAAAAGGATAAACATTTAGCAGTATCCATTGTAAGATACTCGTGACCAATTCTAAAATGGAAAAAGGTGAAACTCAGATAAATGGACTAAAGGACAAGAAAGTTGATGACTATGCACAAAGCTTTATATGTGTCAAGAAAAAAAGTAAGAGGACTCGCCAGCATTGAAGATTGCGTAGATATATCAATACAAAGACTCAAGGACTACATTAAAAAAATAGGAGAGAGAGAGAGAGATAGATTAACTAAACCAGTGCCTGTGGTGTAATGGTTATCGTCGTAGGAAATGGACACGGCGACGCGAGTTCAAATCCTGGACGAGACTGATTGCATTTCATATAGCACTAATACCCTTGAGAAAGGTATGAATCCAATTATTCTCCTTCCAGCTATGGGTAAATAGTAGGACAGACTGAATTCTTCAGCCTTGGTGAGGCAACTAGTTTAGGAGAAGGAAAACTCTGAATTCAAACCTGCTAAACTCCGCTTAAAAATTGACCTTGTGTTATATCCTGCCCGAGCGGAGGGGTTGGTAAATAGGATAACAACATTGGCAACATAAGTACAGACTGAAAACAAATTAAAACGCGAAAAAAGATATGGGTGAAAAACAACTGGAAGGATATTTCAAGCGACAAATCGGCGAGATTGAACACGAGATTCCACGGGCATGGCTACGAAAGGGAAATCGTAAGAGAGAAAAATTAATCTCTTATAAAAACAACACAAGACAATGCCCTAAGGATTAATTATGTTAAAGCGAAAATCGATAATACACACCTGAATAGCAAGTGTGAAGAAAGACATGAAACGTTTTATGAGAATCGAGATCATCCAGATTAAAGTATTGTTGAGATCGGCCAGAATGCTGTGAAGAATCATGAAAATCTAAGGAGTGTTGCTGTTACTTAGACTATTGTGTGAGTGACTGGCAACGTTAGCTAGTGCAAAAAAAAAAAAACAACAACAAAAAAACCACTCACAAGGTGTATGTATATACGTACACATAAATACATACAACCACATATCAATCTATCTATCCATCAAAGCTCAGTCTGTTAATATCTATCTATCTCATTCTCTCTCTCTCTCTCTCTCTCTCTCTCTGTCTGTTAATATCTATCTATCTATCAAAGCTCAGTCTGTTAATATCTATCTATCTATCTATCTATCTATCTATCTATCTATCTATCTCATTCTCTCTCTCTCTCTCTCTCTGTCTCTGTCAAAGCTCAGTCTGTTAATATATATATATATATATATATATATATATATATATATATATATATCAAAGCTTGGTCTGTTAATATCTATCTATCTATCTATCTATCTATCTATCTATCTATCTATCTATCTATCTATCTATCTCATTCTCTCTCTCTCTCTCTGTCTGTCTGTCTGTCTCTGTCAAAGCTCATTCTCTTAATATATATATATATATATATATATATATATATATATATATATATATATATATATAATCAAAGCTCAGTCTGTTAATATCTATCTATCTATCTATCTATCTATCTATCTATCTATCTATCTATCTATCTCTCTCTGTCTCTGTCAAAGCTCAGTCTGTTAATATCTATCTATCTATCTATCTATCTATCTATCTATCTATCTATCTATCTATCTCATTCTCTCTCTCTCTCAGTGTCTCTGTCTGTTAATATATATATATATATATATATATATATATATATATATATATATATATCTCAAAGCTCAGTCTGTTAATATCTATCTATCTATCTATCTATCTATCTATCTATCTAATCTATCTATCTATCTCACTCATCTCTCTCTCTCTCTATCAAAGCTCAGTCTGTTAATATCTATCTATCTATCTATCTATCTATCTATCTATCTATCTATCTATCATTTTATATCAACCACTTTACTTCCGAATATGAATTAATATCTGCCTTTGTCTCTGTCTGCCTGTCGGTCTGTTACCCTCAATTTATGCTAGGAAAAAAAGAGAAAAGGAACAAATGTCGGTTATAGTTTACTTTTCCTGATAGATATGTGTGCATGTGTGTTAAGAGAGAGAGAGAGAGAGAGAGAGAGAGAGAGAGAGAGAGAGAGAGAGAGAGAGAGAGAGGCAGATAGTTAGATTAACAAATGTTGTTAGTTAAGAAATCTATCTATCTATATCTATGTTTGTCATTATTTTAAACTATTTTACATTACCGCTGACACTGCTCACAAAATTCGTATTACCTAAAAAATAATAAACAAATAAGATAAAATGGGGATCAAAGAAATCAAGAAAGAGAGGGAATCACAAAGAAAGAAAGGAAGAACAAAAGAAAGAAACAAAAAAAAAAAAGAAAGGTAAGGGAAAAAGAGAAAAAGAAAGAAACAGAACAGGGAGAAAAAGAAAGAAAAAATAACAAAAATAAACAAAAATAAATGGTACTCAGGAAGAAAAAAAGAAAGTAAAAAGAAAAAATTGAGGGACACAGAAAGAAAGAAAGAAAGAAAGAAAGAAAGAAAAAAGAAGAGAAAGAAAAAGAATTAATATATATATATATATATATATGCAGAGAGAAAGAGAGAGAAAGAGAGAGAGAGAGAGAGAGAGAGAAAGACACACACACACAAATAAAAGAGAGACAATGGCAAAGAAGGAGAAGGCAGAGATACAGAAAAAATGTCATACGCCTTTAAAGAAAAAAGGAAAGGAAAACAGATGAAAAAAATCAAGAAATAAAAAGAAAAAAAGATTTGAAGATTAAAATACAAAAATTAAAACGAATTATTTGTGCTAAAATATTTTATTTGCATCATTATATTTTAGATTACACCTGTAAAACAGCATTGAAGAATCAGATGAATAAATAAACAAATATTCAGAAACCTTTATCAATAAGATTCTCCTGTTTTCTATAGAATTTACACGACTCTCATAGATGTCGATGAGCACCTGAAATTATTCGCAAGTGAGTAGATTCCTTGCAAACGGATCTTTGCCTGTATTTTGAGCGACGCATGCGCACTGTGTCACAGCGATCTTACCCGGAGCCTTTTGCAGTCGGGTGACGAAGAAAGATTTAAGAAACCTTTTCTCTTTTATCGAATAAGCGAACGCGGATCACAGCGATGCTAACAGGAAGGGTAGCCCCCGGGGGTGAGGCAGCTTGACGATGTGAGCTGGAGTTCACGGAGATGCTAGCGTGGATAACCCGAAGGAGTCAAGCAGGAGAA
>OY757943.1:8866687-8924187 GCA_963585895.1 Sepioteuthis lessoniana
GAAAGAATGAAAAGAGAATAAATAGTAAGTAAAAGAGAGAAAAAGAGCTTTTTTTATGATTATAGAAAAATTAAAAGAAAGAATATCGAGGAAAAGTAAAATTTAAAAAATCATTTTTTTACCTTACCTTCTTTTTATTATTATTATTATTTTTTTTTTTTTTACTCTTCTTTTTTATTTAAAAGAAGAGTAAAAAAAACAACAAAATAATAAAAAGAAGGTAAGGTAAAAATAGGGTAGAAGAATGAGATATTGAGGAAGAGAAATAAGAAAATAAAGAAAAGAAAAAGAAGTGGAAAAAGGAAGGAATTACAGAAAATGATGCAGAGAGAGAGAGAGAGAGAGAGAGAGAGAGAGAGAGAGAGAGAGAGAGAGAGAGTATGAATTAATCAAAAAAAAAAAAAAAGATTAGCGTAAAAAGAAAAATAAAGGATAAAAAGAAAAGAAAAATAAAGCAGAAGAAAATGAAAAAAATTAGATTGAAATTTACTGAAATCAATCTATCGTAGCTCGATAGAAAGATTTCAGTAAATTTCTATCTTTCCTTTCTAAGAAACTTCTATTCTTCCCTTACTGAAAAAATTCTATCTCTCCTTTCTAAAAATTCTCTATTTATCTCTCCTTTAAAAAAAATTCTATCTCTCCCTTGTTAGGAATTTCTATCTCTCCTTTCTAAAAATTCTCTATCTCTCTCTCCTTTCAAAAAAAATTCTATCTCTCCTTTCTAAAAATTCTCTATCTATCTCTCCTTTCAAAAAAAGAGAAAATTCTATCTCTCCTTTCTAAGGAATTTCTGTCTCTCCTTTCAAAAAAAAGAAAAATTCTAGTTCTCCTTTCAAAGGAATTTCTATCTTTCCATTCTAAAAATTCTCTATCTATCTCTCCAAAAAAAAAAAAAATTCTATCTCTTCTTTCTAAGAAATTTAAAAATTTTTTCTTTCTCAGAAATTTCTGTCTCTTCTAATAGAAAAGATGAATATGTCTGTATTCACCAACTCCTACACACGAGCAGGATACGACACAAATTTCAGAATTTTCCTTCTCCTAGACTGGTTGCCTAACAAGACCAAAGATCCCATTTCGCTCTCCTATTTTATCCATGGAGAGAGAATAGTTGCATTCATACGTTTCCCAAGGTTATTAATGCTATGGGAAATGCAAATAGCCTTCACTGGGATTCGAACTCGTGTTACCGTGTCTACTTCCTACGACGATATCTATTACACCACGTGTGTCAAAAATGCATATGTAGCAGTACAAAGATAAGAACATCCCTTTTATATATTGAGGCGATTTTACTTTCATTGACAGTGTTTCAATATTGCAGCATATGCTAACAAATTGTTTGGAGAAAAAGTTTGATGGGAACCACACAATGATTCTACGAGCTGTTTTGATCAAATCCTGGAAGCAACACAACCCAAAATAGCTACTGTTGAGCTACTTACCTCCTATCTCACAAAAGGTCCAAGTAAGGCGAGCAAGATATGCGGAATATTACAAGGGATGTAACTCATGGGCAACGTTCTCCAACGTACAGGGATGCACAAGTGTTGGCCGACGAGGATGAAATTACATACATCATCTTTGTGAAGACATTGGATGCAGTCTAGAGAACCTTCCAGGAGCGATAGATGACAGGGAAGGATGGAGAGAGAGAGAGAGAGAGAGAGAGAGAGAGAGAGAGAGAGAGATGTTCAGCACGATTTGATGATGATATAATGTACATGGAAGCATTCGTGGTGCAATGGTCCTAGACGTAGAAAATGGACACGGCGACCAGAATTCAAATCCTGAACAAGATTATTTGCATTTCAGATAGATTGGTTTGGTTTGGTTTCATGGCACATCAACCATTGTAGCTCATTAATACAAAATCCATTTTTGTACATATAAACAGTTCTATTTCAAACAATTCAGTTTAGCATTAGTACACAGTTAAAATGTAAAAAACAGTTCTATTTCAAACAATTCAGTTTGGCATAAGTACACAGTTTAATTCTATTCGACCCATAGATTGGATTCTATCAGGTGCTACAACTTCGGGTCAGAGTGGATCTGGGAATGATGGCAATGAAAGTATTCTGCATTCCCAAAAACTCCACCATTACAGGAAACTCACAATCAGATTGTTTAGTGTCATATCTAGGACACTCAAAGGCGAGGGTCTTACTCTTCTGCAGAGAAGCAGTCGGTGTATTCTAAAGCCCTAGCTGACTGGGCAAATTTCACATAGCGTTTATCTCCTTGGGAAAGGTGTGAATCCAACTATTTTCCGTATAGCTATGGGTAAATAGTTGGGCAGACTAGGTTCTATAACCATGGTATGACAACATGTCAAAGGGAATGAAAACCCTGAATTCAAACCTTTTAAACTCTAGAATAGGTAGTCCTCTCCTAGATCGAGAGGGTGGCTACTGGAAGACTCTGCATATAGCAACAGGACTCTGCGCCATACAACACAAACAAAACCTTGTCTTGGCTGTCTTAAAATTTCTTCGACCACATCACCGCAACATATGGCCTCCTAACTCCTCAGATTGCAATCTCCATGATTGTTATGAGCGGAACGCTGCAGAGTCAGAGATCAACAAAAGTCAATGCAACACAAATAATGAGCGGCAAAGATAACGATAGAATTTACCAATTTAAACAAGGACACCGTCAAAAAAGCTTGTAGGGGAGATTCTGAAATCGTCTGGAAGTCGTGGTTAAAGCAAAGGGTGATTTCTCTGCATAAATTTAATTTACAGTATTTCAAGATATTTTCAAGTAATTTTAGTAAATATATGTAATAAAGTGAGATGTCAGTATTATTTTCATTTTTGTATAATTTAGACAACAATTGATCCATCGTACCCTCTAAATTTAAGCACTAGCTACAATACTCGTGCTTCACATTTTTAAGATAAGGTTTCAATTTTTGATCATAAAAAAGACGTTTGATTTCGATTTCAGACAAAACAAAAATCTTACTTCAATACAATCTGCGAGATGCCATCTAAAAATGAATACCTTTACAATATATTTGTATGTGAATATACATTGAGTCCATGTGATGTTATGGCTAAAATACTGGATTGTGAGTTCGAACTTCAGTTGCGTTATGACATTCATCTTCTGACAAATAATCTTGGGAAAGGGATGAACTTTATCCCCTAGTTTTGGGGTGAATAGTAACACTGCTATCTACATGGATGACTTTAGTATTGAATGTTGATTGGTTGGTTGTATTTTATAGCATATCAATCCTTGCGGGTTATTTGATGCCAAATCCTGTTTCTATATATGATTTGCAAACGAATAGTTTCTATGTAACGTTATTTTAAAGCAAGTTAGAACCTATTTGTTCCCACACAGTTTAATGGTTTCAAGTATTGTAAAATATCCAGGTATGAATACCTGTGAAATAGATATATTCATACCGGTACGCAAAACGTTCATAATTTCCATAACGCACATATATAACATAGAAATCCCGAAACACAAAAAACACTTATCGACTTCTTAGTTCAGGTACGAAACTTTTTATTACCTTTGAGTTAAAAGGTTTCTCGACATAAGGAGAGAGATACCATCTTTCTAAGCTGACTTTTCCATCTGCCCCTCATCACGTGCGGCTCCTGCCGCAAGGCCACTGGCCTGGCTTCGGCGAGCCCCTAAAGCCAACCGTCCTCCCCGGGCGTCAGAACTCAACTAACTGACTTTTCTCAAATCTCCAAAAATCCTACGCGCTCGCTTCCAGTGCATGATGTCATTCACATCCCCCGGTCACAATTTCCTATCTGGGATTTTTATTTTGACATATCTGAATGACACATCCTACCCACACGCGCGTGAACACCTGCGCTCATGTTGCATCTAACAAACCCACGTGCTAAGGGAAAGGTTCTAACTAAACCGAAAGGCAAAATATATAAAACGAAATCCCTCGGCCACAGTATGGTAAATGATTAAACTGTTCTATTTGACCCATAGATAAGATCTTGACAGGTGTTACCGATCCGGGTCAGAGTGGATCTGGGAGTAATGGTAATGAAGAGGTACTCCACATTCCCCAAAGCTCAAAGACTGAAGCCTCACCTTCCGATGGCTAAGTGTCATATCTAGGATACTTGTTGGATGGGTGGGTTTGGTCCGTCTTACCTCTCTTCAGAGATGCAGTGGGTGTATTCTTTGACCCCAGCTGACAGGGTTTTTGGCATTAAATAACCTACGACGGATGATATGCAAAGCGGCGTGGGTATTTACCTTTTTCTTCACATTTTTTTTTCTCCAATTCTTATTTCGTGTCTGCTTACTTCTTTTCTTCAAATTCAAAGGAAAAGCTTAAACATTAAACGCTCATGAAAAACTAAACAAAATCAAATAAACTTTTTTGTTTTTTGACAAAATTATACACAAACTATTAGTCATAAAGAATGAAAATAAGACAATAAAATACAGGACGGCTGTTTATTAAAACTTAATTCTAAAGATCATTATTCTAATGAGACACCACGTGACTAGGATAAATGAAATTTGTTTGTAACTATGATAAACATTACACGTTGTTCATACGTCATAATGATTTAACATAATGCAGACCGTTTTGATGTTAGTGTGATTGGGGGAAACGTTCGTATTTATTCGTATACAAACAAACCCCGATAAATATATATGAACAGACTCAAATAGGTCGATAGATAAGATTTTGAAAACAAGAGATTAAACGAAATTTCTTTAAATGATTAGTGCAAAATTGACCCCGTAGGCAACACTAGAAGCAGATTTTCTTTTAAGAGAAGAAAATTACAAATTGCATTAAACTTAAAGCGGAGAATAAAATTGCCAAATGAGAACAAATAAGATTAGACTTTTAAGAAAAAAAACTAATAAAAAAAACCAAAAAAACTCTTTCACCCCCCACATACCGCAAAACCAAACCAAATTTTCCCGAAAACAAAATTATTAAAACAATATATATATATATATATATATATATATATATATATATATATATATATATATATACTGTTACACCCGGAGGAGTGATAATGATTTTTATCTATGTTCAATTTATGCTTGCTGCAGGATAGTAGACATTCTGATTAAAATTTTTAATGTCTTCGGTCATTTTGTGACGTAGTACGACTTATTTTTTGCATCAGTACCATCAGATTTATGCAAGAGTACTGGTGCATCTTAAGAACAAAAGAGGGAATACATTGTTGTGCCATGGGTTTAGAATACACTATATTCACCTTTTATTTCAGAACCTATGCAAGTCTTTGTCTGTTCATTAATCAATTTACAGTTATCCTGCGATTATGACTATTCATTTAATCTTGAATAAATAAAATGAACATATTATCCAGTACGTTACAAGCCTGTTTTCTGTCAGAATATATATATATATATATATATATAATCATCCACAGACAGACTATTTCGTTCTATCAGAACTCTTCAGTGTGGCTAGACACGCAGGACGCTCGAAGCCGGGATCGAAACCCGTCCAACTTTACGTTAGACTAAGTTTCAGACCTCTCGGCCACAAAGCGGACAACGTTGGCTAAGGGAATTTTAAGGTATTTATTTTATTTCAGCAGCAGCTGCAGCCTTTGTTTACATTTTTTTCACCCTATCGGCTACCAGAGTGCTCAATTCTTACGAAGAGCTTTGCATTACGCTAGCGGCGGCCGACAATTCCTTCGCCAGAGTGATCAACCCCCATGGGGGAGCGTATATATTGTCATCAAAGCGGACCACGTTGGCTAAGGGAATTTTAAGGTATTTATTTTAGCAACAGCAGCAGCAGCAGAAATGTAATTGTTTAATTTTGACTATATATGGCCACAGTCGAAAATGAATACAAGAAAAATGGTAAAAAGCTATACATATGAGCTATTGAACTGAATTAGAAAAAATAAGCCATACAGCCATGAACTCATCTTAAATAACAAAAAAATATATCGACAGCAAAATATTGTCAATGAAATTTATGCCTAATAAAAGCTGAAACGGGTAAATCTTGTAAAAAAAGAACCATCTTTCTAAAGAAAAAATTATACATTCAAGAATATGCTAGAAACAAATTGATGAGCAAAAGACACTAATTGATATCAAAGTGTAGACATATTAATAGATTTCTCTTGTGTCATTTACTGTTGTATAGTGGCTCGTACCATGTGACTTCCGGTATCGCGGAGGTATAAAATATGTCATGTTTCTTAAGCACATGGGTACTGAAAGATCTCGGTTGGTAGTAAGACAAACTTCGGACGTAACACCCACAGCGCGAGACTTATAATATTTGTTGGACTGTACCACTTCAGTTAATAAATAATTAGCTCAATTTCACTGTGCATTTCTTCCTTGCCACGATACAACATTTACCACCTGAATAAATCTATATTAGTTTATTTTCTTTTTGGAAACCTCTATTGCTATATATATATATATATATATATATATATATAGGTATTCTTTAATCCAGTAAATCCGAAGTAGGGAACTATTCCGTCAGGACAAATAAATTATTAAAATTTCGAATATTTAAATATTCCTGGTAGAGAGCTCAATGTAAATAAATTCACAAAAAAAAAAAACAATATTCGGTTACATTAGGATAATAAATTTATTTCCATTCTGTTGAGAGCATTGATATGAATTAAGGACTCTAAAATTATTTTTAACGGGACATCATCAGATCCATTAGGAAAATAAAATACATTACCAGATAGGAGGGATAGTCAAAAGAAAGAAAGAGAGAGAGAGAGAGGGATAGTCAAAAGAAAGAAAGAGAGGGAGGGATAGTCAAAGGAAGGGAGAAACGAAATCTACTTCAGCTATGTATAGCGTTTACCTATGTAAGGCTTATTCCAGTTCCTTATATATATATATATATATATATATATATATATATATTATTTCAAGAAAAAAACAATATTCGGTCACATTAGGATAATAAATTTATTTCCTTCCTGTTAAGACCATTGATATGAATCAAAGACTCTAAAATAATTTTTTATAGGACTTCATCAGATTCAATAGAAAAAAATTTTTTTATTATCCTAATGTAAGCGAATATTGTTTTTTTCTTGAAATAATATATATATATATATATATATATATGTATGTATACTGACACACTCTCTCCCACACACACATCACCACACACACAATCATATATATATATATATATATACACACACAATTATATATATATATATATATATATATATATATATATATATTGTGTTACGTACAGAATTTAAGCAATACTTCTATGAGCATATTAAGATTAATAAAATATTTCGAAATCGATTTGAATATTTTAGAATTCTAAAAGAGGGTACTCTTCGTTTCGATCACGTCTCTTCAGATAATTAAAACCGTGACGATTAAGTTTATGCACGAGGAATTAAAATTAGGTATAATAACCGTCGAAAAGTATAGAATTTAGTGGCGGGAGGTAACTGATTAAAAAATAAGGATAAGTTTAATTCCTCATTGATAAACTTAATTGTCACGGTTTTAATTCTCTGAAGAGACCTGACCAAAACGAAGAAAAATAAAAACAAAATTTTAGAATTTTGAAATATTTCAATTGATTCTAAAATATTTTTATTAGTCTTAATATGCATATGAATTTTAAAAGCATTGTTTGGCCAGGTTTCGATCTCTGTTTAAGACATCTCACGTGTCTAGCCACACTGATGAGTTGGGATACAACTCAACAGTCTGTCTGTGGATGAAAACATATATGCTCCCTCACCGAGAGTTGAGCTCTCTCGCGAAAGAATTAACGGTTGCCACTTGCGTAATGTAAAGCCCTTCTATCGAATAGAGCGCTCGGTAGCTGTTCGCATAAAATGTAAACAAATGCCAACATCTAATTCATATATGTTAAATTCTATCACTTACTTTGGGATTACAGGTGGATGTGATATTATGTCATCGGGCTGATGTAAAGTTGGCCGGGTTTCGATCTCAACTTAAGGTATCTCACATGTCTAGCCACACTGATGAGTTGGGATATAACGAAACAGCCTGTCTGTGGGTGACTATATATATATATACATTTATATATTTACTAATCTAATATCTACCAGCATTCACGGTACCCGAAAAAAACAAAAAAAAAAACCCGCCAGGAACAAGAGATAAAAGTATCTCGAATCACCGCCCGGAGGAAAAAGAAAAAATTATAGGTCAAAAGAAAGAAAAGGCCAATCTCGTCCGACCCCTTGAAAAAAATCAAGGGATACGCAGTCAGTGGTCAAAAGAAAACTAAAAACCTTTCGCGAATCCTGCAATGCTACAATTACAAAAGTGCTCAACACAAGTGGAGTCAATTATAAAATTAACTTAAATCTCGAGTCGAAAATTTAAGTTAATTTTTATATATATATATATATATATATATTCTCCCACGTATGATAGTAACGTGTATTTCCAGCTTAACACATGATTTAACACCACTATAATTAAGACTGATTGGACACTTTTCTCACTTCCTGGTCGAGTCGTACCAAAGATTAAAAAAATAGTTCTTGATCTCTCCTTGCTTAACACTCAGCATTATAATGTACGGATCAAGAGTAGGTGGAGTATCCAAGGAAAGGAGTAGTACCCTTCCCTACACATCGGTGTAGTAGCTATTGAAAATAGAGCTTCCGGGTCGCCTTAGACCGCGGTCGGCCGACTTATAAACCAGTTGCCGTGATGGCTGATTGTATTAATGATTTTATCATCTGATTTGGTTGGGCCGCAAGTTTTACAGTTGGCTATTAAGTTAGGTAAAATTTTGGAGCGGAAATGTAAGTCAAGTTCAAGCGAGTGTGCCCCGATCAGAGACCTATCAATTCTACACAGGAAGACCAAATGTAAACAAGATAGATTCATGTCTTGTCACAAGTTTTATTGAGGTAATGAAAACACGGTAAAAAATTGGGGACGCGTGTGAGATGTCGCCTTAACTTAGTGGGATGGCATCACGCTGATGATAACCTGAATTTAGATATATAAGAATGAGCGAGTTTTGAAAAAAGTTGTCTGTTGTCAATTAGAAGTTGGCGTTCCAAGAGTTCGGTTGGGGCGGTGAGACTGTCTTTTTGCATCTGTTCACAAATTCTTACCAATTTTATCTCTCGTGTTTTTGTATGCAGTCTGGCCATGGAACAGTGTATCTGGAATATAGAGCGACAAATTCTATAAATATATTGGACATCTTACTGTTACACCAGTACGTTCCAATAAATGATTGTTGACTATTTACGGAGAGTTCTTCTTGTCTTTGAGTTGCCAACACCCAGGCAACTTTGTTCTAACGAATCCCCTCGACTGTTGGAAGAAGTTCCGGAAGAATTGTGTCATTCCCTATCTGTGGATGGAGGTGCTCGTGGTGTAATGGTTATCGTCGCAGGATATGGACACGGCGACACGAGTTCAAATCCTGGACCTGACTGATTACATTTCACATAGCACTAAAACCCTTGGGAAAGGTATGAATCCAATGATTCTCCCTCCAGCTATGGGTAAATAGTAGGGTAGACTAGGTTCTTCAGCCTTGGTGAGGCAACTAGTCTAGGAGAAGGAAAACTCTGAATTCAAGCCTGTTAAACTCTGTTTAAAAATTGACATTGTGTCATATCCTGCCCGAGCGGAGGGGTTGGTAAATATGATCTGTGGATCTTTCAAACACAGCGTGGTCACAGAAGAGATTGATAAACAAACTACCTGGAAACGCATTTGGCACCGTCACCAGGATAAGACCAAAGTAAAAGTACCGTGACAACTATGGTACCACATTTGGCGCCGTTACCAAGATAAGAGCAATCATTATTATTACATTTGGTCCCACAAATGTCGTGCTCAACGGTATTACATTTGGAGCTGGTACCGACGTTGGGTATCAGAGACCGCGATATTGTTACAGTGGTGCTGTGCGAACACATTGTTACATTTAGTAACGTACCCAAACGACAGCGTTAAAAACGACAACCGACCCCAGAACATAGCATCTCATTTGGTGCCGGACCAAAGCGATAGTGTTATAATTGGTACTGGGTCAATTCTGATGACTGTGCTTACTTCAGGTTAACATAAAGCAAAAGACTTTGAGGGTTCATAATTTGATATTTTTCGGGGTTTTATACATGTTTCGCTGAAGTAGCTTTGATCACTTTTTCTTAAAAATTTTCTTATTTGTATTTACATTTTCATCACACACACGCACACACACACACACACACACACACACATATATATATATATATATATGTGTGTGTGTGTTTACCAACTTCCTACACTCGAGCAAGATTCCACATAAAGTCAATTTTTTTAAGCGGAATTTAATAGGTTTGGATTCAGAGTTTTCCTTCTCTCAGACTGGTTGTCATGCCACCAAAGCTAAAGAATCTAGTTTACCCTACTATTTAGCTGGATAGAAGATAGTTGGATTCATGCTTTTCCCAAGCCTCGTCCAGGAGTTGAACACGGGTCTCCGTTTCCGTTTCCTTCCACAATAACCATTACACTAGAAGCACCTAAATGGATGAAATTGATAGTAAATCACACACACACACATACACACACACAACTATTTTTTATCCATGGTGCTATTTTTTTATTTAATGTAGCAGTTTGAGCATGGTTGGTTTATCGAGGATCAATATTTACTAATTTTAGTATTATACATTGACTGTAATACCAATAAAAATATTCGCTAAAAAGGAAGGACTTTTCTCTCCACTTCCGCTCCTACGCAGTGCAGTAATTCATTCCACTTGGTTGTACCGGGAAAACTTTGTATTTATTATTCATTCCTGTGTCTATTTACTCCTAATGAAGTTTCATCTTATGACTGTATCTTGTATTCCATAGATGATACTTTTAGTCTGAAACTATTATAAGAAGGTGGGATTTGAAATTACTTTGAGTTTATATATATATATATATATATATATATATATCAAAAGGAATAAGTCTGCAAGTGATTTCAAATTTGGTATTCAGCTTTTCACACACACACACACACACACACACACACACACACAATTCCATTGAATTCCCGGATAATTATCTCCAATGGCACATTCACAGACATAAAAGATTGGAATTAAACGAAATCAAAACAACCTATCAAAGAAATCTTTACAATATACATATACATATATATATATATATGTGTGTGTGTGTGTGTGTGTGTTAAAAGTAAAAGTAAAGTCGGTGACTTTAGTCGAGGGTGACCCGAAGACTCCCTTTTCAATAACTACTACACCAAGGTGTAAGGGAGGGCGCTACTTCTTCCCTGAATTGCTCCACTTTACCCCTGATCCTTACCTTATAATGATGAGTGTTAAACAAGGCGGCATCAAGTACCATTTTTTGAGTCTTTGGTATGATTCGACCTAGGATTAAACCCCAGTCTCCCTGACCATTTGCGAACACTCTACTCATTCGGGCAATGGCCCGGTATATATATATATATATAACAGCCAGAACTTATCTTACTCATATAAATCGTCTGAAGTGGATATAAAAGTCCAAAATATGTGTAATGCAAAAGTATATATATATATATATATATATATATAAGAATAATGATAATGAACTATGAAATTTGATAGAGAACTAAAAATACTATGGAACATAAAGGTGACGTTCATACCAATTGTAGTTGGTTCACTTGGAACAATCCCTATAGGATTGGTAAATGGACTGGAAGATTTGGAAATAAAAGGACAAGTCGAAAGCATCCAGTCTACCGTATTATTAAGATCGGCCAGAATTTTAAGAAGAGTCCTGGAGACTTGAGGGGGCTTGCTGTCAGTCAAACACCCGGGGAAAAGAATGTTTGTTCTATACGTTGAATGTTGATGTGTTTTTAATCCCAAATTAATCATGCATCTATCGTTGTGGATATTGAGCACTATAATTGGATACTCCTACCCCTTGTGTTATGAAATAGCTGAGTGATTTCGGTTCATGCCTTTGAGTTTAGTTAGGCTGAGAACCTTTCGGCTCAGCACATGGGTTGGTTGGGTGTAAGATTGAAGCAGGTGTTAACGCGGGTGCGCGCGAGCGGATGGAGGTGTCACTCAGATGTCATAACAGTCCGAGACGATACTGGGTGACAAGGTGCGGATGTCGTCACGCACCGGATGCACACGGAAGTTTGTGTGAGAATTTGAAGAAAATAAGAGTTGGGTTTTAGACACCAAAACGAGAAGGATCAATTTTGGAGCTCGCAGGCGCGAGGCGAGTTTGCGCCCTATGGGGGGGGCGCTCGAGTTGGGGGCCGAATGAATAAGACAGCGTAGAAGATTGTGTCTCTCCTCCTTACGTCGAAACCTTTAACTCAAAGTTAATAAAAAGGTTTCGTACCTGAACAAGAAGTAGTTACGTGTTTTTGAGATTCCTGTTCTTTATATGTTCAGTAGTAATGAACATTACATGTCTATTTCGCACATAGCCATATTCGTGTATATGGCTACGCAACACTTGAATTTCCCCCTCGAATTATATATATATATATAAGTTAAAATAGAGTTGAAACAGAGTCAACGTCACTTGGTGTCTGTCGCTTATTTTGAACCAAGGACTCTAAATGTAATGATCACACAGGTAAGAAACAGTCACCAAGCGCTGTTGACTCTGTGTCTATTCCATTCTAACTTAAACCTACACATTTTCTATTACCGATAGTGGGGACTCTTCAATAACGAGTATAGCAAACGCCATTATATATATATATATATATATATCCTGCACGAGAAGGGTGCGACACAAGGTTAATTTTGTGCGGAGTTTAACAGGTTTGAATTCAGGGTTTTCCTTCTCCTAGACTGGTTGTCATACCAAGGTTAAAGAACTCAGTCTGCCCTACAATTTACTCATAGCTGGAGTGAGAATAGTTGGATTCATCCCTTTCCCAAATGTAATAGCGAAATGTAAAGACCTTCGTAATGCAAAATGTAAAGACCTTCGTCCAGGATTCGAACTCCAATCACCGTGTCCACTTTCTACGGCGGTAACCATATATATACGAGATTCATTCGAAAAATTGGTGAATTTTGCCTCAGGAGTTGGAAATAGAAAGCAGTGTTTATACGTGCACTTTTTTTTAAAGGAAATCAATAGTGATAGGTCCTCTCAAGTCCCTGTCAGCATGACCTTCTTTACTGACCGCTGAGCGTGGTTCTTTTTCTTTACTCCAAAGTCAGTTTTTTCTATTTCATGGAGTTTTTTTTTACTCAGGCTCATATTTAGTCAATTTTAAAAGATTTTTTTGACGAGAACCTGCTTATCTGTACTCATCATACATTCTCTTGTAAATTTCACATGGTTTGCACATTTGAGCCATGAAAGTTTCGATGACAGAACCTTGTTTAATCATGGAGTATTCTATTTGATTTGCCACCGTTTGAATAGTCTCATATTTTTTCGATATCTGAAACTAGGTAGAAATTAAGAATCCCCTCTTCCCTACAACTCCCCCTCCTAAAAATGAGACCGCTGATACTAATGCAATAATGGAAAAAGCGAAGAATTTCTAGAATCTTAAAGTCTCGTTAAAATATAATAAAAAGGAAGTGAGGTTACTCTCCCTTCAACCCCACGATGTATTGTAACTAAAACAAGTAAATAAATCATGGAATGGAAATACAAAGCCGACAGATAGCGATAAAAATGTCTAATCAAAAAACTCTAATGGGAATCAAGCAGTTCTATTTCAAACGATTCCATTTAGTGTAATATAATGGCCGAGGGATTTCGTTTTATGCCTTTGAGTTTAGTTAGGCTGAGAACCTTTCGGATCAGTGCATGGGTTACTTAGGTGCAACATTAACACAGGTGTTCACGCGCGTGCAGGCGGAGCGGACGTGTCACTCAGAGATGTCACAATAGCCCAGATGTGAAATGGAGGCTAGCGAGTGCGAATGACGTCACGCACTGGAAGCGCGCGGAGGATTTGGGGATTTTGAAAAAGTCAGTGAGTTAAGTCCTGCCTCGGGAGAAGACGGTTGACTTTCGCTTGCTCGCGGAGGCCTTGGGCAGGTGTCGTATGAGATGGGGGGGGTAGATGAAAAAACCAAAATAGAAAGAATGTGTATCTCTCTCCTTATGTCGAAGAACCTTTAAACTCAAAGGTAATAAAAAGTTTCGCACCTGAACTGAGAAGTCGTTACGTGTTTTTCGTGTTTAGAGATCCTATGTTCTATGTTATATATATATGAACATTCTATGTCCATTTCGCATATCCGTATCTGGCTTAATGTCGTTAGCTATAACAACGGGGGAAATTACAAATTAGTTCGTAAGATTAAAATCGAAACAATAATTAACAAATCATGCTTTGACTTTAAAAAAAAAGTTTAAACCTAAAGTTTAAAAAGCTTAAATATAAACATTTTTCATGACTTGCTGGAGTGTCTTCTTCCTTAAAAAATACTAACTCACATCAACCAACCCCATCTCTAAGAGGAGTGTTAATTGATGAGGAAATCACAAAAAACAGCCACTGCAATATTGCTTTAACTCTTTGTCAGAGAATTCTGTGCTATCCACGCGACCTGAGGATATATATAATCCACAGAGAGACCTGTTTCGTTCTATCAGGACTCTTCAGTGTGGCTAGATTCCCGAAGCAGGGATCGAAACCCAGTTGACCCAAAAGCCAACCCAAGATTCTACCACTCAGCCACGAGCGCAAGGGGAGGAAATTTAAACGGTTATGAATCACAATTGTTATTGTTTACATATATCCGCTTAACGGCTACTGAGAGCTCGATTCATATGAAGAGCCTTGCATTACGCTAATGACAACACATTTACTTCATTCGCTAGAGAACTCAACCTAATATATATATATATATATATATATCATTTATTATACATATATTATTATTATATAATAGCTCTATCCTAGATATTGTGCGCTCTCCATATTATATTGCACTTGGTTAGACACAAACCCGCAAAGTGATTTAGTGACAACCAAGACTGTTATAATATATATATATATATATATATATATATATATATAGAGAGAGAGAGAGAGAGGAAAAATTGAAAAACAAAGGTAAATCAAAGAGAAGAATTTAATGCAAAAGAAAGTCGACGTTTCTGTTCAAATGAACCTTCATCAAGACTAGCTGAGATGATATTGAGTAACGTTAGATCACTGATAACGTCATTTGATATCATCCTTTCTTGTCATGATGATTGTTCACTAGAACCGAAACATTAAAATGTCGATTTTCTTTTACATTAGATTCTTTTCTTTTCGTCTATATTATCAGATTCATTTCCATTATTACATAAATTACTGGGTGGGTCAAAATGATCTGACACATTTGTAGGTTTAATAAAAGTAAATTAGAATAAATAATGAAAAAAGTGATTTTATTTTCCAAATGTACATATGAGACTATTTTGTTTTATTTCGTTTTAAAGATGACATCAGTCAAATGTTTACTGTAATTGTCCACGCACTGACGAAGACGTTCGCGAAAGTTGTCCACTACTCGACGGATCATTTTATGTGGAATGGCAACAATTTTATTTCAATGCTGATCTAGTAGCTCTGAACTTAGTAACCTATAATAAAATCGTGTTTCGATTTGGTACGGCATCGCCCTAAGTACACCCGGAATACTCTTTGTGTTGCAGTTACAGACTCGTTCTTGATAAACGTTTCTACAATGAAAGCGTGATGCTGGCCTGTTCAATCAATATGGATTACCTAAAACGAATTAAAACAAAATGGCATCTTAGGTACATTTGGAAAAAAAAAACTTTATTTATTCTAATTTGCTTTTATTAAACCTACAAAAGTGTCAGATCATTTTGACTCACCCCGAATATATATCTGATGATGACCTATGAAGTGTCTAAAAGTGATCGGGACAATTTCGGTAAATTCATCTACCAACTCCAATCTAAAACCAAAAGACTTGTCATGAACCTTGAAAAGATCCTTTTAAAATTATATAGAAAAAATGTGTCTTTATTATTTAATCAAACATTCTTAAATGAAGAACTGCTGCCCTACTACACACATATATAGGTGTGTGCGTGTGTGTGTGTATATGAATGAATTAAGTAGGTGTTCAGGTGAAATGTTTAATGACCTTTTTCAGTTAATGACAGGGATGCCCAGCGTTGTACAAGAAATATAGCTTCATCTATGACAGTACAAATGGTACAATTAATTTTCAATTAGATGTAACATTCAACAAATTTGTAGATGTGTCTGATATTCATCTAACTTCTCACCCGACCGTACTTAAATTTGTGGATGTGTGTTGTATATCGATTCAGTGAGCTCAATAATAACAGTACAGATACGAACGAAATCCTTTCTTATAAAAATATATCTCTCATTTTATTCTCAAAAGGGGTCCATCGTTTATTGTTGGTTTGAGAGATAGATGGAGAGACATATACTCAGAAAGACGACTTCTTCCCATATCTTCTTCCGGGAGCCAAGGGGTGCCAACGCTTGCACTCCTTTGCAAGCCGAAACACCACTGATCGTCTGCGTGTCCCTCGCTCGACTCCGATTCTCTGCAATCTGTCTAAATCTGCCTGTGTGGTTCTCATCACGTGGTCTCTTTCCGGTTATACATCTGTTGTACCAGAGTGCCCTGATCGCGCTGCTGTTTGCTAATCAAAATGTGACAGCTTGCTAAAGCACACGGGGCCACTTGGAACGAACCGAAAATCCATGTCATATGTTATATAACATGTGTTGAAGTCATTTTAAACGTCGGTGTTCGCACACAATTTTATAAACCATAAAATTTGTATCCATTTATCTTCAAAATTAGGAAAGTTAAACCACTTCATAAAAGTTTGGTCTGTATTTGTATAAGAATTCAATCATTGTTTGACTTTAATAAAAGTGACTCCACCTACTTTATTATTAGTAATAACCATCTTATAATCCATGTGTCACGTGGTCAAGTGCTGTGTATGAATAATTTTCCTAGCTTTAATAAAAGCGACTGTAAATCTTTTAACTTTAATAATGACTACCTTACGACTTCCGGAGAAAGTTCTCGTTGCGTAAGGGCTAACATACAAGAATGCGATGTTATTGTGAGCTCGAACTTCAGGCACACTATTATATCTAGTTTTGGATTAATGCCCTTGGAAAAGGCCTTTATGGTTTGGTCAGGTTTTATTGCACATCAATAAATGTTGGTTATTTAATGCCAAATCAATCTATATACATATAAACAGTTCTTTTCCAAACAATTCAGTTTAGTATAAGTGCACAGTTTAGTTCTATTTAATCCATAGATAGGACCCTATCAGGTGCTACCACTACGGGCCAGACTGGACCTGGGAGCGATGCCAATAAAGGGGTACTTCGCATTCCCCAAAGCTCCAGCATTACTGGAACCTCACTATCAGATTGTTTAGTGTCATATCCGGGACACTTGTTCGGGGGTGGTGGTGCTTACCACTTTGCAGAGAAGCAGTCGGTGTATTTTACAGTCCCAGCCGACTTGACAAATTTGGAAAGGCATGAACCCATTTTCTCCGTAGCTACTGTCACTTCTGTTTTTCAACAAGGATGACTTTGGCATCAAATATCCAATGAAGGTTGATATGCCATTAAGAAAGAGACCAAACCAAAACCAAACCTATGATACATGTGTAACATAGAATATAAGTACTGCTTATGAATAATTATCCAATCTTTTATAAAAGCGACGTTATTTTTCCCAAAGGAACTGTACAAGAATTTTCTTCAATCTTTCTTCTTACTCAAAATTTGCAGATGATATTAAAATTCTTACATTTTTGAGGGCGTTTTTTTTTCTTTCAGAAGATCGTGTTCGTACTAAAAGTTTCCTTTAGACTCAAATTTCACATAAAATTTGGATAGAAGTGTAAATCAAAATGAAGATATGGTAATTTATTTCATAAATTTTAAGAAGGTTTGAAAACTTGACAGAAAGTTTCCGATTTGAATAGAAGACTACATAAAAGTACATTAATTAAACCTGAAAATAAGTACTTAGACAAAAAAGAAAAAAATGAAAATATTTCTTTATACTGTTTAAACTAGGGCGCCTCGAGTAGTGTAATGGTTAGTAAACTTGACAAGCAAACCTGCAAGAATGAGTTCGAGTCTCATTGTGTGCCCCATTCATTCGGCCTTGTGTCACATCTAAGCAAAAAGCTTAGTAAATTACTATACTGTTTAAACTACAAAGTCTAAAGATAGAATCGAATACACTAACAATTGTCTGTCCAGTGATATATTCCTTCCCAGCCTCAGAAGACTGGTGATCTTATTTCTATCGGCTTAATATGTATTTCTCGAACCGACTCACAGGATGTGACACAATGTCAATTTTTAAACGGAGTAAAGCTAGTCTAAATCCAGTTTACCTTCTCCTTGAGTAGATGCTTAATCAGGGTTAAAAAAAATCTCAATGCACCCTACAATTTACTCATTAGAGTGTTCGCCAACGGTCTGGGAGACCAGGGTTCAGTCCCAGGTCGGGTCATACCAAAAACTTTAAAAGTGGTGCTTGATACCTCCTTGCTTAACACTCAGCAATATAAGGTACGTATCAAGGGTAAAGTGAAGCAAACAAGGGAAAGGAGTAGTGCACTCCCCTATACCTCGGTGTAGTAGCTATTGAAAAGGAAGCCTTCCGGTCGCCCTCGACTAAGGTGGCTAACTTTACTTTACTTTTACTGAATGGGGAGAAGAAATCGACCCATCCTTTTCGAAAGGGCATTAGCACAAACACTCACCTCTAGAACTTAGTTCACCGATTCCATTTACTTCAAGGATAACTGTTACGCTAACCCTAACCCGCCTCCCTGTGTCGGCTGAATATATTTCCCAAGCATAATAGTGTCATCTCCGATTAGTTAGGAATTTGCATCAAGGCCACGCAACTGGTTCCAGATATTTTTGAGATGGACCTTGTACTTAAAAGGCCAAGACTGATTACCTGCAATGGCAACGTGTTTGATTTCTAAGCAGAATGGTAAGTTTCCCCCCACCCCATCTATGCTCTCATTCGTTTTGTCTTGAACAGCAAACGCTGATATTTCAGACGAAGTTATAAATAATTAATTTCGACGGTTGAATTTAATTAATATTTTCTCCCGCTGCTGACAGAGATACACGGCGCCGTCATTGAAGAATCTAACTAACTAAATAAAACTAATCACAAACGACGATTTGCTCACGTCCAGATATGCAAAACATTTATAGAAATACACTTAAAGGCCTCTTTTGGTGACCCTTAAGTTTGATGCCGGGTTTCGTTTTATATATATATATAGTAAGTTGTCCGACCGTAGTCGAGGACTACCCAAAGGCTCCTTTTTTATAGCTACTATACGGAGGTTTAGGGGAAGACGCTACTCCTTTCTCTGGATTATTCCATTTAAACTTGATATATATATATATATATATATATATATATATATATATATTGTCATCCATTGACAGACTAATATATATATATATATATATATATATATATATATGTATAACAGTCTGTCTGTGGATGACAATATATATATATATATATATATATATATATATATGTATGTATTACGGGCTGGTTGGCATAGTTGGTAGAGTATTTGGCTTTAGTCCGAGACACTTGAATTCAAATCCAGGTCGAGTCGTACCAAAGACTCAAAAATGGTACTCAACATTATAAGGTACGGATCAAGAGTAAATGGAATGATCCATAGAAAGGAGTAGTGTCCTCTCTTACCCCTCAGTGTAGTAGCTATTGAAAAGGGAACCTGTTTAAGATATGTCAGGATTACGTGCTAGACACGTCAATAGATCTCACAAAAGAAAATGGTTCGCATAAAAAAAAGACAAAATGCCGAGGATATCCTGCTGAGACTAGGAGGTGCCCGTTGTGTAAGGGCTATCGTCGTAGGAAATGGACACGGCGACTCGAGTTCAAATCCTGGATGTGACTGATTGCATTTCACATAGCACTAATACCCTTGGGAAAGGTATGAATCCAATTATTCTCCCTCCAGCTATGGGTAAATAGTAGAACAGACTGGGTTCTTTAGCCTTGGTAAGGCAACTAGTCAAGGAAAAGGAAAACTCTGAATTCAAACCTGTTAAACTCCGCTTAAAAATTGACCTTGTGTCATATCCTGCCCGGGCGGAGGGGTTGGTAAATATGATATCCTGCTGAGACTATGAAAAATGCTGACTACATGGATAGTGTAGCACTTCCGACAAGTACACCGGCCCAAGCTGAATCATTTCTAAATAGCCTTAAGCAAGCAGCAGGAAGCATTGGTCTGTACTTTAAGTGGTAAGTCATAGAAATTAGTAAATCAGTGCACATGCCTCGCCAGCAACATCTCATCTACTGAAAGCGGTACCAACACACGCATAATGAAGGCATGGACCGCAATCAACGTGTTATCGAACGTAAAATAAAACGGGATTTCTTTCAAGCTGTGGCTGTGTCAGAATAACTGTATAGATGCACCACTTTGAAACTTATGAAATGCATAAAGAAAAATGCTATATGGGAACAACACAAGAATTCTACGTGCTGTTTGATCAAATCTTGGAAGAAACACTTCACAAAACAGGAGCTTTACAGCCACTTACCTCCTATCTCTCGAATAATCCAAGACGAAGAAGACATATTGGACACTGTTGAGAAGTAAGAACGAACTCATAAGTGACGCTCTTCAACGCATTCCTACAAATGGATACAATAGTCTTTGCCGGTGATCCATTACTATAAGAAATTTTCCATTTCCACCACAAATGCAGGCCAACATTATGTCCTAATCTACAACTTCTGCCTTTTTATCAACGTCGATCTTCTTTGTCTGAAGTCGACGGTTGTATTCCTTTAGCCGAACGAGTGGTGATATAATTGAAACTGCAACCCAAAGTCCACAAACAATTTCATTTTGGGCACCAGGGAATCAGCCATATTAAGGCCTTACCTTGCAGCTACATCCTGTCTGAATTTATTAAGCAAATCGTATTAACTTCAATAATTTTGTTTGAAAAAAACTAACAAATTTTAAATAATAATTTAGTTATCAAAACAAAGTTTGAGTCAAAATTTCATTTGGTATCAATATATTTTATTGAAGTTATCTCAGGTATTCTAAAATATGCTGTCTGAAGTTATTAGAAAAATCTAATAATCACATTTTACTTTCATAAAAAGCTAATAAAACTCATTAAAAATTGATCAACATCTACGATAGAAATAAACAATAAGCAGATCTGATAAGTCTGTCATTCATTTACATTTTAATCTTGTGATTCATCTCATTAACAGCCAGTAATCTATTATTTTATTTTATCATTATTTATTTATTATCATTGATTTTTCTTGGTTCTTACCTTTTTTTACTGCAGTAGGTTCAGTTTCTGATATAGTAATTTTGATTGCTTCCCATAGGTCTGCTTTGCTATTATAATGTTTGCCACCTACAATAATTTCATCTTCACAACAGGTCGTAGGTTTTCGGTTAAATTCATATCAGGACTTTACGGTGGTCATTCTATTATCTTCTCTCCTGTAAATCTTTTATGCTCAAAGAATTCTTGGGTAATGTTAGAAAAGAGTAATGTGATAGAGTATTGTCCTACATATATACTCATCTCAGTTTAAAACTGCAAGACTAGGACTTGTACCATGCAAAGAAAGTTTTGTCCATAAAATCACAATATTTACACTGTTTAATTTAATTCTTTCATCAGGTTTGAATGGTATGATAATGGTTTGGTTGACAATATCAGCCTATAACGTCGGGGGGTGTCCTCGTGGTGTAATGGTTAAAGCGTTGGATTGTGGAATCGTAGTAAGCGAGTTCGTATTCCAGTGGCGCTATTACGTTCACTTTCGGGCAAATACCCTTGGGAAAGGTATGAACCCCCTTATCCTTCCAGCTATGGGCTAAATAGTACCGCTACAATTCTTCTTGGAAAATAACTTTGGCATTAAATAACCTACAAAGGTTGATATGGAAAGAAACCAAACCAAACCTATACCGTCACACAACCGCCTCTTTGATGCCTTCTTTTAACCACAGGAACGTTCGATTTGCATAAAATCCATTCTATGGCTCATCCACCAGGTTCATCAACTCTCACTCAAGATTCGTCCGTAGAAATTACTCGAGAAAGACAATTTACCTGTATTTCTAAGCCCAATCGAAAAATATCTACTTTAGTGAGTGGATGTTGCCAAAGAAAATGTTTTTTCCAAATATCAATTCACAAAGTACTTTAAACCTTTTGTCCTTCTTAACAACCTCAATTCCAGATTTTTCAAAGATCTGAGCATTGGTCAAATCTAGTTGTTTCGCTATAATTCGTTTTTTTATTTTACGCCCATCTCGAGAAAGCAAATTCTTAAAGCCTTTTTATTTGCTTCGAGTTCTCAACTTCGTTATATCTTAAACAATCTTCTTTATAATTCGATGATGTCTGCAAAGCTCTTTTAAAATCTCCAAAGTGGACATTCCCGCAATAACTTTGTTATTTTCTTTTTTCAGCAATTGTTAGTTCATCTTCTTTACCCATGTTTCAATGTATATTATGGAAAAGAAGAAAAAATGTTTTTATTAGCATTCAGACGTCTTAAGCTAATATTAATTCAAACTGCATATTAACTTCCGCCAGTCCATTTTCGTAAAACAATTATTCTCCATTTTCGTATAGCAGGTATTTTTAATTGGATACTTCATGCTCACCAAAGACTATCACGATGGTTTTGAAAAATGGACACAGAGTCACATTGTGCTTAAGAAATATCATCCATGATATATAAGTACAGTTTTCTATCAGTTTTGTATAGGCAAAACAACTGCGTCTCTCACACATTTCATTGACTGATTCACTTGATCCAGTCATTCCGTTAGATATTTTGTACTTTTGAACTGTCTAAGCATTCCCAACCTAAACCTAGATGGTCAAGTCGGTCGGAGCTGCAGAATACACCGACTGCATCTCTGCGAGGGGAGGGAAAGACTGCCACCGCCCATCGAGTGTCCTGTGGTCCAGTCGGCTAGGGCTGCAGAATACACCGACAGCATCTCTGTGGAGGGGTAAGACTACCTCTGCCCATCGAGTGTCCTGTGGCCCAGTCAGCTAGGGCTGCAGAATATACCGACTGCATCTCTGTGGAGGGGTAAGACTGCCCCCGCCCATCGAGTGTCCTGTGGCCCAGTCAGCTAGGGCTGCAGAATACATCGACTGCATCTCTGCGGGGGCGGGGTAAGACTGCCCCCGCCCATCGAGTGTCCTGTGGTCCAGTTGGCTAGAGCTGCAGAATACACCGACAGCATCTCTGTGGAGGGGTAAGACTACCTCTGCCCATCGAGTGTCCTGTGGCCCAGTCGGTTAGGACTGCAGAATACACCGACTGCATCTTTGCTGAGTGGTAAGACTGCCCCCGCCCATCGAGTGTCCTGTGGCCCAGTCGGCTCGGGCTGCAGAATACACTGACTGCATCTCTGCGGAGGGATAAGATTCCCCCCACCAACGAGTGTCCTGTATTTGATACTAAACAATCTGATGTTAAGGCTCCAGCAATGCTGGAGCTTTGGGGGAATGTTGAATACCTCTTTATTACCATCGCTCCCAGATCAACTCTGACCCGGAGTGGAAGCACCTGATAGGGTCTTATCATTGGGTTAAATAGATCTAAACTGTGTTTGTATGCTAAACTGAATTATTTGAAATAGAACTGTTTATATTTATAAATGGAATCAAGTCTTGGTAAAGTCGACAAATAGTAATGTCGCTTGTAGGTTTTTTGCCCGTACACATTCAAGGATTCTACGGATGGTCAATATTTGTGATGTCGTGGATCGATACTACTGTGTGGATGCACTACTTGGACGCTAACTAAACGGCTGGAGAAGAAGCTAGACGGCAATTACACAAGAATGTTGCGAGCAATATTGAACAAGTCCTGGCGGCAACACCTCACAAGGCACCAACTATACGGCCACCTGCCTTCCATCACGAAAACTATCCAAGTTAGATGAACCAGATATGCAGGACACTGCTGGAGAAGCAGGGACGAGCTCATAAGTGATGTACTCTTATGGACCCCCACATATGGCCGGGCAAAGCAGGACGATTAGCTCGAACATACATACAGCAGCTCTGTGAAGATACGGTATGTAGCCCCGAAGACCTGCCAGAGGCGATGAACGATAGGGAAAAGTGGTGAGAGTGGGTCAGGGATATCCGTGCTAGCAGCACGACATGATGATGATATGTATAAAAACAGATTTGGCATTAAATAACCCACAATGGTTGATGTGTCATAAAATCAAATAAAACCAAACCGAGAGTCGAAAAAATGGCTAAAAAATGACAAAAACAAGGACGGCAGACGTCATTAGAAGATTGGTTAAACCATTGCAGGTCGACCAGCGCCAATGATTAGATACCTCAAAGGGGAGGTGCAAGGAGGACTACAACCAAACGAATCTATTATTTGTACATCCCTATCTAGTGTAAATGAGATCATCACACTTGCTCGAGATTCTCAGTGACACATTCAGAAAGAAAAAAGGGAAAGGAAATATGGCCTTGTGCCACATCTAAAAAAGAAAGCTTTGTAAATTATAAAAGAGGAAAGGAAAAGAAAGACTAGAATATGATTCAACCAGAGATCAAGATATAGGACTTGTTTTTCTTAACACGACGAACAAGGCAAAAGAAAACGGACACTAAGTGAGAACACAGCAGGTACCAATTCTGATCTTTTATTTAAAATATTCCTTGGGTTAGTAAAATCTATAATTTAACATTTTTCTTTTAAGTACAAGTTATATTGTTTGGATCCCACATTGTTAGAATATACTCTTTTAAAAATTGGCCATTTAACTTCTGGTCTAACGTAATGGCCGAAGGATTTCGGTTCATGCCTTTGAGTTTAGTTAGGCTGAGAACCTTTCGGCTCAGCACATGGGTTAGTTAGGTGCAACATTGAGGCAGGTGTTAACGCGGGCGGGCGTTGGCGGATGGAGGTGTCACTCAGAGATGTTACAATAGTCCGAGACAGGGTGCGGGTGAAGTCATGCACCGGAAGCGCGAGGAGGTTGGTGAGAATCTGAAGAAAGTAGGAGAGTTGAAAAATAGACGCCAAACGAAGCGGTTGACTTTTGCGAGCTCGCCGAAGCAGGCGAATTTGTGCCCTATGGGTGCCGCACGAGATGGGGGCCAGATGAATAAGGTTTGGTTTCTTTGTTTAATGGTATATCAACCTTTGTAGGTTATTTAATGCCAAAGCCATTCTCCTAGAAGAACAGTAGTGGTACTATTTAACCCATAGCTGGGAGGATAAGGGGGTTCATACCTTTCCTAAGGGTATTTGTCCGAAAGTGAACGTAATAGCGCGACTGGAATACGAACTCGCTTACTACGATTCCACTGTCTATCGTTTTAACCATTACACCACGAAGACCCCCCCCCAGATGAATAAGATAGCATAGCAAGATTGTGTCTCTCCTTATGTCGAAACCTTTAACTCAAAGTTAATAAAAAGGTTTCGTACCTGAACAAGAAGTCGTTACGTGTTTTCGAATTTCGAGATTCCTATGTTCTTTATATGTTCTGTCGTTATGAACATTATATGTCTATTTTGCACATGGCTTTATCTAGCGTTAATTGTGAATATGGTACAGATTTTCGCCAACTTCCATTCTTGGGAGTCTTTTGATACAACATCTAACTTCCTTCATCAGGAAACATACCTGTATGAAAACTTACGTCCATCTCAAACAGTTCTCTACTAGTTAAGGAAACATCTGGTATGCGAGTCTCTTGGGTTTGTCTATTGAGGCCTTCAGCAGAAATAACATTCTCAGTCCTTTGGGATAATTTTTCAGTGGCTACATTTGAATAATCCATCTCTTCATTGGCATCGCCATTACAAGATTTTTCATCCATTGGAACTTCTATCTCCTGATCATGAATATCTGATTGTATATTGGAGTTTTTTTTTACCATTTCTTGTATCATAAGACAAGCTGGATTTATATAATGTCTGCAAGAATATATTGAAGAATTGTCTCATTTCTTAATGAATAGTGAAGAAAAAAGAAGGAAAAAACATTTTTCACATGGTGTTAATTGTGGCTATAGTACACTGGTTCCTCATGATATTTTTCTTCATACTTCCAACTTCTGGCTAACATCAGAAGTAGAAACGACGAAACAAGTTCAAAACCTGGAGGAGACTGTTAGTATTAGGAAAGGGATAAAAAACAACAACTGGGCCCTTCAACCTTGGTATGGCAACAAGTCTAGGAAAAGGAAAACTGAATTCGAAGTGTTCGCCAATGGTCCGGGAGACCAGGGTTCAATCTCAGGTCGAGTCATACCAAAGACTCAAAAAATGGTACTTGATACCGCCTTGCTTAGCACTCAGAATTATTAGGTGAGGATCAAGGGTAAAGTAAAGCAATCCTGGGAAAAGAGTAGCGCCCTCTCCTACACCATGGTGTAGTAGCTATTGAAAAGGAAGCCTTTGGGTCATCCTTTACTAAGATTGTCAACTTTACTTACTTGAACTCCGCTCAAAAACTGACTCTATGTCGCCTCCCACTCGTGCAGAGAAGTTCTTAATTATATACTTTCAAATGTTGACAGCAAGAATAACAAGGAATCCTTACTATAACTTAACACTTGGATCCGGTCATAGTTAACAGAATTGGAACAGTCTACCCCTGTGGTTTTTTAAGAATGTTGCGAGCAACACTGAACTAGTCCTGGCGGCAACACCCCACAAGGCACCAACTATACGGCCACCTACTTCCCATCACGAAAACTATCCAAGTTAGACGAACCAGACATGCAGAACACTGCTGGAGAAGCAGGGACGAGCTCATAAGTGATGTACTCCTATGGACCCCCACATATGGCCGGGCAAAAGCAGGAAGATTAGCTCGAACATACATACAGCAGCTATGTGAGGATACGGGATATAGCCCCGAAGACCAGCCAGAGGCGATGAACGATAGAGAGCAGTGGCGAGAGAGGGTCAGGGATATCCGTGCAAGCGGCACGACATGATGATGATGACCTCTGTGGTTCAAACAAAGGATTCTGTTTGAGATTCTGTGTGGTTCGACATGAAACACCTGAAGATGGCCGAAGGACATATCGGTCGAAACGTTATGAGTATAACAATAAAGATGAGCTCAATAGTCCGAATATTCTAAGTCATAATAATTGATAATCTCGTATTATTTGCTTGCCGTTTATTTCTGTGTGAAGCTTTGTCTTTATTTTCATCTTTTCTTCTCTAAGCTCGTACGATCGAGCCGATGAAGACCATATCCGGTCCGTTCGTATTTTTTTCCAGTAGCTTGGTAAACCACATCTCTTGGTAAAATAACTATTTTCCAGTAGATATTTATTCGTTCTGCTATTTCTTTTCATTATTTTCATTTTTGTCTAGACTCATCTTTTATATTACCGTGCAGGATTCTCATTTTTGCCTGCAAAGCGACTTCAATATCACAGTGGGCTTTTTATTTAGAAAATATTAGTAGTCCGTTGGTTCTGGTCGAAATTATATAAGCCAAGAGTCAACTCTAGCGCGGTTTACTATCCTAGACTCGAAGTACCCCTGCTCTTCACTCGAATTGTGACCACCTATAATGAACGGACGGTGGGGATTAGGTACCCTTTTGTTCAACAGCCAAACCAACTAGTACAGGTCTGTGACCTCACTACTCAGTTTAGCTTGTTTAACCCCTCATTGTTCCTTTGATTATAAAGGGTTCTTGACTTCCGGAAAGGAAAACCGTAGAAACATGAAGAAATGGACAATGGACACCACGGAAAAAATCTTTACTCTTCGATGGACAGGACTGTACTCGTATTTTTAATTCGGTTCACAAGCAAAAGTTCGTCTCCTCGTACCTCAGCCAGTAGAAGAGGAAAAGAAACCAAATTACGAAATCCGTGAGATAGATAGATAGATAGATAGCGACAGGCAGAAAGAGTAGGAGAGTGAGTGAGAGACAGAGAGAGACAGAGACGCTCGTGATTTAATGGTTATAGTCGTAGGAAATAGACATAGTGACCCGTATTAAAACCCTGGACAAGGCTGTTTGCATTTTACTTATCATTCATACACTTGGGAAAGATATGCATCCGACAATACTCCCTTTATCTATGATTAGATAGTCGGGCACTCTGGGTTCTATAACCTTGGTATGGCAACTATTCTAAGAGAAGGAAAACACTGGATCCACACCAGTCAAACCACACTTAAAATATTGACTTTGTGTGACATACTACTCGAGCTGAGGGGTTGATATATATATATATATATATACTTGGGTTCATCGAACATTATTTCTGCTTAGGTTGGTTGACACCTTAAATAGTGATCTCTGCAAGACCAATGAAGGTATGCTAGATGAAACGTATCCCGTTACTGCTTGCCCACTGGAAGAGATGTTGAACTCTACTGACTCATCTTTCTTTCGACAGTTGGCTTTTTTTAATAACTCATCTATTCGCGCTCTCTTATCACTCATGCCCTTGTACCACTCGCTCACAATGCTACAATAATATTGGAGGAAATATAGTGTAAGAAAAATCTTTTTAGAAAAATATTTTAGAAATTCATTTACTAATTTGGTTAACAGGTTAAATGGAGTATCAACCTTTGTGGGATATATAAAGGCCAAATCATATTTTTATTAATTACTTATAATTTGCAAACGAATAGTTTGTTTGCTTTAGTTTTGCTTAATGCTATATCAACCCTTATGGATTATTTAATGCCAGGTCCAGTTTATATATAAATATAAATGATTTTAAACAATCTATAGGGGTTGATATAGCATTATATATATACACTGGACCAGGCATTAAATAATCCATAAGGGTTGATATATATATATATATATTTTTTTTTCTTTTGACTCGAAATCTTTCTCGATACACAAACGTAACAGAAATTCTATACAATATTCCTAATAAGTCAAATGATGTAATTTAAAACAGACAAATGCTGATTCACTAATTAAACGGCCAACTTTTTCTTGTTGTACACATTTTCCCCCAGGCTTTTGTATTTTACATTTTTAACATCCATCGTTGACTTAACATCGCTAATATCACCCCTCATGGTCCTGATGATGGTTCAGTAGAACCGAAACGCTATAGTGTCGACTTCTCAATAAACTTCTCCTTCCACTTGGATTTCCTTGTTATCAATTTCTCTCTCTCTCTCTCTATATATATATATATATATATATATATAAAGATGGCTGTTGTAGGTCCAAAGAAAGAATAAGGATATATTTTAAAATAAGAAGGTCTACGAAGAGATTTGTATCTTTTTAATTTATTTATTTTGTTCTTACATACGTGTCATATATATATATATATATATATATATATATATATATATGTTTCCAGCTTGTTGCTTTCGATATATATATAACAGAAATATGTGGAAAATTGGAAAATCAAATACTTTCCACATATTTCTATCATACCGTCAGATTTACTACAAATTTATCTTTTTAACACATACACACACACACACACACACACACATATATATATATATATATATATATATATATACGAGCTCATCAGTGATGTACTCCGGTGGACCCCTTCACATGGACGAGCAAAGGCAGGACGACCAGCTAGAACCTATAGACAGCAGCTCTGTGCCGATACGGGATGTAACCCTGAAGACATGCCGGAAGCGATGGACAATAGAGAGGGGTGGTGAGAAAGGGTAAGGAATATCCGTGCTGATGGCGCGACGTGATGATGGTGATATATGTATATATATGATCTGTAAGTGAATAGTTTTTAGGTAAGGTTTTTAAATGAGCTAAAGCTCATTATTTATTTGCAAGCAGTTAAATAATTTCAAGTATTGCTATCTAACACAAATAATTCTATTAAATATTACTTATTTGTTTGCAAACAGTTAAATGGTTCGAAATATTGCTATTTAAAACTAGTAATTCTATTCATCAAGTATCTCTTCGGAATTTAATAGTAATCATTTGTTTGAGTATATTTAAATGGTTTTAAGTATTGCTATCTAACACTAATAATTCTATTAAATAATAATTCTATTTCAAATATTCCTATTTAACATTAGAAATTCAATTTATCAACCATTTCTATCTAATTTAATTGTAATCATTTGTTTGAGAATATTTAAATGGTTTCAAGAATTGCTATTCAATATTTATTATTCTACTTAACATTAATAATAATCTCTAGTAAAAGATTGAACAATTCTATTTGACCCACAGATTGGACCCGACTAGTTACCAACACTCCAGTTCAGAGGGGCACCTCAGGTGGTGTAATGGTTAGCAAGGTAGACTAGCAAACCTACACGAGTGAGTTCGATTCTCATTGGGTGCCCCATTCATGCGGCCTTGTGCTACATATAAGCAAAAAGCTTAGTAAATTAAATTAACACTCCAGTTCAGAGTAGACCTTTAAGTGATATGATAAGGAAAGGGTACTCCACATTCCTCAAACCGCAAGACAGGAGCCTTACTATCAAATGCAGTTGAATGTCATACCAAAGACACGAAACTTCATTTGGTACAAGAAAAAAAAAAGAGAGAGACAGATTGGTACAAGACAAAGAGAGACAGATTCACAGTGACAAATGATAGATTCTCAATATCATCAAGGCATGCTGACAGCACTGATTTTTGGTGGGTCCATGCGTAGAAGTCCATATGAGTTCGTCTTTACTTCTCCAGCACTGTCCAGCATGCCTTCTCCTGCTTTCTTGGATGATTTGCGACATTGGAATCCTTATGAAGTTCCCATCTATCCTTCCCTCGAAGAATTTAGTAAAGTCCAAGAGTGCAGCCATATCGTAGTTCTGACATGGTTACACCGTGGAAGAATTTCTGTTTTATTTTGCTAAGAGATCAGATTTCCATCAAGTCGATAACCGATCAATAGCAGGCCATGCTTTACCTATGCATATGAAGATATCGCTTTCAGCAGACGAGACGACTTCCGTACGCCACTCATAGTGTAAACAAGACAGTAACCGTTAGTAAATAAACGATAAAATCGAACGTCTTTTAAATATCATCATTATTATCATCAGGCGTACGTACAATACAAATTCTTCTGGCTATTTCTCGCCATTTATCCTTATCGGCAATTGAACTTGCTAAGTTCTCTGGAATGTAAACAGTCCGCACAGAGTTGATTTTGCTGGTCGGCGAACACTGGTGTGTCCATGTGTAGGAGTCCATTTGAGAACATCACTTATGAGTTCTTCGTTGCTTCTTCAGCAGTGCCCCGCATGCCTTATTCGTCTTAGTTGGATTGATTGGAGATTAATGGCTGTGCTACTTTTGTTTTGTAGGTTTCTGCTTCCAGGATGTGTTCGAAACAGCACACAGCATCTTTGCGAAGTTTCCATCAAGCTTTTTCTTCACACTATCCGTGAATTCCGCCCTACATGTGGCAGAATGAAATATTTGTTGGGGAAAATGGAACATACGAGCTATGAACGCCAGTGTGTATACATATATAAAGTTCATGGAATCGTTTACTGTTGTCGGTTGTGTATCATTCTAGGCGTAAAGAATGTCGTGTGAAATTCTGTTAAAAAAAAGAAGAAAAAAAGAATGTTTGCCTCTTTTTCAATAAACTTTTGACAAAGCCAAGTGTGCCATTGTCAACGTGTAAGCTTTCAAATCCTTCATATACGTTCACCATCGAACACATATGCGTTTTCGTTCGCACTGATTAGAAAGAAAGAACACTAATGTAAAATAATTTATTGTGTTTGCGTAGGCACATATATAGTTTAATGGCGTCGCTGAAAACGTTAACCTGGCTGTGTTTAAATGAGTGTGTAAGAGTTAACAATTCCTTGTGCGTTTGTTGTCTCGTGATGGTCTTCCGAAAACCCAGTATTGTTACTATTACACGTATTTCAACGCTATTCACAGGTATTCGAGATAGTAAATCTGCCCCGGAGAAGTTGTACCATCTTCATGTTTCTTTTTTTCTTTCTTTTCTTTTTTTTGGTTTGTTATTTGAATTTTAGTTTTATTTCCCTTTCACTGTTTTCCTGGGCAAAGTTAATGCTAGTCTTTGATGCTTTATCGATTTTAAGCAGCAGAGGCTTTCAAAATGTAGACAAGGGGTGCACAATCTTCCCAAAGCGGTACGCGGAGGGATACGCTAAGTGCTTTCTGTCAGTCGTAAAAAAAAAGAAAAAAGAAAGAAAAAGAAACAAGGAAGAAGCAGACGACTTAAACAATATGGCGGAGCCGTTCGTGTCTTTTCGGCGTTTCTCTTCATTTTCGCTAACGATGAAGCAGTTGATGCCGATGGCCATATCATAATTTATTATGCTCATTTCTCGGAACGGAAGTAAATGAAGTAAGGTTGGAAAAATTTTTGTGCATTGTTTAACTTCACGTGTCAAGTACTCGAAATGGGGTCTGCTTCTCTTTTCGTTTGAGCGTGTTGTGTGAATCTATCTATCTATCTATCTATCTGCTTTCTCTTTCACTTTCTCTCTATCTCTCTTTCTCTCAATATATATATATATATATATATATATATATATATATATATAACAATTTTCATAGATAAGTAGATATATAGATAAAATTCATAATACACTCAATATGTTATATTAGACATGAAAGCGTGAGAGAATTCGCAGGAAAAGAATGCTACCTGTTGAAATAAAGCTAAGTATCGCCTTAACTTCTCGTACAACGAATTAGGAGAAGACTACTATCAACTATATTAGTTCGTTATAGTGAGGGTTGACCTAGTGGGTAGAGTTTTCGCCCATACCCAGAGAGATTGGGGTTCAATTCCAGTTCGGATCATTCCAAAGACTCAAAAATGGTACTTGATGCCTCCTTGCTTAACACTCAGCATTGTAATACACGGATCAAGGGCAGTGGAGCAATTTTGGGAAAGGGCAGTGGAGCAATTCTGAAAAAGGAACCTTCGGGTCGCCCTCGACTACTATCGCAAACTATATATATATATATATATACCCTGTCGGATGGATTTAGAATATGACACGAAATTGTATGTGGTAATGAGGCTCCAGTTCTGGAATATTGAGGAGAGTGGAGTACTGTTTCATTACCATTACTCTCAGGTACACTCTGCTCCTGATTTTGTTTGAATGTGTTAAGTGATTGATCTATCTATCTATCTCAATATCTATCTCAGTCTATTCATATCTATCTATCTATCAGTACATACATTCACACACACACACACACACACACATATATATAGAGAGAGAGAGAGAGAGAAAGAGAGGGATAGTGCACAATCTCCCCAAAGCGGTACGCGGAGGGATACGCTAAATACTTTCTGTCAGTCGTAAAGAGAGAGAGAGAGAGAGAGAGAGAGAGAGAGAGAGAGAGAGAGAGAGAGAGTGGAGCGATAACACGTGTTAAGGTTTCATTTATAGGTCAAATAGATCGGTTTGAAAAATATTTTTATTTGATAGGAATACTTGATATCATATAACCTTGTATGAAAACTTAAACTACACAAAGCAAAAACGTACAATGTAAGGAATCCTCTCATCTCTAAGCATAAAATAAACCCCGGACGAGTTAACATCCCGTAAAAATCAATCGTATATATATGTACCTATATAAACATATAAAGAGTTTCTCTCTCTACCTTTTAGTTTTTCTCTCTCTCTCCTCTCTCTCTGTTTCTGTATATATATATATATATATATATATATATAGGCTAATACAATAATTAATATAGATCTTTTAATTGATATCAATAATCTTACTCAGCAAAGTAAAATGAGTTTGTATTTCGTTCATGAACAGTTATTAAAATACACGACTATGGGTAAATAGTGGGGCAGAGTAGGTTCTTCAGCCTTGGTGAGGCAACTAGTCTAGGAGAAGGAAAACTCTGAATTCAAACCTGTGAAAATTGACCTTGTGTCATATCCTGCCCGAGCGGAGGGGTTGGTTAAATATGATTAAAATATATGACACTTAATAATATTTTACATTCAGGGGTTAATTCAAGTTGCATCGGGTCAATTCCTTCTTTATTTTGGTCAGATAAACGCTAGTGCCCCTACAGTCGTAACCACTCACAAACACATTAGAATTCTACCACATAAACGTATTCCATCAGTCTTGTGCATGCTTGCGTTCAGTATGGCTCCCCTGTAAGAATTTTTTTCGGCAAATCCGATACAAGTTAGATTAGATCCCCGAGTCGTCATTTACAAAGCTTAACTTAGCTTCACAAAAAACTCAGAAGTATATAGCATTCAGTGAGAATCGAACTCTAAAACATCGATCTGATAGTCCAGCTCTTTAAATATACGAGTTTGTTAAAGCCTAATGTCATTACATCAAAGTTCGTTATAACAAGAATGGTTACAACTTTATATATATATATATATATATATGTATGTATTGCCGCTCGCGAAGGATAATGTTCTCGTTAACCTATGTGTTCTATGCCTCTGGGTATTTCTTTGCTTGTGGAGTTCGGGAGATCCTGACAAACCTTAATCAAGTTAATCAACTTCAGTGAACAAATGTTCACTTAAGTTAACGTTGTATTGTTTGTACTGAAAATGTTTTTTCTTTTTAGTTTCTAAATAATAAAAAAAATATGTAACGTTATTTTTTCACCAGAAAAAAATAAGGTCATGTTGCAGTGTATTAATAGCGACCAGAAACATCTTGCAAATCAAAAGGTACCTGAATACGATCCTCACTGTTTGCCTGAAATAAATTGGTTTGTCCTGTTCCACAGTACGTTTTGCAAATACATCATCATCATCATCATCATCATCATGTCTTGCAGCTAGCACGGATATCCCTGACCCTCTCTCGCCATTTCTCCCTATCGTTCATCGCCTCTAGCAGGTTTTCAGGTTTACATCCCGTATCCTCACAGAGCTGCTGTATGTATGTTTGAGCTGGTCGTCCTGCTTTTGCTCGGCCATATGTGGGGGTCCATAGGAGTACATCACTTATGAGCTAGACCCTGCTTCTCCAGCAGTGTCCTGCATGTCTGGTTCGTCTAACTTGGATAGTTTTCGTGATGGGAGGCAGGTGGCCGTACAGTTGGTGTCTTGTGGGGTGTTGCCGCCAGGACTTGTTCACTATTGCTCGTAACATTCTTGTGTAATTGCCGTCTAGCTTCTTCTCCAGCCGTTTAGTTAGCAAATACAAATGTTCGAAAAAAACCTCTTCATAATGAATGGGCTCAATACTCTATGTGTGCTACCTACTAATTGCTTTGTGCTAATTTTATCAATTGACTGATTTAATGGCAAATCCATCAATCGAGGTTAATCTTATACCTACAGTGTTAAGAACGGCATCCATTAAACATTTATATTCACGTTTTTTGAGTAGGTTTTTCTAAAGAGCTTTGTGTGCAATTATATGATATGTATTTTTATCTGACAGGTTATGGCCCAGTCGGCTGGTGCCGGAGAATGCATCGACTACATCTCAGCAGAGGTGTAAGACTCTCCCCAAAAGTGTCCTGGATATGACACTAAACAATCTGATGGTGAGGTCCTAGTAATGATGGAGCTTTGGGGAATGCAGAGTACCCCTTTATTGCCATCGCTCCCAGGTCCACTCTGATCCAGAGTGATTGTACCGGATAGAATCCTATCGATGGGTCAAATAAAACTAAATTGCGTACTTATGCTAAACTGAATTGCTTAAAATAGAACTGTTTTGACATTTAAACTGCATACTTCATTTGAACTGTGTACTCATGCTAAACTGAATTGTTTGATATAGAACCGTTTATACAGTTAACTGTGTGTAAACAAATGACTAATATTTAATTGAATTGTTTGTGATTGGAACCATTGAACTTTGTCGACTAAACTAAATAGTTTGAAATTGAACTGTTTTTTAACATTCAAACTGTGTACTCATGCTAAACTGAATTGTTTGAAATAGAACTGTTTATATTTACGAAAAAAAAAGCTAAGCTACAATGGTTGATATGCCATGAAATCAAACCAAACTGATAAAATAATTTGCCTACAGTTGTATGGTTTCAAGTATTCCTATATAATACTAATAATTATATAGATTTTCGCATATTTTTCTATTTAATAAAGTCATTTATTTGCACACAGTTATTTGGTTTCCGGTAACTAATAAATAATCCTTAGTATACAATTACAGCTTCAAGTAACTATTCTTAATACAAACAAATTATAGTTATATAGCATCAAGCATTCCTAGATTGAATACGAGAAAGAATTTTGCTTTTATATATATATATATATATATATATATATATATAGTACAATTTGATGGGGACTCAAACTCGGTTAAGTCGTCATAATAAATTTATTTCGGCGGAAAATATTACTACACTCTCCGTCTCGTCAGATGACTATTTACCTGCTTCTCTCTTGTCGTAGAGTAGCAAATGTGGAGTTACAGTTCGTATTCAGAAGATGAAATAAAGGAATTAAAAAATGAAAAAATAAAAAATAAAAAATAATAATTGAAAAAAAAAAATAGAAAAAAAAAGCATAAAAATAAGAATAAAAGTGGAAATCAAATTACAAATTATTTCATTCATCATATTTACCGAACCCCTCCGCTCGGGCAGGATATGACACAAAGTCAATTTTTAAGCGGAGTTTAGCAGGTTTAAATTCAGAGTTTTCCTTCTCCTAGAGTAGTTGCCTCACCAAGGCTGAAGAACCCAGTCTGTCCTACTATTTACTCATAGCTGGAGGGAGAATAATTGGATTCATTGGATTCAAGGGTATCAGTGCTATGTGAAATGCAATTAGTCTGGTCCAGGATTTGAACTCGTGTCGCCGTGTCCATTTCCTACGACGATAACCATTACACCACGGGCACCTCCTAATTATTTCATTCATAGGCGTGGGCAGAGGGGGTCGAAATGTTATGAGTTAGAACGATTAAGAAACAGGAGTGGAATTAATCTACCGGTCAATACCTTCCCATTTTGCGTTCTCGTAGGGGTTACTTTCCCCTAGCAGGTGTGATTTTCTAAACAGACTAAGATCGTTTAACTAATGGCTATCTCATACATGATTTACATTTATTCCTAATATGCCTGTTAATTAACTCAATTGATCACTCTCATAGATTTATATGATTTTCCTCATATATTCTATGTAAAGAATAATCCACACCCACTCTCCTTGGACACTGACTGGATATATATATATATTACGTTTTAAGATAGAATTGGAGCACTGATTGCATCACATAGTTTTGAACGTCGTTCACGGAAATAGAATGTGAAAAGCTTTCTTATTCTTCTCTTTTCATTTCAAAAACAAAATAAAATAAAATAAAATAAAATATAGTATAGAAGATACAAAATGCCATATTAACTTCTCTGATGATGTTTAAATATAAAAACCGACACATTTAACGTTGGCAAATAATACAACTATGAACAAAATCTTCTTCCGAATAACTTGCTTTTTCATATTTGTATATTCACACACACACACACACACACACACACACACACACACACACACACACACACACACACATAGTTAAATGCAATTAAATGATTTACACACGCATATACATAGTTGTCAACAATTATACATATACATAGCTGTATATAATCACACACACACACACACACACACACACACACACACACACACACACACACATAGTTAAATAAAATTAGTTAATTCTATATCTACACACGCATATACATAGTGGACTTCAACTACATAGTTATATATATATATAGTCGTATATAATCACACACACACACACACACACACACACACACACACACACATATATATATACATATAAATTACGGAGGTGCGTATGGTTTAATGTTTATAAAAGTCAAAACTGCATCTGTTTAAAATTACAATTAAATCAATATCTATCTGTCTATCTATCTATCTATCTATCTCAATTTCTTAATTATCTATCTATCTATCTATAAAGTATATACCCACACATATACAATAAATATAAAATAACACACACACACACACACACACACACACACACACACACATATATATATATATATATATATATATATATATATATATATATATATATATATGTGTGTGTATTTAATAAGGTAGTTTTAAGCAGCATTTTTCCTCTGAATCATGTACCGTTAAAAACCAGAGAAAAGTTTCTCTTTAAGATTTTTTATTCATTGTTTTTTTCTTCCATTCTTATGAAATTTCTTAAGTTTGGTTCAATTTTACATAAAAATTGTCCGAAATTTTTCCTCCGAGCGTTTTCCGTGATCATTGGTTATTTTCGAATGTATAATCAAGATATTTTTTCTTTAAAATCGACGAAAACTTTTATTTTTGTTATGATATCTGTTTAGGAACCTGATAGTTTTTTCTATAGTGTTTTGTTACGCTTTTAGACATATCTATGTGCAGTTTATTGAAAAATGTATATATACAGTACTGGTCAAAAGTATTTGAACAAAGAAACAATTATGACTTACTTTTGACTCTTTAAAAGCAGAATATATCGCCAGAGAAAAAAAAATTCAACTACAAATTTTCTTCATTTTTTTATTGACTGCGTTTACTAAGATAGAGCGCTTAGACCACAAATTGTTTAGATATAGCACACAGGTCTCAGATTAATTAGAGTACCTGCTATGGCTTGGTAGTCACCCTTCTGTATTAGAACAGCCTACTGGCAGCTTAACTTTGATGATAGAACGGGAACTGGTGCATTCAGTCAAATTTTCTTCATGTTTTGTGGTTCTGAATATTAAATTTCTGGAAAAATTTTTTTAATAAGAATAAATTGTTTAATTAAAAAAAGTTATATTCTTCTAAAATCTTACTCTGAATAGATCCAGAAGATTGAAATGACAAACTCCAGTTGGAAAAGTGGTCACAATTGAGGAAGTAAAACTATCTTGACTACCCATAGGTTACGGATATCCCACCCATTCATATTTACTTAAAAGAGTTCAACCATGGGGCACAATATGCACACACGTTGAAACACATCTTGACTGAATGCACACATCTAGTCAAAATAAGACATCAATACTATAAAGAAAATAATATAAAGAAACTATAAGAAATTGTTGAAGTCAATAAAATAATCTCCAATATCAAAGCAATTTACACACACACACACACACACACACACACACACACACACACACACACACACACACACACACACACACACACACACACATATATATATACAAGGGGCATACGATAAGTTTCCAGACTTTTTTTTGTATGGGCATTTAAAATTGTTGTAGACTCTTGAAAATTCAGTATCTTATTGCTATACATCTTATGAGATGACTGAACTATTTTTATGATTTCAGGTTCAAATGAACAGCTACAGCAGCAATTGGAATACACCTTACAAAAGCCTGATTGTCAGAGCTGGTGGATTACAAAAATTCAATCTAATACTTTAGAAGAACGACATGCAATAAAATTCTGTTTTAAACTTGGAAAGAATCCAACAGAAACGTATGGAATGCTTCAGACTGCTTTTCGGCCATCTTGCATGAAGCGAGCAACAGTTTTTGAGTGGCATAAGTGATTCAAGGAAGGCAGGAAGTTTGGCAGGGATGATGAGAGGTGTGGGAGGAGTAAGGAAGTCAATACACCACAGTTGATTGATCAAATGGTTAGGGTTACTATGTTGAGGCTTTGAGGGAGTTCAGGAAGAGATTCCTAGGGAAGAGGCCAGCACTTTTCAAATCGGGTCAGTGGCATTTCCGCCTGGACAATGCACCAGTCCACAACTCCATCCTTGTCACAGACTATTTGACCAAGATGGGCATCAAGACAGTTGCTCACCCTCCCTGTAGTCCAGACCTTGCTCCCTATGACTTTTGGTTATTCCCTAAGCTCAGAGGCTGTCGTTATGAGACAATTGAGGAGATGAAAGAGGCTGTGACGAAGATCATTGACACGCTCACACAAGAGGACTTCCATGGGACCTTCCAGAAGTTGTTGGAGCAGTAGAACAAGTGCATTGCAGCCGGAGGAGATTACTTCGAAGGTGACTAGAGTTTCATGTGTGTACTATCAATAAAAGTGCCCATACGAAAAAAGTCAGGAAACTTATATAATGATCCCCGTATCTTAAATATTCGTGCAATATATATATCTTAAATATTCGGTCTATCTTGTGTGTAATTCGATCTTTGATCTATCAGTCTTGAATATTCGTGCTTAATTTTATCTCGTCATGAATAGAACTTTGATCCATCGATTTATCTATCTTATGTATTCGTCTATAGGTATATCTTGAGTGTAGGTCGACCTTAGATCGATCTATCTTTCTTTCTCTGTGCGTCTGATATATTCGTGTATAAGTCTATCTTGCTTGTAGATCGACCTTTGATCAATCTATCTTAAATAGGGAGGTGCCCGTGGTGTAATGGTTATCGTCGTAGAAAATGGACACGGCGACACGAGTTCAAATCCTGGACGAGACCGATTGCATTTCACATAGCACTAATACCCTTGGGAAAGGTATGAATCCAATTATTCTCCCTCCAGCTATGGGTAAATAGTGGGGTAGATGGGTTCTTCAGCCTTGGTGAGGCAACTAGTCTAGGAGAAGGAAAACTCTGAATTCAAACCTGTTAAACTCCGCTTAAAAAATTGACCTTGTGTCATATCCTGCCCGAGCGGAGGGGTTGGATAAATAGGATCAATCTATCTTAAATGTTTATGTATTTGCATATTTCATGTGTTAGACAAATTTTGGCCTGTCTGTCTTATATATTCGTGTATAAATATGTATTTTATATATGCGATCCTTGATCTATCTATGTATCTATCTGTCTTATATCTTTCTTGTATAAGTCTATCTGGTGTGTATCCAGACTTTCGATCACTCTGTCTGATATCTTTCTTGTATATTTCATGTGCAGGACAACCTTTGATCTATCTATCATATCTTGTGTATAGTTCGAACTTTGATCTTTATATCGATCTATTTACTTTATATATTTGTGAATTGGTATATCTTATGTGTCTATTGACCTTTGATTTATCAATGTCTCTTATATATTTGTGCAAATGCCTATCTTATGTATATTGCGTTCTTTTATCTATGAAACATTGATATATAGAAACAATTTTAGAACTAATTTTTGCTCCAAGTCCTCATATTGTTCGAATTTCAACCTTACAAAATTATCACTTTTGTATGGGTCGAAACCAACATATGCCTAAATTCGACTTATACACGAGTACATACAACAGCATTACAACGACGGTAGGGCGTTATATCGTATTAGGAAACAGAAGGATAATAAAATTGAAGAATCCTTGCGAAATTCTGTTAATAAAACACCGTCCTGTATGAATTAAGTCTCTCAATCTGCGTTGGTTAAAAAAATAGAAATAAAAACCTCCTTGAATTAATCTTGTAAACTTCCACCCTTTATTTTACTGTCCAATCTTCTCAGTTCTGGCTTTTTATTCCTTTATAACCGGCGGCTTAAAAAAATAAAAGCAGCTATATATTTCTCCCCCATCAGATTAAGTAAATCAGTAAAGCAATAAACAATCTCAAATGTTTAGGATTAAAGCTAATCCGTTGGTTTAACATATAGACCATCTTTCTGACCTCGGTTCCTGACCCTAAAACTGAGCTTATTTGAAAAGAATCCGAGACAGAAACGCGAATCTGGGAATTAACCAATAAAAAGCAAGATATAAATCACGTGGTAGAAAAAGCATGAAGAAAACACTATTGGCAGCCATAAGATTTGTCCATTGTTTTGTTTTGTTTTGTTTTGTTTTTTGTTTTTTTGTTTTTTGTTTGTTTTATTTCACTGAATTTTTTCCATTGACTTTTATTTTTATTTGTAAGGCTTAGTTTTCTTTTATTTTATTCTGTTTTTGTTTTGTGATTATTTTTTCTTCGCGATTGGAGGAACTGGGTTTTAGATTTTATCGGAAAACATCACAAAACTTTAAAGACATTGAATTCATTCATTCATTCATTCGGTGTATTGTAGACAATAGACCTTTGATGATTAATACTTTAATATACCTTGTTTCCGTCTGTCACTCTTCCTCTTCATATATATATATATATATATATATATAGGATAGCATTGACACGCCGCTTGGTAATTGTTTCTTACCTATGCGATCATAAGACCAAGTTGGAGTTGACTCTGTGTCTACGCTAGCATAACTAAGAAATTTATGATTGATTGATTGATTGATTAAACGGCATGTCAACTCCTATTGGTTTATTTTATGCCAAATGGTGAGAGAATCGCCTTCAGTGTATATTCATACAAGAAAGAGTAAAAAGTTTTGCAATATTTTGGTAGGTGCTAGTACGTGGTGCGTATATCACATGACCGAAGCAGTTCAAGTCATAGCAGTTATCCACTGTGGTTTGTAGTGTAGTGGTAGTTGGTGTGCTAACACGTTGTGGATTGCTTCAATCCGTGTGATTTGAAAGCTGTACAGGTGAATATGTAACGTATTGTTATTCGGTAACTCAAGCTTTACAAGTTCAAACTGAGCCAAATCACCGAGAAAGGTGAAGGTATAGTTGATCACATCGAAGTAATTTAGATTGTTGAAGAAATTTCATCCGGGTTACAAGAATTTAGACAATCAGGTAAGATCGGGTGGGACTAAAAACGAGCATTTAGCGGCCGGACTCCAAACTTTAACCAAATGTTTAAGCGCATTTAAATTACATTTTTTGATTTGTCTATAATCATTTGTTTACACACAGTCATGGTTTCAAGTATTCCTATCAAATATGAATGATTTTCAAACGGATGTATTTGACTGGTAATGCAAATGAAGGAGTACTCCCTTCATGCAAATGAAGGGACGCTTCCTTAATGCAAATGAAGGGACGCTTCCTTAATGCCAATGAAGGAGTACTCCCTTAATGCCAATGAAGAGGCGCTCTCTTAAAGCTGATGAAGGAGTACTCCCTTAATGTCGATGGAAAAGTGCTCCCTTAATGCCAATGAAGAGGTGCTCCCTTAATACCAATGAAGTAGTACTCCCCTAATGCCAATGACAGAATGCTCCCTTAATATCAATGTAGGGGCGTTCCTTTAAGCTCCATAACTTGAACCTCACTACCAGCCCCACCTCAGTTTGATCGAGTTGTATAATATGTTAAATGCACCTCTACTGAGGGGGTAAGCCCCCTTTCCAATGAGTGTCCTAGGAATGACATTAAACCATCTGCTGATAAAGCTTCAATCCTGGCGCTTTATGGAATACGGAGTACCCCTTCATTACCCTTATTCCCAGGTCCACTCTGACACGGAGTGATCGTACCATTTAGGGTATCATCTATGGGTTAAATAGAATTATTTAATCTATTACTATACTCGAAACCATTTATTTTTGTGCAAACGAATGATTGATATTTAAAAAAAAATTAATGTTAAATAACAATACTTGAAACCATTTAACTATGTGTAAACAAATGAGCTCGGACTCATTTAAAAATAGTATCACTAACAAACTATTACAAGTCATGTATATGTAGAAACAGGATTTGGCATTAAATAACCAACAGCTATGACAGAAAATATTACCAAACCAAACCAAATTCGCTATCAAACGTATTTTAGGGTCGTACAAAGAACATTATGATATATCAAGATAGAGATGATGTTTAGAAAAGAAAATATACATAAGATCTCGCTGAACAAAGTAAGTTATTGAATAAAAGAGTTGATATCCAAAAGCTGGCAAAAAAACCCCAAAACAAACATCAACTAAATTTACAGCCTGGCTAGTTAAAATCAGGTGATAAATGCTGTATTTGTGGGCTTATAAAACTAACTTTTCATTTTAAAAAGTATCAAGCTGAAAGACCTCCATATGTGTAGTTCGTACTAAACCTTGTATAAGTTGAATGGTTGCGTTGTTGAGGGAAGTCTCATACGGCAAGTATAGCCTAAAACTTAGGTTTTAGATTTGATTTGGTTTGGTTGTTTCATTGCATGTCGAATTCAGAAGTTCGAGGTTCTATGTAGGCTCCCGAGTTCGGCATAAAACACCTGAAGAAGGTCAAAGGACATATGGACCTAAATGTTGTGAGTTTAACAATAAAAATGAGGTCAATAGTCCGAATATTAGAAGTGATAAAAAATACTGCGAATGTTTTGTTCAAGGTTAGATAGAAATTTTTCAACCGCTTCTTCCCAAATGTTAACAACCATTATTGCTGATTCTCAAGGTAAGATTTTTACTATCTACTAAGATCTGTAGAGGCAGGCATTAGTTTGCTTACAGTAACTACTGTTTCTTAATGATTACCCATTTAATATTAACCCAGTCGGTTGGGGCTGCAGAATGTCAAACAGTTCTATTTCAAACAATTTAATTTAGCATAAGTAATTTTTTAAACTCAGTTTAAATGTCAAACAGTTCTATTTGACCTATAGATAGGACCCTACCAGGTGCTACCACTCTTGGCCATAGTTGACCTGGGAGCGATGACACTGAAGGGGAATTCCGCTTTCCAAAAGTTCCAGCATTACATGAGCCTTATTTTCAAATTGTTTAATGTCAAATCCAGGAAATTCGTTGGAGTGTCTTACCCCCCTGCCAAGACGCAATCAATGTATTCTACAGCCCAAGCCAACTGGACTGTATATATTTTTTGTTTATCAAGAAATTGATCGGACACATTGTGCAAAAAATGATTGATATTAAATAGAATTAGTTTTAGATAGCAATACTCGAAAACATTAAATTGTGCGTAAACAAATGCTCTCTAACAACGCTTTTAAAAATAAAATTGCATACAAAAAATTTACTAACAAATAATCTACACACACACACACATATATATATATTAAAGGAACAGGTCCATAAAGAAATTCATTTTTTAAAGTTATTTGTTTTTCGCCTACGCATGTTTCTAGTTTCTTGCTATCGTGACGGAGCGTTTAATGACGACTGGCGATGTCATCTTTAGATTATATATATAAATTATATAAATCAAACTAGACGTCATTAAACGCTCCCTGACGACAGCAAGAAGCTAGAAACACGTGAGGGAGAAAAATGAATAATTTTAGAAAATAAACCTTTGTGAATCTATTTATTCTAAAATATTGACTTTTTCTTTCTTTGTACCAACAAATAAAAGTTATATATATATATATATATATATATATATATATATATATAATGTCGTGCCCTCTCTCGCCACTTCTCCCTATCGTTCATCGTCTCTGGCAGGTCTTCAGGTCTACATCTCGTTTCCTCACATAGCTGCTGTATTTATGTTCGAGCTGGTCGTCCTGCTTTTGCTCGGCCGTATGTGGGGGTCCATAGGAGTACATCCCTTAGGAGCTCGTCCCTACTTCTCCAGCAGTCTCCTGCATGTCTGGTTCGTCTAACTTGGATAGTTTTCGTGATGGGAGGCAGATGGCCGTATAGTTGGTGCTTTGAGGGCATTTAACAACCCACAAGGGTTGATATATCATAAAAACACCAACCAACCAACCAACCAAACAACCAAGGTCATCGATGTTACTCGGGTTCATATTTCTAACATATTTTACTTTGCGTATAGTTTTTAACAAAAGAAGAATTTAACATTCAGCTACATTTTTTTCTAAATACAATGACCCAGATTACTTTGGAGCCCCTAGAATCCTCGATGTTAACCACTGAATGCCTGAATTAACAGAAGAATTCTCTCTCTCTCTCTCTCTCTCTCTCTCTCTCTCTCTATCACACACAGACACACACACACATGCACTGAAAAGCATGCACCGAACTTATATGGGGCTCGAATGTTTTGGATCCAATGTCGAATGATGCAATTTCATTCGTATGATATTACTGCAAAACAGAAAACATTTACAATTAAAATTTAACTGTTATGTTGAAACAAAAACATATTCTTTGAAAAACGGAGAGTCAAATACATTTGAGATTTTTAAGATTATTTTTTTAATTACAGCCAAGAATTTATTCGTTTGAATCCTAGATTTCGTTTTGATTTTCAGAGGCTCGAAATATATACCACATTATTATTTTTCTTTATGTAAAATTATTATATTATCATTAAATGTCTCTAAATTAACATTCTAAAACACGAAAAAAAAATGGCTATAAACATGATGAAGTTAAATTTAAATTTGACCATACCAACAAATGGTATATGCACAACCCAGCACCTGTCCTAGAAAATGACACACATAAACTCCTATGGGACTTTGACATACAAACGGATCACCTCATCTCGGCCAGAAGACGAGACTTTATTATAATCAACAACAACAAAAAAAAAGAGAATTTGCAAAATTGTCGACTTTGCTGTCCCGGCGGACCACAGAATAAATCTGAAAGAATTGTGAAAAGAAGGATAAGTACCTCGACCTTGCTAGAGAATTGAAAAAAAACTATGGAACATGAAAGTGACGATTGTACCAATTCTGATTGGTGCTTTTGGCACGGTAACTAAACGATTATTAAAAGTCCTTGAGGATTTGGAAGTTGGCGGTCGAGTGAAGACCATCCAAACGACAGCTTTTTTGAAGACGGCCAGAATACTGAGAAGAGTCCTGGAGACTTGAGGAGACTTGCTATCACGCAAACTCCAGTGAAAAACCATCAGCTAATACTGATGAGACAAACTCTAGAAAGTAAATAATAATAAATTAATAATACATGATGGTTTGATGGTTGGTTGGTTTGGTTATTTGGGTTTTATGGCATATTAACCTTTGTAAGTTATTTAATGCCAAATCCTCTTCATACATATATATTGAATATATATGATTTGGATGGGTTGGGTTTTATGGCATATCAACCATTGTAGGTTATATAATGCCAAATCCACTTTATACTTATATACTAAATATATATGATTTGGTTGGGTTGGGTTTATGGCATATCAACCTTTATAGGTTATATAATGCCAAATCATCTTTATACATATATATTAAATATATATATGGTTTGGTTTTCATTTCCACCTTTGTAGGTTATTTAATGCCAAATCGTCTTTATACATATAGATTAAATATATATGATTTGGTTGGGTTGGGTTTTATGGCATATCAATCTTTGTAGGTTATATAATGCCAAATTCTCTTTATACATATAGATTAAATATATATAAGATTTGGTTTGCATATCAACCTTTGTAGGTTATTTAATGCTAAATCCATTTTATACAAATAAACAGTTCTATTTCAAACAATTCAGATTAACATAAGTTCGCGCTGTAATGGGCTAATGAGTAGTCTTTGGCAATGTTTCGAGACACCAGTGTTCACTCCCTGGTTGAGTCATATCAGAGACTAAAAAAATTGCACTTGATACGTCCTTGCTTAATACTCAGCATTATAAGGTGTGAATCAAGGGTAAAGTGAAGTCATCAAGGGAATGAAGTAGCGCCCTCCCCTACACATCGATGGGCTATTGAAAAGGGAGCCTTTGTGTCACCCTCAACTAAGGTCGCCAACTTTACTTTTTTACACACTTTAATGGTTAAAAACATTTCTATTTCAAGCTATTCAGTTTACCAAATAGTTCTAATTCAAACAATTTAGTTTACTATAAGTATAGTTTGTATTTATACACAGTTAAATGTCAAAACAGTTCTATTTCGAACAATTCACTTTTGCATAGTACAGTTTCTATGTAAAAACAGTTTTATTTCAAACAATTCAGTTTATCATAAGTACGCAGTCTAGTTCTATTTCACCCATAGATTGGGTCCAATCAGATGCTACCACTCCGAGGCAGAGTGGACCTGGGGGCGATGGCAATGAAGAGGTACTCCGCATTCCTCAAAGCTCCAGCAATACTTGAACCTCATCATCAGATTGTTTAGTGTCATATCCAGGATACTTGTCGGTGTATTCTACAGCCCCAGTCGGATGGGCAAATGATAGTTTGAGTTAGGACGTTGAGTACCATCAAAGTCAAGGGCAAATAACTTGTTCAGAGAAAAAACAATTCCTTCGAAATAGACTAGAAAGAATAGCTCAATAGATTTTTTATTTTAATTTTTTTATCATTTTTTTTCTATAAATTAAAAAAAAAGGGGGGGGGGAGAAGGAAAAAGGAAGAAATACATACCGGAGTAAACAAATAGCCGAATAACGACGTCATTGTGGCAGAAGAGCAAGGGTAAAGTGGCCTCCCAAAGTGTCCATTGATATATATACATATATATATATTCGACAAACTGTACACTAAAAATGAAGATGATCGTCCAATGTAATCTCTGCTCTTAATTGATCTGGCGTATATATATATATATATATATATAATTCTTTTAAATACCCTATCCAGTGGCAAAGGCTGCTTGGTAGCACCAGGAGTGGCAGTACCGCCTTGAGCTACGGAAACTGTGTTATCACCCCTGGTTGGCGGCTGATGAGAGCTGGGTATCGCACGTGCTTTTACACGTTGTATGATGAAATATATATATATATATATATATATATATATATATAAAAGAAAAAAAAAGTCCGTCTTATTTTAAACGATATATACGTTTTGTAAGATTTTATTTAGTTATATATTTTATTTTTTATCTATGTTATTTATTTTTTGCGTGAAGTTGTGTGGTTGTATTAGGTTTTAAGCGTTCATTTGAAATCAATTCATTTAATTGAATAATATCTTAGACATTTTAGCCATTTTGTAAATATAGCATTTTAAACGATAATATTTTTGTGAATATTCCAACTTATTACTCAGGTGTTTTTTTGTTATTTTTTCTTCTTTTCTCATTCGTAAACCGTTCAATAAGGAAGTTTTAACGTATAGTAATGCGCGGCGTCTGATTTAGTTCGTAATTGTATATTCATGTACAGTGTTTAATGAAAATAAGTTTTAAAACAAAAAATAAACGTATGTCAATTTGATATAGGAGCTTGTTGTTTTAATCGCAATTTTATATTTATGTACAGAGATTTTTATTTTTATTCTTTTAAATTCTTTTTTTTCTGTAAGTTAAAAAAAGGGGCGGGAGGAGAAGTAAAAAGGAAGAAATACATGCCGGAGTGAACAAATAGCCGAATATCGACGTCATTGTGGCCGAAAAGCAAGAGTAAAGTGGCCTCCCGATTTTTAAAGGAAAGATTTAGAAGTCATCAGAAGAGCTTAGCTCTGATTGGCTGTTGCAAAATTATATATAGAGCCATTTCTGTGGTCATTTTTTTCCTTGTGTGGATGCGCAGGTTAGCTCCCGGGATGGGAGTTGGAGTTAGATCAATCCCAACTGGGTCATTTAGGTGAGGGGGTCAGATGTTGCAAGACCCGAAACCCCCCATAAACCCAAAGGAAATATCACTGATGACCCATCCTGATGCATCAATGAAGATATATATATATATATATATATATATATATGTGTGTGTGTGTGTGTGTGTGTGTGTGTGTGTGATGGAATTTTCCTTCGATCTCAATATAATACAGTTCAGTTAAAGCGTTGGACGAACCACGTAGCTAATTTGTTGATAGCGTTCATGATAGGGTTCATGCCTTTCCTAAGTGAATTGGCGCAAATACATCTGTGAGTGTAAGCGTGAGTGTCTATGTGCGTGTATGTATATATGTGTGTGTGTGTGTGTGTGTGTGTGACAGAAAGAGAGAGAGAGAGAGAGAGAGAGAGAGAGAGAGAGAGAGATTCATTCGAAATCTTCTTTCTTCTGGGCTCGGAAGTAGACAGAAAATACGCAACTTCTTTCACTCGGCTTCTTAAGCATTGATTAGGCAACCAATCTTGAAGAAGGAAAAATCTGAATTCAAAACAGCTTTAGTCCACTTAAGAATTAACCTTTTGTCCCATCTTGCCTTTGGTGGAGGGATTGGGTAAATACAAACATTAATTTCTTCGTTATTTTGAATAAAATCTGTGCACAAAAATTGTTAGCTAAATTCATTTGATTCACCCCCACACAACATATATATATATATATATATATAAAATCACTCAATCTTGTTTTATTTGGCTATTAGTGTGTCAGATGTTGTTATATATATATATATATATATATATATATATATATATATATATATAACAACCATCTGACACATCACTAACCAAATAACTAAAGATTGATTGATTTTAACGGCATATTAACCCGTCTTGGGTTATTCTATGCATAGGGATTAGGTAATCCCGCACATTGTACTTGTTTCTTAAAATGTTTTTGGACATGTTTTGTGGAATACGAATAATTTCTTAACATATCTATTTGACCCCAAGATTGTGCCCTAACATGAACTACCACTCCGGGCCAGAGTGGAAGTTAGAATAACAGTAATGAAAGGTTACTCCTCTCTTTTTAGCACTCCAAAACTGGAGCCTCACCGTCATTTTTTTTTTCTATTTGGCTGTCTTATCGCGACTGAAGTACGAACTGGTTTACTACGATTCCGCAGTTCATCACTTTAACCATTACACCACGAGGACAACACCCCATCTTATTAAAACATTCAAAATTCTGCCATGTACGTGGTGCCTTCAAAAACGTTATTAACCCTTTTGTAAGACCGAGCGACATTTTTGTCATTTTTCTACAGGTCAATGTAAGACATTTTATTATTGGCTGCTCGTTTACCGAATCATTGTTAATGTATAGAAACATCGATTGGATGCCTCACCGTAACGCAGGGTTGCGTAAAGGTTGTTTTGCGAACTTTTTTTATTATTGTACAATAATACACAATTACTGATCCAATTGTGTTTTCATGCATTATTATAATGGTGACTGTGTGTCTGTAATTAACTGAAACTGCGTTACCACAGACGTCACGATTCCCTTAGTAATTGGCGTTATATTTTTAATGTTTATCAAATAAACATTATTTAATATTAATTAAGATTTTACTCTATGAACGTTGAGTTAGGGTTACCTCAAAACAGTCCATCTTATTAAAGGTTTGGTTTCTTTGTTTAATGGTATATCAACATTTGTAGGTTATTTAATGCCAAAGCCATTCTCCTAGAAGAGCAGTAGTAGTACAATTTAACCCATAGCTGGAAGAATAAGAGGGTTCATACCTTTCCCATGTGTATTTGCCCGAAAGTGAAGGTAATAGCGCGACTGGAGTACGAACTCGCTTACTACGATTCCGCAGTTCATCACTTTAACCATTACACCACGAGGACACCATGTTGTATTGTCATCTACTGATTCATGCAGAAATATACATATATATACTGGATACATACCGACACAATGATAAAGACGCAGGAAGACTTCTTTATAAATATATGTACCTCACACTTTATTTGTAAGGGTTCGAAAAGCTTATTCAAGGTTTGCGTGTGAGAGGGAGTTGTAGACCGAACTGAAACTGCAATATTTTGACCTCCACTCTTATGGCCGTCAGCGTTCTGTCTTTCTTGTTCTCCTGATGCTCAACCGGAGGCCCAGAGGCCCACTCTGCTGGGTGATGGCTTTCTTTACTGCATCTTATCAGCACCTTCTCTGGACCCCAATTCAATCGGGGGTCCCGAGCCCCTTCGGCCTGGTGTGGCTTTCCTTACCACATCTCGTCTATAACTCCGTCCGATCTCTAATTGCAACTCTGACTTCTGTCTTGACTGAGTTATACAATAGTTCAACGCCCACTCAATCGCCTACTCGATCTTTGGAATGGCATGATTGATTGTCATGCAGCAGAAATAACTGTCATGCAGTTCACAGGTTACTCTCTTCCGGTGCATCAGTCTATGAGTGTACCATGGGAATTTTTTTTTACCTCGTCCCATTTCATCAGCCAATTTCCGCCCACGTGATTTCCTCTCATAACTGCCATTAGAATGTGTCACTTCCTTCCGGTGCATCACCTTGGAATGGCATTTTTGGCCGGAACGAAGATCAAAATACAACAACCTCCCCATCTTATTAAAGCATTCAAAATTCTGCCATGTACGTGGTGCCTTCAATAAGTTTTCAGACTTTTTTTGTACAGGCATTTAAAATTGTCGTAGACTCCTGAAAATTCAGTATGTTATTGCTATACATCTTATGAGATGATTTCATGTTCAGGTGAACAGCTACAGCAGCAATTAGAATACACCCTGATTGTCAGAGATGGTGAATTACAAAAATGCAATCTGGACATGAGGACATTTTAGAAGAACGATATGCAATAAAATTCCGTTTTAAACTTGGAAAAAATGCCACAGAAACGTATGGATTGCTTCAGACTGCTTTTCGACCATCTTGTATGAATCGAGCATCAGTTTTTGAGTGGCATAAGAGATTCAAGGAAGGCAGGGAGTCTGGGAGGGATGATGAGAGGAGTAAGGAAGTCGTTATGAGATAATTGAGGAGATGAAAGAGGCTGTGATGAAGGTCATTGACAGGCTCACATAAGAGGACTTTCATGGGGCCTTCCAGAAGTTGTTGAAACGGTAGAACAAGTGCATTGCAGCCGGAGGAGATTACTTGGAAGGGGACTAGAGTTTCATGTGTGTACTATCAATAAAAGTGCCCATACGAAAAAAAAAAGGCTGGAAACTTATTTAACGAGCCTTGTATATTATATATCACTAAGAAATAAAGGTTTACATAGAATGTCGTGTAATTAATTTGCATACTTTTCTTTTAACAAAACCGCATATAATAAATAATTACTTGGTGTTATTAATTATTGTTTTATTCTCAAAGGGTTGGAGCTTTAGAATATACCAACTGTATCTTTGCAGAGGGGTAAGACCCCCACCAACGAGTGTCCTGATTATGACACTGAACTGCATCTGATGGTGAGACTCTAGTCTTAGAGCTTTGAGGAATGTGGAGTACCCCTTCTTTGCCATTACTTCCAAATTCATTCGGAGTGGTAATACCTGTTTGGGTCCCATCTATGGGTAAAAAAGAATTGTTTAACCATTTCTTTGCATGCAAGCAAATTATTAATGTTAGATTGAATTATTAGTATTAAATAGCAGTACTTGAAACCATTTAACCGTGTGCAAGCAAATAATTAATTCTAACTAGAATAATTCATGTTTGATATGAATTCTTGAAAGCAACTGTGTCCAAATAGATGATAAATATTAAATAGAATTATTAGTGTTAGTTAAAAATACTTGAAACCATTTAACTGAGTGCCAATAAATAAGCTACGGCTTGATTAAAATGTTACAGACTGACTATTCGTTTACAAAGCATTATATCAAATATATATGAGTATAAACATGATCTGGCTTTAGATAACCAACAAGAATTGATGTGCCATAAAAATCAACCAACCAACACTATGTAAAATCTCTATATAGAAATCTATAAAATATAAAATTGTTATGACCGATTATTAAGGGTCAATAAATAAATAACTCAACACGGTGATATGAGGTGCCACACAAATGTATCCAAAGTCTCTGAGGAGGGTTTCCTTGTTCAACGTACACGGAGACAGGCAAGATGCTTACTACAGCTGCTAATCTCGGCTCTACCAGCTTAGTTCTTGATTAATATACCCTTTGGGTAAGTCCATTATTCTGGTCATAGGTGAGTCACCTACAACAAAAATCAAATAAAATCAGTGTAATTTTTTAATATTAATTCTTCTTTAGTTAGTTTAATTTATCTTTCAAATTTGTGCACCCCCGCATCTGGTGCAGCCTAGTACTTTAACCTAATGGCTAAAATACTAGGCTATAGCCTAAGTGTACGGAGTTCGAACTCTAGTTACGCAATTACGCTTACTTTCGGACTAATACCCTTGGGAAAGGCATGAACCCCTTTTACCTCGCTAACTATGAGGTTAAATATCATCATTGCTTTTCAACAACGATTCAATAACCAACAGAGGTTAAGATGGCATTAAAACAAGGAAATCAAACTTTTCATATACTATTTAATTACATGAAAACATAAATACTTGTTTCCAGAGGGCGCATATTTTTGCTAGTGTGATTAATTGATCAGTTTAAATATACTTTCTATTTTGCAAAATAATTCATCTACTCCGCAAGGATTAGAATAATCTGCCAGCGAAAGGGTTAAGTTACACGAATTATTTTAAAATCCATTACTGAGACGAAGCTAATGTTTCCCATTTCATATTTTCGACATCACCTCCAGTCCAATTCTTTACCGATTGAGCTGTGTGGCTACATACTTTTACAATGTTTGTAGATAAGTAATAAAAAAAAGAAAAAAAAAAAAGAAGAAAAATGCACTTGTCTTGGTAAACCCCGAACAATAGCAAAAGTGTTTTCTTCCCTGCAGCCTTCGGCTCAGGAAAATTAATACCGATATAAAAGAGTTAATCTACGAAAGAGCATGTATACGAAAATCGAATAATAATTAAAAAAAGTAAGAAAAACAAAACAGAAAAACCACACACACACACACACACACACACACACACACACACACACACACACACACACACACAATAAAAAACAAAACGTAACAATAAGAAAGCACTAATTTCGCAAGAAATGAATTCCGTTCTTTTGCCTTCAAGATAATTTTGATTTTAGAGCCGAATATGAGAAAAAGAAATATATATATATATATATATATATATATATATATATATATATATATATGTGTGTGTGTGTGTGTGTGTGTGTGTGTGTGTGTGTGGTTCCCTCCGTAATGGAACCCTTCATTAATAAGTTCATTGTTTCAAGTCGTAAAGATTCAAATTTATAAACATTTCCATTCATTTCAAACAAAATGTATTAATTGTCTATTGAATTAAAACTGTTATTGGATTTTATTTTCGTTTAGTTTTAAATTATTTCTTTTTTTTTTTTTAAATTATTTTTCTTTGTTTCTTTCTTTTTATTTCTTTTTTTTTCAAATCTAACATTGCCGTGCTTTCCCAAACGGCATGAATAGAATCATTGTAATGTTTCTCGCAGCAAATAAGACATTTTGCATTGTCAAACGAGAAATGTTTACTCCGAAAAAGTACGTGTTTTGGTAGCAGGCGTAGGATTGGGTTGGGTGTGCTATAAATACGTATATTGCAATGATTTGCATATCAGTTGGCTAGAGTTCGAGCCCGCCCCCAAGGTAATCACCTAGATTGTAAAAATAACATTTTGCAGTGCGAGGTGACGCGACTTAGGGTAGAGCCTGAAATTTTTCGGAAAATTAAAGAAATTTAAGGAGTTTATCCCTAGTAATCCTTGACTTTGTTGTAAGGTTGAATTTACGGGTTTTATTGTAAAAATGGGACTAATATATATATATATATATATATATATATATATATATATATATATATATATATATATATATTTAAAACTATCCAGTCAGTATCCGAGGTCAGTAGGTGTGGATTATTCTTTACATAGAATATATGAGGAAAATCATATAAATCTATGAGAGTGCTGCGACGAGAGAAAAGCATGTAAAAAGTCATCTGTCGAGACGGAGAGTCTAGTAATATTCTCCGCCGAAATAAATTTATTATGACGACTTAACTGAGTTTGAGTCTAGAACTAGGTTTAACAAATAACTAAACCCCATTGTAGTGTAATGGTAAATTATGTTGACGGAAAGATCAGTTATTACTGAATTGTGAGTCTGATCCGCACGAGGTGCCCCATACTCATGGCCATGTGTCAGATCTAATCATTTCATGTAAGTCCAATGATTTATCAATCTAACTTTGTATGTGTATATGTTTGGTTGGTTGTTTGTGTTCTATGGCATATAAACCTTTGTAGGTTATTTAATACCAAATCCATTTTTATACAAATAATCAGTTCTATTTCAAACAATTCAGTTTAGTATGAGTACACAGTTTAGTTGTCGAAAACATTCCTATTTCAACCTATTCAGTTTAATCAAACAGTTCTAATTTAAACAATTTAGTTTAGTACAAGTATATTTTGATTTACACACAGTTAAATGTCAAAACAGTTCTATTTTAAACAATTCAGTTTAGCATAAGTACGCTGTTTAGTTCTATTTCACTCATAAATAGGGCCCAATAAGGCGCTAACACACCGAGCCAGAGTTGACCAGGGAGTGATAGCAATGAAGGAATACTCCGCATTCCCTAAAGCTCCAGGAGCATTGGAACCTCATCATCAGATTGTTTAGTGTCATATCCAGGACACTCGCTGGGGGAGTCTTACCCCTCTGAAGAGATGCACTCGGTGTATTCTACAGTCCAAACTTATTGGGCAATTGTGTAGATGTGTGTATCTGAATATGTCTGAGTCTGTCTGTCTGTCTGTCTAAATATATGTATTTATCAAGAATGTAGTTTGGCATATTCATGAATAAAGAGTGCTCAATATCAGTGATTTGGCATATCACTAAGTTAAGTCTAATGATTGCATAGGTGAAAAACTGACCGTCATCAAGCTCTACTGAGTTTGTAATAACGCAACCTAATCATATATACAAATATATATACCAAAAATCAGATGACATGAAGTCTTATTGCCGTTCTGGATATCCAAAGATATTATTGTCAACTTTTAATTATGGTTAATGGTCAGCAGTCTTATTGCCGTTCTGGATATCCAAAGATATTATTGTCAACTTTTAATTATGGTTAATGGTCAGCAGTCTTATTGCCGTTCTGGATATCCAAAGATATTATTGTCAACTTTTAATTATGGTTAATGGTCAGCAGTCTTATTGCCGTTCTGGATATCCAAAGATATTATTGTCAACTTTTAATTATGGTTAATGGTCAGCAGTCTTATTGCCGTTCTGGATATCCAAAGATATTATTGTCAACTTTTAATTATGGTTAATGGTCAGCATTCAACATATATAGATGTATATTACATGGTACAATCAGCAATCGCCGGTTGGTTGTTTGGTTGCTTTTTATGGCATATCAACCTTTGTAGGTAATTTGACGCCAAATCGATTTTTATGTAGATAATCAGCTCTATTTAAAACAATCCAGTTTAGCATGAGTACACAGTTTAATTGTCAAAAACATTTCTATTTCAAACTATTCAGTTTATTCAAATAGTTATATATAACAATTTAGTTTAGTGTAAGTACAGTTTCAAAGGCAAAAACAGTTCAATTTCAAACAATTTAGTTTAGCATAAGCACGCAGTTTAAATGTGGCACGCCCCGGCGAATGCCCCGGGGCCTGTTCTGGACTTCGGTCCGGAGCGTGGCCCTGGAAAAGGAACAATGGCAGACTTGGGGCCTTTAATTAGGCACCTAGTTTCGACTAGGCTACCTTCGGGTGGGCGAGCTGCATTTTTGTCTCCTTTGTCCCCCTTGTACGGCACTAGACCATGCGTCTAGTTTAAGCCGCAAACTGGCATACGTGCCCGGACCCACATTTGGGTTCGTGAAACTGCTTGCCTCATCAGGCTCACATTGCACTAAGTGAGACGATGAGCAGCACTGACAAGCAGGGTTCGAGTCTCGGCTCCTTCCCGACCTTCCCCTCCCCTTTATCCCCACTTTAATTGGCCTTCGGGCTTTTGACCTTGTGTCAAGTCGTGTCTGGTGGGAGGCAGCGACAAATATCAGC
>OY757943.1:8926687-8928416 GCA_963585895.1 Sepioteuthis lessoniana
TCATGCCATCTTCTCTTACTATAACACTAGATTCATCTTTTTGTTTTGTCATCATCAACTCGATGGCTGAATCAGTTGTGGCTTTGTCTGCTAATTGTATTCAGCATTTTGATGCTCGTTTTATTCTGACACCTTATCATACAGGGCTCTCTCAATATAATCTTTATTGTTGGTGGCATTTATCATTTTCGAAACCTGAGAAACTAATATATATATATATATATATAAATTTTTCTTTATATATATATATATATATATATATATATATATATAAAGAAAAATTGATAACAAGGTAATCCAAGTAGAAGGAGAGATTTATTGAGAAGTAATGTCGACACTATAGCGTTTCGGTTCTAGTGAACCATCATCAGGACTGTGAGGGATGTTATTAGGGATGTTAAATCAACGATGGATGTTTAAAAATCCAAAATAAAAAACTTAGGGAAAATTTCTATAACAAGAAAAAGTTGGCCGTTCAATTAGAGAATCAGAATTTATGTTCCGTTTGTTTATCGAGAAAGATTTCGAATCAAAAGGAGGAAAAAAAAAGAAAGACAAAAAGAAAAAGAGAAAGCATAAAATTGTGATATATGTGGAATATATTAACTAAAGATGAAATATATTGTAGCTATTTAAAATGGATTTGCTCAAGAAAGGAGAAATATTATAAAAGCCAGGACGAGTATTTAGGGAATTAAAGAGTAAAATAGCAGCAGCTTCGAAAATTCGTCTTAGTCTTTTGTTATGAATGTAAATGAGCATCTTTGCAGAATTGAAATCAAAGTTGTGATTAGATTGAGAAATGTGTTGAAATTGTGCATTGTTTAAGTTACCAATCTTATGTCTCTTTTGTGTTTTTTCAAACGAACGTGAAGGTTCCAAGATATTTCACCAATATATTTTAGTTTACAGTTCTTACTAGGGATACAATAAACACCAGCGTCTGAAAATACGTTGCGTTGAAGGCTAGAGTGAACTAATTCGCGGAGAGTTTTAGAGGGTAAAGAGGTAGTTTTGATATTGAGTTTATTTCAGTTGTTTATTTTGGTGTGAACGGAAGAATTGTTTGGCAAAATTATGAATCTATGGGGGTAACTAGTTTTATAAGATTGTGAGTTGGCATTAGTTCAAGGTTGATTCTTATTATGGAGTTTGAGGGCTTTAGATTTAGCAAAGTGTATAAATGATTTGGGGTATAGAAGGTTAAGGAAGGAGTTCCCTCATTCTCTCTCTCTCTCTCTCTATATATATATATATATATATACATAAAATGTTTACACATTTATGGGAGCAGCTTTATGTTATAATTTCAAACAGTCTTCAAATGTTCACCCTATCAAGACATTCTTGGAAACTCCCAGAGGTGATTGAAAAAATGTTAATATTTCACTAGGAGCAACTTAATTAGAATCTTCCGCCGTTGGAAGATTCTAATTATGTGTTGACAGAGCCGGAGGACAATGGATGGTCTGGTTTCTTTGTTTTAATGACATATCATCCTTAGTAGGTTATGTAGTGCCAAAGCCATCTTTATAGAAGAACAGCGGAGGTACTATTGAACCCATAATTGGAGCGATAAGGGGGTTTATGCTTTATTTAAGGGCATTAGTCCAATTAGCCATTAAAATAACATTTAGCCATTAAATACCATTTAGCCATTAAAATACCGGGACTCACCTGATAAGAGACAAGTGGGGAATTTAAAAACATATCATAAAGGAATCCCCAT
>OY757943.1:8928616-8956116 GCA_963585895.1 Sepioteuthis lessoniana
TGAACATTCTATGTCTATTTCACATATTCATGTATGGGTATGTTACATTATAAGTTACGTATCAAGGGTAAAGTAGAGCAATCCGGGGGAAGGAGTAGTGTCCTCCGCAACAACTAGTTGTAGTAGCTATTAAAAAAGGGAGATTTCGGATTGCTCTCGACTACGGCCGTCAACTTTACTTTTACTTATTACTTCTAGGACAAAAAGGATCAGCGCACAAGAATTAAGAATAAGCACCTGTCGAGACTCGAACTTACATCTTCTACTTCGGAGTGGTACTGAGAGGTCGTATTGGCATAACTTGAAAATTCAGTGACACTATCCATGTTTTCATAGCAGAACTATTAACTTTTTTGTCCAGGTTAAAAGCGTTGTAAGGGTTCTTACAAGTCGAACTTTTTTAGACCTTATTTTTCTGATGCTGGTATCATTGGGAAACGAGGAGCGTTTAGATAAACGAGCCATGTATGATTTGAAAGCCGCACATATGAACGTTAAACGTAGTCTAATTCGATACCTTATACTTTATGAATTTAAACTGGGCCATAAAGACGTGAAAGCAACCGGAAACCCTTGTTGTGCAAAAGTTGATCACAGTACAGCAAGTAGATGGTTTAAGAAATTTTGCCTTGGTTGCAAGAACATTGACGATCATTCAAGGTCAGGTAGGCCTAGAAGAGTGAATTCCGAGTGGTACTGAGAGGTCGTATTGGCATATCTTGAAAATTCAGTGACTCTATCCATGTTTTCATAGGTCGTGCTCCAAGCCAGAGATACAAATCTGTTAAGTAGCGATCATGGTGTATCAGATGAGGTCGACAGCTCACATGTAACATACTGACCCCGGCCAAGCTGTCAAAAGAAGAAATGCACCTGCGTAAATAACAGGTGCACCTGGTCGAAGATATCAGGGGACAACCTTGACGGTCGAAGCGTTGAATTGAGTGCGAATTGTGACACTCGCAAGAAGTAGGTGGACGTCAAATTATTATATAACCCTGGCGACAGGAAGTTCAGATCAGTTGGAGTGAAGATGCTGGAATGAGAACCATGTCCCAGCAGAGGCTGGGCCCCCAGGCCCCCGGTTGAGCAGCCCAGGCGAACAGGAAAGAAATGCTGCTGTAGCCAAAAGAGTTGGGGGAGGGTCAATATACTACAGTTTTGTTCGGTCTCCAACTCACCTCTCACACAATAATACCTTTCATAACCCTTTGGAACCCTTTCAAATAAAGTGAGAGGTATATTTTTCTAAAGAACTGTGTCCGCTCGTTACACACAGTAAAGTGTGACTTGTTACCTTCAAGAACTCAGCAAAAGCAACTGGAGGCATAGGCCTTCATGTCAATGCACACCAAACGGAATATATGAGCTATAATCAAACGGTTGACATATCCACACTAGACGGAACCTTTCTTAAACTAGTACACAAATACACTAACCTAGGAAGCGGCGTCTCATCAACCGAAAAGGACATCGACACGCGGCTAACGAAGGCATGGACAGTTATCAATCATATGGAAATCAGACCTAACCGATAAAATGAAAGTTTCTTCCAGGCAGCGGTCGTATCGATACTGTTATATGGATGCACTACACGGACGATAACAAAACGGCTGGATAAGAAGCTAGACGGCAATTACACAAGAATGTTGAGAGCAATATTGAACAAGTCCTGGCGGCAACACTCCACAAGGCACCAACTATACGGCCACCTGCCTCCCATCACGAAAACTATCCAAGCTAGACGAACCAGACATGCAGGACACTGCTGGAGAAGCAAGGACGAGCTCATAAGTGATGTACTCCTATGGACCCCTGCATATGGCCGGGCAAAAGCAAGACGATCAGCACGAACATACATTCAGTATCTATGTTGGGATACAGGATGTAGCCCTGAAGACCTGCCAGAAGCGATGAACGATAGGGAGAAGTGGCGAGAGAGGGTCAGGGATATCCTGCTAGCGGCACGACATGATGATGATGACTAATAAAATATTGCAAAACTTTTGACTCACCTCGGTATAATTGCTGATTATTAATAGTTACTTGAAACCATATACCTGAGTGAAAATGAATTCTAGTGGATAGGAAATCTCATCAGAAGCTTATACAAAATGTTAAAATTTAAAGTCACAATTATCCTTGGAATGACACTAATCTGCATCTGGTGGTGAGGCCCCACTTCTGAAGCTCCGATGAGTGATGAGTACACCTTCATTCGCGTTACTTCTGGGCCCACTCTGTGTGATAGGTCTTGTAACGGAGAAATAGATCTTTTTAAAATTATTCATATTCTATTGGAAAGTGTACCAAAAAAAAAAGACTATTAAGAAATATCTACACAAAAAATATAAATACAGGGTGGAACGATAAAATTATCGCCCTAGAAAAGACGACATGATTCCATTTCCGTTAAATGAAAACCGGTTTTCTTTTTTTGTTGCAGACCATCTACCAGTTGGTCAGTAGTGTACAAATCCCAAGAGCGATAGGAGCCTTCTATCATGTCTGAAAGTGACACAATGTTCAACGAGCTAGATGCGCCACTGTACAACTCATGTCTCTACCGATCCAAGTTATGACAGCCAGAACCATCGCTGGATTATCACGATTAACAGGGACGTGCACATGGTGATGAAAACAAAGTTTCCGGCTACGGTTATGGATTTTGGTGTGGTTTCAAGTGAGGACCACATCATGCCACCTCACATCTTCGAAGTCAGCTTGAAAGTCAACACCAAAGTGTACCTGGATGTGCTGAAGAGTGTGGTGATCCCCTGGTGTAATCAGGTGGCCGGTGACAGACCCTGGGTGTAGCAGTAGGACTCGGTGCCGGCCCACAGGTCCAAATAAACCCAGGCTTGGCTTCAGAAGGAGTGCTACGACTTTGTACCCTTCTCTAACTGGCCCCACTCCTTCTCCGACCTGAACCCGCTGGACTACTTCGTTTGGTCATACGTCGAGAACATCACCAACATGACCTCCCACAACACCAAAGCCAGCCTGATCACCGCCATCCGCCGAGTATTCGCCGAGCTCCCTTGTGGAAAAGGCATGCTCCTAGTTCCGGATCCGTATCGAGGCGGTGATTGAAGCTGAAGGCGGCTACATTGAATAGATGTCAGCTCTACTACATAATCAAGTGACCTGAATTGATCTTTTCTATAAAAGTCTTAAAATAAAGCTGTAGTGTTGTTTTATTTAGGACGACAATTTTAGCGTTTCACCCTGTATGAACATGATTCCCTAACCTCTAGTCATTGAATAATCCGTGACGGGCTTGTATGCCATTAAAATCAATCAAACAACTAATTAATGAATAAATTCTAGCGGTGATAGACTGAGAATAACCCAAGATAGGTTAACATGCTTTTAAAACAATCAATCATCAAGTTAGGATGTTTGGTGTCCAGGGAGGATCGACTTCTATTCAACTTACAACTGTGGGCTAATCATAGATTGTTAACCATTACTTCCCAACGTCACAATCTGGAAATCGCTTCCGAAAAAGAATTCGGGAAAAATATCCACTTAAGTCCTTAATGAATTTTTAAAAACCAAGTTCCGATTTGGAGAAAAAAAACTCGTCCATGAAGTTCTCAGAAATCAAATTACTGAATACTAGAAAGTTTTACTCTTATTTATTTTTGAGCTAACTAGAAGCAATTTATGAATAATAAATAAACGAAAATTTCCAACTAAAACCTAGTATAAAATGACGCAAAAAAATAATGAAAAAGGTATAAATTATTTTGTTTTTAAAATCTCGTCCAGTTGAAATCTGTCGCGATATTTCGGCTGACCCTTGACGATCGTTCCTGTTCCTGTAACCTTACAACTGCATCATAATATAAAATCGTTTTTGCTTTTCTTTCTTCTTGTGTTATTGGGCCTTTCCATATTTTCTTTTCTTTATAAAAATGAAATTTTTGATAGACTTCGCTGCAACCCCTACTCTGCACCGTCCTTTCTCTAATACATCCAAATAATTTTGTTTCTTAATTTTTATTTTCTTTTTTTTCAATCTCCCCCTCACCCAACTTTAAAAAAGATTTCTTTCCTTACCTCGAGTAATTGCCGGAAGATACGACTCAAAATTTTAATTTAAGGCAGTAAATTTACTCATTACCCATACTAGGCTCCGGGGCATCTATTTCAGCCTTGTACCCTCCACACCTCCTTGTATTTCTTCCACTGGGTCACCCTGGGGAAATAGGTCGATTTCGACGACGACCTAATGGGACCAGCCACTACAAGGCAAGTGAGACCTTCGCTTGACGAATTCTTGAAGAATTCTGGTGCCACATACATCCTTTTTGGGTGCATTTGCCAAAATATACGCCGCAAGACAAGTAAAGAAAGGAAAAAAAATTTTTTAGGGCGAATTTTGCGTTCTGTCAAAAGGGCTATGATGAAATTGTTTAACTGTTCTAAAAAAAGGAATAGAAGTAACCAAAGATTTAAAATAAAAGAAATCTTATTTTAACATTAAGTCTGCAGTTTTTTTGTTTTGTTTTATTATGATTTTCCTTTTTGTGAGTTTTTCCCACCAGCTTTAACTGATAGACGTTTTTTTTACTGGAGTCGAAGGAACAGCGAGTCTCCTCAGTTCTTCAGGACTCTTCTCGGTATCCTAGCTTGATTTAGTCATGCTGTAGTCTAGATTGTTTCAATTCTTGCATTGATTTCCAGTTCAGCCAGTTTCTTTTCCAGATTCTTGGTGACTGTTATAAGAGCACCAACAACAATTGGTATTACTATAGCTTTCATCTTTCCTCTTTCTTATAATTGTCTATAAAGGATTATTATTACTTTCTTGAAACCATATAATTGCTTGAAACACCTGAAGTCATATAACTGTTGTGCCCCAAAAAACAAAAACAAAACAAAAAACAACAACAAAAAAAAAAAACAAAAAAACAATCATTATTATTTCACTCCTAGTGAGTTTTTCACACTAGTTTTAGTTGGTTATATTTCAAAGGAGTCTGAGCGATAGCAAGTCTCATCAGGTCTCCAGGACTCTTCTCAGTATTCTCGCCGATCTCAACAATGCTGTTACTTGAATGGTTTCGAGTCCTCGTCTAATCACCAATTCCTCAAGTCTCCTTTACTAGACTTTTGGGACAACTATAATTGACCTAGTGGGTAGAGTGTTCGCAAAATAGTCCGGGGGACCGGGGTTCAATCCTAGGTCGAGTCATACGAAAGACTTTAAAAATGGTACTTGATACCTCCTTGCTTTACACTCAGCAATATAAGGTACGGTTCAAGGGTAAAGTGGAGTAATCCAGAGAAATGAGTAGCGCCCTCCCCTACATCTCAGTGTAGTAGCTGTTGAAAAGGGAGCCCTCTGGTTGCCCTCGACTAAGGTCACCAACTTATAATTGGTATCAACTTTACCTTCATGTTCTCTGGCATTTGCCTATCTGTTCGTTTTTCTCTTTATTTCCCGCCGGATCAGCAAATGGAGGAGTTGGGACGAGCTCCTAAGTGATGTACTCCTGTAGACCCCTTCACATGGACGAGCAAAGGCAGGACGACAAGCTCGAACCTACATACAACACCTCTGTGAAGACCTACCGGAAGCAATGGACGGTAGGGAGGAGTGGCGAGAGAGGATTAGGGATATCCGCACTGATGGTGCGACATGATGATGATGCATTAACACTCGTAGTCATCAAGTTGTGCTGATAGCATAGAGTTATCTAATCATCTCTCTCTGTCCATCATAATCACCCATCGATCCGAGTAAATCCTTGCAAGTAAGCTAATAATGGTGTGCCCATGTGTAGGATTCCATAAAAGAACGTCGCTTATGAGTTCATCCATTTATCTCCTATCCTTGAACGTTCTTGCAAGTAAGCTAATAATAATTCTAGAAAGTCCTTGCAAGTAAGCTAATATTTCCTATCCTAGAAAGTCCTTGCAAGTAAGCTAATAATTTTGTGTCCATGTGTAGGATTCCATAAGAGAGCGTCGCTAATGACTTCATCCTTTTATCTCCGGCAGTATCTTACAAGTTTTGCTTGTTTCTCTTTTACGGTTTGTGAGATAGCAGGTAAGTGATTATCCAGATGCTGTTTTGTGGCTGTTACTTCCAGGATTTGTTTATCTTTGTAGGTCAAAATATCAGAGAATTTTATACGTCTCATTTTCTTGGACAGGTTTGGTTTGTGCATATATATTTGACGATCAAATTTGAATTTCTTGCTCAAATATCTGTAGACAGCTTTTCCAACCTGACATGTCTAGTCTTGTATTTCATTCGTGCCTGGCCCAGTCGGCTGAGGCTGTAGAATACACTGACTGCATCTCTGAACGGGAAAAAGACACCAGCAACGAGTGATGTCTTGTACTTCTTTCGTGCCTGGCCCAGTCGGCTGAGGCTGTAGAATACACTGACTGCATCTCTGCAGAGGAGTAAGACACCAGCAACGAGTGATGTCTTGTACTTCTTTCGTGCCTGTCCCAGTCGGCTGAGGCTGTAGAATACACTGACTGTATCTCTGCAGGGGAATAAGACACCGGCAACGAGTGATGTCTTGTATTTCATTCGTGCCTGGCCCAGTCGGCTGAGGCTGTAGAATACACTGACTGCATCTCTGCAGAGGAGTAAGACACCAGCAACGAGTGATGTCTTGTACTTCTTTCGTGCCTGTCCCAGTCGGCTGAGGCTGTAGAATACACTGACTGTATCTCTGCAGGGGAATAAGACACCGGCAACGAGTGATGTCTTGTATTTCATTCGTGCCTGGCCCAGTCGGCTGAGGCTGTAGAATACACTGACTACATCTCTGCAGAGGAATAAGACACCAGCAACGAGTGATGTCTTGTACTTCTTTCGTGCCTGGCCCAGTCGGCTGAGGCTGTAGAATACACTGACTGCATCTCTGCAGGGGAAGAAGACACCAGCAACGAATGATGTCTTGTATTTCATTCGTGCCTGGCCCAGTCGGCTGAGGCTGTAGAATACACTGACTGCATCTATGCAGAGGAGTAAGACACCAGCAACGAGTGATGTCTTGTATTTCATTCGTGCCTGGCCCAGTCGGCTGAGGCTGTAGAATACACTGACTGCATCTCTGCAGAGGAGTAAGACACCAGCAACGAGTGATGTCTTGTACTTCTTTCGTGCCTGGCCCAGTCGGCTGAGGCTGTAGAATACACTGACTGCATCTCTGCAGAGGAGTAAGACACCAGGAACGAGTGATATCTTGAATTTTTTTTTGTGCCTGTCCCAGTCGGCTGAGGCTGTAGAATACACCAACTGCATTTCTGCAGAGGTGTAAGATTCCCCCAATGAGTGTCCTGATTATGACACAAAACAATTTGATGGTGAGGCTTCAGTAATGCTGGAGCTTTGGAGAATTAGAAGTACCCCTTTATTACCGTCGCATTCAAGTCCACCCTGGCCCGGAGTGAGAGCACCTGATAGGGTCCTATCTATGGGTCAAATAGAACTAAACTTTATGCTTATACTAAACTGAATTGTTTGAAATTGAACACTTTTGACATTTAACTATGTAAATAAATTACTGTTTAATTTAATTGTTTGTGATACATAGCAATACTTGGAACCATTTAACTTTGAGTAAACTGAACTGATTGAAATAGAACTGTTCTATGTATAAAAATAGATTTGGCATTAGATAACCTACAATAACTTATATGCCATAAAACCTAACTTTGAAAACCCTGAAATGTTTAAGTTTTAAACCACGCTAAAGGAAGTCTTTCCCATCATCCATTCTTGGAGCTTTGGGGAATGTGGTGCACCCCTTCATTGCCATTGCTCCCCGGTCCATACTGGCCTGAACTGGTAGCACCTGATAGAGTTCTCTCTATGGGTCAAATAGAACTAAAATGTGTACTTATGCTAAACTGAATTGTTTTTAATGGAACTGTTTTTGACATTGAACCTGTGTACTTATGCTAAACTGAATTGTTTGAAATAAAGCTGTTTATATGTATAAAAATGGATTCGGCATTAATAACATACAATGGTAGGTATCTCATAAAACCAAGTCAAACCAAACCAAAGCAATCCTTTCGTGCTAGTTGACTGCAATCATTTATTATGGGATTGACCATTTCATCTCTATCCCCACATGATTTCATTCATTGCAAATTTTTCATAACTGCTTTAGTTTTTCATTGATGTCTGAGTGATAGCAAGTCTACTCAATCCTCAAGGACACTTCTAAGTATCTTAGCTGATCTCAGCAGAGCTATGATTTGGACAGTCTTTCTCTAATCTATTGTTCACCCAGTTTTTTTTCATGTTCTAAGAGAATGATTTAAGGGATCCAAATACGAGGGATATCAGCGTCTAAATTCCATGAATTAAATATATATATATATCTAATATATATTAAAGAAGCAGTAGGTCCCCCGCAAAAACAATTAGCGACGCCGACTACGCCGATGACATAGCGATACTGGCAAATACACCCTACCAAGCCGAAACAATACCTCATAGTTTGGAACGAGCCGCCGCAGGAATTGGCCTCCATGTCAATGCACACAAAACGGAAAATATGTGCTACAACCAAAAAGGCGACATCTCCACACTAGACGGAACACCTCTGAAACTAGTAGACAAATTCACCTACCTAGGAAGCACCGTCTCATCAACCGAAAAGGACATCGACACGCGGCTAACGAAGGATTGGACAGCTATCGATTGGCTATCGATCATATGGAAATCAGACCTGACCGATAAAATGAAACGCAGTTTCTTTCAGGCAGCGGTCGTATCGATACTGCTGTATGGATGCACTACTTGGATGCTAACTAAACGGCTGGAGAAGAAGCTAGACGGCAATTACGTAAGATTGCTCGCAGCATTCTTGTATAATTGCCGTCTAGCTTCTTCTCCAGCTGAGTTTGTGCGGTAGAATATCCGACTGACATGAAGTCAGGTTTCGAGCCTAGTCTTTAAAGTCTCGCGTATCTAAACCACACTGATGAGTTGTGATACAATGAAACAGTCTGACTGTGGGTGATAATATATTCATATATAAATTCCAAATTTGAACGAGTCGTTTCTATCTTTCAAATTTCAAAATTTCAAAATTAAAAAAATTCTGCTTTTAATGTTTTTTAGGATTACAAACTTTAATTCATGGAATTCTGCGACCCCTGGGTTTCATGGAGTATTTTACAAAACATCAATCACCAGGCAGTTAAGAAAATGAAATATATATATATATATATCCCTCTGTACGAGTAGGTTGCGACACAAGGTCAATTTTTCAGCGGAGTTTAATAGGTTTGAATTCCGAGTTTTCCTTTTCCTAGACCGGTTGCCATACCAAGTTTGAAGCGCACAGTTTGCCTTACTATTTGCCCATTGCTGGATGAAAAATAATTGGATTTATACTTTTCCGAAGGATATTAGTGTTATGTAAAATGCAGACAGTCACGCCCAGGAAATGAACTCCTGTCGCTGTGTTTATTTTCTCGGACGGTATCCATAACACAACAAAGGCCTCCCCCTCTCTCTTTCGTTCTCTCTATCTATCATTTCTATTTAACAATATATACATATATATATATATATATATATGTACATGAACACTTACAAATTATTTGTATTTGATAGGAATACTTTTGTTGTAGAGTGGCTCGTACCATATGACTTCCGGTATCACGGAAGTATAAAAGACACCGTGTCTCTAGAGACAGAAGCAGAAGCAGAGACAGAGGAGCTCTGAAGGACGTCGGTCAGTCGTAAGACCAACTTCGGACGTAACACCAACAGCGAGAGACTTATTATACTAGTCGGACTGTACCACTTGAGTTAATAAATAATTAACTTTGTTTCACTGTGCATCGTTTCCTTACTACGATAAAACTTTATATCATGGAACTCTGCAAAGAAAATAAATAAATAAAACAATGAATATAAATATACGCTGAACGCAAACCTTCACTTCTGGGCATGAAATTCTCCCGGAGAGGTTGACATGCCGTTAAAATCAATCAGTCTATCAGTCAAGCAGTACTTCTACTTGTCAATAAATCAATATGCTGCATCAGTCGTGTTGGCAAATATGGTGTCGTTCTTTTAATGGCCTCTCCGTCCTCAAACAATATACTTGCGGAAATCCCAGTATAATTTTCCGGCATTCTTGTGCTCATCAGATCGAATATGTCAACTAGTTGACTTTGGCCTTCCAGCTGTTTAGAGAGTTACAACAAAGAAAAGTGAAATCACAAGAGAAATATCTGGACTTTGCTAGAGAGTTAAGAATGTTACGGAATATGAAGGTGGCAGTATTACCAGTCATAACAGGACACCGGAACAATCTCCAAAATCACGGAAAAGAGAATGGAGGAAGTAGAAATCTGACAAAGAAATAAGGTTCTCTAGATTATATATATATATATATACGAAGTGCATACAATGTTTCCAGACTTTTTTCGTATGGGCATTTAAAATTGTCGTAGACTCTTGAAAATTCATTATGTTATTGCTATACATCTTATGAGATGACTGACCAATTTTTATGCTTTCTTGTTCAAATCAACAGCAGCAATTGGAATACACCTTACTAAAGCCTGATTGTCACAGCTGGCGAATTTCAAAAATGCAATCTCGACGTGAGGACACTTTAGAAGAAGGATATGCAATAAAATTGTGTTTTAAACTTGGAAAAAATGCCACAGAAACGTATGGAATGCTTCAGGCTGCTTTTGGAGCATCTTGCATGAATTGAGCATCAGTTTTTGAGTGGCATAAGAGATTCAAGGAAGACATGGAGTCTGTGAGAGATGATGAGAAGTGTGGGAGGAGTAAGGAAGTCAATACACTAGAGCTGATTGGCCAAAGGGTTAGGCTTGGGGTTACAATGTTGAGGTTTTAAGGGAGTCCAGGACGAGATTCCTTGGGAAGAGGCCAGCACTCTTCAAATCGGGTCAGTGACATTTCTACCAGGACAATGCACCAGTCCACAACCCCATCCTTGTCACAGACTATTTGACTAAGATGGGCATCAAGACAGTTCCTCAGCCTCCCTATAGTCCAGACCTTGCTCCTTGTGCCTTTTGGTTATTCCCTAAGCTCAGAGGCTGTCGTTATGAGACAATTGAAGAGATGAAAGAGGCTGTGACGAAGGTCATTGACACGCTCACACAAGTGGACTTCCATGGGGCCTTCCAGAGGTTTTTGGAACGGTACAACTAGTGGATTGCAGCCGGAGGAGATTACTTAAAAGGGGACTAGAGTTTCATGTGTGTAGTATCAATAAAAGTGCCCATACGAAAAAAGTCTGGAAACTTATCGTATGCTCCTCGTATATATATATATATATATATATATATATATGGAAGAAAATCCGACAGTTTGTAGACACTATAGCGTTTTGGTTCTACTGAACCATCATCAGGGTTATGAGGGGTTATATTAGTGATGTTGAGTTAATGATGGATGTATAAAAAATGTAAAAATTATACAAAAACTTTGAAAAATTTGTATATCAAGAAAAAGTTGGCTGTTTATGACTAGAAAAAGTTGGCCGTTTGATCAATGAATTAGTGTTAGTTGCTTTATACTAAATCACCTGACCTGTTAGAAACAGTGTACAGAATCCACGTTCCGTTCGTTCATCGAGAAAGATTTCGAATCATTCCTTGTTTTCGACGAAATTCAAATTCTATAAGTCAGGTGTTTACAATATATATATATATATATATATATATATATATATATATATATATATATTACTAAGTCTCTCACCTATGAGATTAACAGACCAATACATATATATATATATATATATATATATATATATATATACACGCACACACATTCACTCATACACACACATACATACACCACACACGTATATAACTTTGATTAAATCTTAAAAAAACACAGAATGCAGCTTAGAAGTCCTTGGAGCGATTGATGATAGGGATTGATTGCAAGAAAGTCAGGTAGCTCTATGTTGTCAAAGTGACTTTATGGTGGTGATGACGATAATAATAATAATAATAATAATAATAATAATAATAATAAATATATATATATATATATATATATATGAAGTAAAAAGTAAAGTTGGCGACATTATTAGAGGGTGACCCGAAGCCTCCCTTTTCGATAGCTACAACACCGAGATACCGCGAGACATAAAATATTGCTATATATATATATATATACCCTATTCCTTTGTAGATGCAGTAACGTTAAAACACAATAGAAACAGCAAAAACAACAGCAATAATAATAATAATAATAATTTTACGCCAATCACTTACCAACACAATCACACACAGACGTACACACATACAGAGAGAGATAGAGAGAGATAGAGACACACACACACACACACACACACACACACACACACACATATATATATATATATTTCATTAAAATTCTCATAATCTATGCCTCACGGCAAATCTTTGAACGTATATATGTCGACTAGAGCGTCAGTTTAAATATGGTGCGTCCATTTTTTTTATACCCATCTCTGAGTTAGCGTATCGCATCCCTTCATATGCAGCTGCGCCGACAAATTCGTGGCCAGCATGAAGAGGTCAGTTCGTTTGCATTTATCGAGTTATCTCCCTTCCATTATCCCCGCGTCTGCTGCTGCTACTCTCTTGAAAGTGGCCCCATCAAACGGTTGGCGCCCTTTTCTTAAAGTTGGCGGGAAAATTATCTCAACCAGAACGGCACTGAATAACCAAGCAGTAGTAGCAGCAGCAGTGAACATTTATCACCAAACAATGAAGTAACGAAAACAGATGGTAAATAAAAGAAACTTAATAGATTTTTTTTTCTTTTGTATATGTTTGGCTGCATGCATATGCGTATGTGTGTGCTTGTGTGTGTATGCGTGTTGTTGTGTGTCAGTTTTTGTTATTTAGTATAAAAACAATGAAAACAATAATAATGAAGAAGGTGAGCAATATAAATCATAGTAGAGGATCTTAGAAGCATCCTCACAAACCTGGCAAAGAAACTAGAGGAAATAGAAAAATTTGGAAGAACTGAATCAACCCTGTCCACAGCACTGCCAAAATCAGAGAGAATACTAAGGAGAGTCCTGGATAGCTGATAAGACTTGCTGTCACTTGAAATCCAATGAAAAATACCATTTACTAGTAAGTGAAAATAAACTTGGCAAACTTAGTCGAGGGTGACCCGAAGGCTCCCTTTTCAATAGCTACCACACCGAGATCTAGGGGAGAGCACTACTCCAGTCCCTTGATTGATCCACTTTACCCTTGATCCTTACCTTATAATGCTGAGGGTTAAGCAAGGTGGCAGTTACTACTGAAGTAAAAAAATAGCAAATAGTCCTGGAGACGTGAAGAGACTTGCTGTCACTTAAACTCCGGTAAAAAAAATCAGCTTAAGTAAAAGATACTCTACAACTACTACTAATAATATTACCACTACTGCTACTACTTCTACTAATAATTGTTATAATGATCCCGGCTAGAAGACCAGACTTTGTGTAAATAAAAACAAAACAAAACAAAACAAAAAAATCAAGTCCTCTTGTAGATTTGGCCATTCCATTGAAAGAAGGCAAAAAGCCAAATACTTGGATCTTGCCGGAGGTACTGAAAAAACTGCGGAACATGAAGCTGATTGTAATACCAATTGTAGTTCATGATCTTTTAACTGTGTCCAAGGGTTTGGAAAAAGCACTTAAGGAGTTGAAAATCAGAGAAAGAATCAAGACTATGCAGTCTCTATTATTGAATCCAGTAGTTCAAAGAAGACTTGTTGTCACTCAGCCTCCAATGAAAGAAAACGAGTTAAAACTGGTATTAAAAAAATTGCTTGGAGTGAAATATTAGTTGTAGTAGTAAAAATAATAGTAAGAATAACTGATGCCTTTGTTACGGTCTCAAAAGGCTTGGTAAGGGGACTGGAGGAGTTATAAATCTGAGGACAAGCCGAGACCATCCAAACTACAGCATTGATGAGGACGGAAAGAATACTGTGAAGAGTCCTAAAGACCTGAGAAGACTTGCTGTCACTCTTGTGAAAGACCATCAGCTGATGCTGGTGTAAAAAAAAATCGCAAGGAGTAATATAATAATAATTTGTAATTGTCTTTAATTGGAATCATTTTGAGATGAGGCTTCTTAATCTGAGAATTAATTTTTTATTTATTGTGGACTTTTTGTCCTCATCTTGGTAGTTTTTGTTTTGTTTCTTCTTCACTACGTTTCGGCCAAATTTCACCTCTGGCCTTCTTCAGGTGATTAACCGCCACCTCGGATAGGAATGCTGAGTCTTGTAACCGTATCCCCAGCAATTACTGCCTTCCATAGTTGTTTTCTATCGCACCACGTTTTTGACCAAGTAAACCTCTGGCCGGTTTGGGTAGGAATTGAAACCGCTATCTTCTGACATAGCTCACCTGGAACCGTTGAGACTCAACGCTTCTATCTGCTGCACCACGAAGGGCGATCAATGTTGGATTTTTTGGTGTTATAAATCCAATTATTTGTTCTCCTTATCTGGTTTTCCATAGTCGGGTCCATACTAAATTTGTAATTGTCTTTAATTGGAATCATTTTGAGATGAAAACTACCAAGATGAGAACAAAAAGTCCGCAATGAATAAAAAATTAATTCGCAGTAATTATTTGTGTGCACACCATTATATAGTTTCAATCATTCTCATTTATTACTAATAAGTAATAAGAGGGTGTCCTCGTGGTGTAATGGTTAAAGCGATGGACTGCAGAATCGTAGTACGCGAGTTCGTACTCCAGTCGCGCTATTAGATTCACTTTCGGGCAAATACCATTGGGAAAGGTATGAACCCCCTTATCCTCCCAGCTATGAGTTAAATAGTAGCACTACTTTTCTTCTAGTAGAATGGCTTTGGCATTAAATAACCCACAGAGGTTGATATGCTATTAAACAAAGAAACCAATAATAATTTTTAAAAAGATCTGTTAGACTTATAACATTCGACCAATGACAATGCAGTCGGGATCTTGTAAAAGTTGCAGAAGAAAAGAGATGGATAAGAAAAAGAAAGAAAATAATTCCAGAAATATAGAGAGAAGTGAAAAAGAAAAAGGAGGACAACAAAAACGAAGGAAAAGAATAAATAGGAAGAAAACGATGTAAAATGATTAACGATAAATAAATAAAAAAAGTAAAGAAATGTAAAAAGAAGAAGCAGGAGAAGAAGAAGGAAGAAAAATAATAAAGATGACTGGGAAGAAGAAAAATGAATGAAAAGAAAAGAAATAATTTGAGAAATAGGAAGATGAGAGGGAGAGGGAGAATATTACGAAAAGGAAGAAAAAAGAATAAAGATGAATAAGAAAAAAAAATGAAGAAAAATCAATGAAAAAAAAAAGACACGCAGTTAAATGTAAACGAGGAAGGAGAGGAAGAAAATGAAAAAAAGAAGAAAAAAAAAAGAATAAAGATGAATAAGAAAAAATGAAGAGAAATGAATGAAAAAAACACATGTAGGAAAATGTAAACGAAGAAGGAAAGGAAGAAGATGAGAAAAAAGAAGTGAAAAAAGAATACATGAGGTGAAATAAATGAAAGAAAAGAAAAAAAAAAAGAGAAGCTGTAAGATATCGAAGAACACAAAGAGGAAGAAGACGACGACAAAAATGAAGGAAGAAGAAAAAAGAAGAATGAGAAGATGAAAAATGAAGAAAAATGAATGAAAAAGAAAGAATAAAAAAGAAAAAACTGGAAGACCCAGAAGAAGAAGAAGAGGGAGAAGAAGAAGAAGAAGATGTCAACAAGGAACAAAAATGACGAAAGACGAAAGAGTCGAAGAAAGATTGAAAAATTGATTGAAAAATAAAAAAAATAAAACAGTAAGATATCGAAGACAGTGATAGAATAAAAGGAAGAATAAAAAAACGAAGGAAAAAGACGATGAAATGAAAAGAAAAAATATATTTGAAAAGATAAGATGAAAGAAAACGAAAAAGACGATAATATGAAGAAGAAAAAGAAAGGGAAAAAAGAGGAAATCAATCGATTGAAAGTCCTGAAGATCTTCCAAATACTATATGAAAGTAACTCCGAAAAACATACTTTCACTTCATTGTCCTTAATTAAAAAATACGCACAAAACACCGAAAAAACGTTTTTAATAATTCAATCAATATTCAATGCATGACTTTAGGAATTTATCGAGTGTTCGAAAAATATGTCAACAAAGATGAAGTGTGATGATCAAAAAGTACATTATGAATAAGTAAAAGTAAAGTTGTCTCCCTTTGTCGTGGGCGACCAGAAGGCTCTCTTTTCGATAGCTACTACACTGAGATGTAGAGGAGGACGCTACTCCTTTCTTTGGATTGATCCACTTTACCCTTGATACGCACCTTATATTGCTGGGTGTTAAGCAAGGAAGTATCAAGTACAATTTTCAAAGTCTTTGGTAGTCTTTGGATTGAACCCAGGTCTCCCGGACCATTGGCGTACACTCTACCTACAAGGTTAATGTGCCGGTTACTTTATGAATAAAAATTCGAAAATTGATTTTTTATTTCGTTTCATTTAATAATTTGCACAACGCGGATTATCATACTTGATTGTACTTGAAGACTCTTGCAGGACTTTAGAAACAGCTATATATATATATATATATATATAAATTTCATTAAACATAATAGACATCGTATTCGGCGGGAATTGATTTATGTATTGTCCATAGTTGTATGTATCCCTAGTACTTTCTGCCCGACTTTGGGCCATCATCAGGCGAGGATCTATTACAAAAGTGATGTAACTTTTGTTTTTGCATATTACGACTATGTAAGGGTGTCTTTACCGTTGAAGATTATAGCGTTTGCTTTTAGATGGGTTTCTATAAATAGTGCCAGAAGCTAAAGACATTTAAGTACATTAGCATTGGTTTGAAAATTAATTCTATTAAGTGGCGGTTGCATGTTTCTAATATTTAGTGCTTCGAGAATTTAGTTTTTGTTTATTATTTTGATGTTCTAATATTGTTGTGTTGTCGGTGAGAATTTTCCGTCATTGTGTTGTTGGGCATGAATGTTTTTTTAAATGCTGAGCTATTGAACTTGTATCAGAAAGGTGCATTGTAAGTCTCCTCGACAGGGTAGTTGAGGTTAAACCAACATATATATTATCATTATCATCATCAGAGAAGGTATGAATCCAATTATTCTCCCTCCAGCTATGGGTAAATAGTAGGACAGACTAGGTTCTTCAGCCTTGGTTAGGCAACTAGTCTAGGAGAAGGAAAACTCTGACTTCAAACCTGTTAAACTCCGCTTAAAAATTGACCGTGTGTCATATCCTGCCCGAGCGGAGGGGTTGGTAAATAGTATCATCATCAGAGATACAATCTCCTAAAGGACATTTAAATTTATATATAACGTTGGTTTTTTGCAAAACTCCAATCGAGGGAGAGGAATTATTTCTAATGACTAGGTTGGAGGTTTTAAACTTATAACATATAAGTTTTATCTTTTTATTAGGATCAGTAGGGAGTATGTTTCTGTGAATCAATGTTTTGACAGTAGGAAGCACCGTTTGCAGTCGCATCTTTATCAAGGAAATCAATGCTGATGGGTCCTTTCATCTTCCAGAAAACTGCCCGCCTGACCATTTTTTACTGACCTCTGGACTGAAAACTTTTCTTTTATCGGAGTGTCCGTGTATTTCAACATCATGGACTGTTCTTTCCACTCAGTCTCATTGTTGCAAACCGATATCTAGCGCAGCTGTATATATCTTTCGACTAAAACATGTTTCTCAGCTCACATCAAACATCCCTCCATAAATGGCACATAGTTTGCGCTTTTAAGTTACCAAACATTTTCATGACCGACCGCTGTACAAGCATTAAGCACTAATTTGCTGCCATTTTGAATAGCCAAAAAACGAAATATTTTTGCGAAATTAAAATGATTTTTGCAATAAACAAATTGCAAACAATCTAAGATTAAGTACATTTATGGAAAACAATTCTGAAATAAAAAAAAAACCAACTTATTTTGCTTTTTAAAAAAATTCGCTTATTTATTGATTGAAGCTCGTATACATATATAGTTTATGTGTTTCTAAAAAGAAGTATCCATCTTAACTCTAAGTGTAAAGTAGTAAACCCATTCACACACTTTGTTAGCAGCATCTCGTCTTCTGAAAGTGATATCAACATACGCCTAGAAAAGGCAGGGACTAGCAGAGGTAGGATATCGATGGTATGGAAACCTGATCTATCTGATATAATAAAACGAGATTTTTCCGAGTCGCTGCTACTGTATGGATACACCATATTGACGCTTGGCTTCGAGCTGACAAAGAAAAGAAGCAGAAGGTACCCCGCAAAAAACAATTACCGACGCCGACTATGCCGATGACATAGCGTTACTGGCGAATACACCTAACCAAGCAGAAACACTACTGCATAGTTTGGAACGATCCGCCGCAGGCATTGGCCTCCATGTCAATGCACACAAAACTGAATATATGTGTTACAACCAAACAGGTGACATTTCCACACGAGACGGAACCTCCCTGAAACTAGTAGACAAATTTACCTACCTAGGAAGCAGCGTCTCATCAACCGAAAAAGACATCGACACACGACTAACGAAAGCATGGACAGCTATCTATAGGCTCTCGATCATATGGAAATCAGGACTGACCGATAAAATGAAACGCAGTTTCTTCCTGGCAGCGGTCGTATCGACACTGCAATATGGATTCACTACATGGACGCTAACTAAACGGCTGAAGAAGAAGCTAAACGGCAATTACACAAGAATGTTGAGAGCAATATTGAATAAGTCCTGGCGGCAACACCACACAAGGCACCAGCTATACGGCCACCTGCCTCCCATCACGAAAACTATCCAAGCTAGACGAACCAGACATGCAGGACACTGCTGGAGAAGCAAGGACGAACTCATGTATTCCTATGGACCCCTGCATATGGCCAAGCTAAAGCAGGACGACCAGCTCGAACATACATACAGCAGCTATGTGAGGATACGGGATGTAGCCCTGAAGACCTGCCAGAAGCTATGAATGATAGGGAGAAGTGGCGAGAGAGGATCAAGAATATCCGTGTTAGCGGTACGACATGATGATGATGATGATATTGACGCTAATGAAGAATATTGAGAAAAAGCAAGAAAGGACCTATACAAGAATGCTACGAGCTATTTTGAACTAATCCTGGAAGCAACACCTGACAAAACTGCAACTGTACAACCACCTGCCTCCCATCTTACAAACCATCCAAGACGAACAGGGTATTCGGGGAACTGCTGGAGAAGTTGGGACGAACTCATAAGCAACGTTCTCTTATGGACTCCTACACATGGACGTGCCAGTATTGGCCGGCCAGCAAAGTCTTACGGGCATCTGTTCTGTGCGAACACTTGATGCAGTCTAGAGGACTCACCAGGAGCTATGGAGGATAGGGACGGGTTGTGTGTGTGTGAGTGAGTGAGAGAGAGAGAGAGAGAGAGAGAGAGAGAGAGAGAAAGGTTACTTATATATATATATATATATATATATAAACCGAAAATAAAAAAATGTAGTCACCTTTTTATGACAGTCTTATTACTGTTGGTTTCGTTGGTTGTTTTGGGAAAATATAATTATCACACGATAAGGAGAAGAGTAGGTCTTGCTTACTGGCCAGTAATTGGGCCCTTCTATCACTTAGGCAAAACTTTTCTTGTTTATTTCACTATATATATATATAGTGGCCTTCCTAACCATTAACAACCACCGTGACAAGAAAATTCAAATGCACAATATTTAGAAGCAGTCACGGGAGACATGAGGAAATTTGAAATGTTATACCGGTACAGTATAGATTTAAATCGATTGATTTGGGGCTTACGCGAAACCACCACCCACATCCATCGGGTGTTGGGTGTTGAGACATGGTGCATTCAATAAGTTTCCAGACTTTTTTGTACAGGCATTTAAAATTATCGTAGACTCTTGAAAATTCAGTATGTTATTGCTATACATCTTATGAGATGACTGACCTATTTTTATGATTTCAGCTTCAAATGAACAGCTACAGCAGCAATTGGAATACACCTTACTAAAGCCTGATTGTCACAGCTGGTGAATTTCAAAAATGCAATCTGACACTTTAGAAGAAGGATATGCAATAAAATTGTGTTTTAAACTTGGAAAAAATGCCACAGAAACGTATGGAATGCTTCAGAATGCTTTTGAAGCATCTTGTATGAATTGAGCATCAGTTTTTGTGTGGCATAAGAGATTCAAGGAAGGCAGGGAGTCTGTGAGGGATGATGAGAAGTGTGGGAGGAGTAAGGAAGTCAATATACCAGAGTTGATTGGCCAAAGGTTTAGGGTTAGGGTTACTCTGTTGAGGTTTTAAGGGAGTTCAGGAAGAGATTCTTTGGGAAGAGGCCAGCGCTCTTCAAATCGGGTCAGTGGCATTTCCACGAGGACAATGCGCCAGTCCACAACTCCATCCTTGTCACAGACTATTTGACCAAGATGGGCATCAAGACAGTTCCTCAGCCTCTCTTACTCCCTGGGCTTTTTGGTTATTCCCTAAGCTCAGAGGCTGTCGTTATGAGACAATTGAGGTGATGGAAGAGGCTGTGACAGAGGTGACTGACACGCTCACACAAGAAGACTTCCATGAGGCCTTCCAGAAGTAGTTGGAACGGTACAATAAGTGCATTGTAACCGGAGGAGATTACTTCGATGGGCACTAGAGTTTCATGTGTGTAGTATCAATAAAAGTGCCCATACGAAAAAATTCTGGAAACCTATTTAATGATCCTCGTATACAGATGTACAGTTTTACATCGATAAAGAAAATCGCTCAACCTTTTTTGAAATTGGTTTTTACTGGTTTGACGAAGAGATCATCCCAATGAAACGATTTTTTAATGTAAAAAATGAATTTTTTATTTTCCTGAAGAAGGGAACAAGCGACAACCTCTTCATTATCTATCTATCTATCCATCTATCTATCTAGAGACCTGCTTGGTTCCTTTATGAAGCCCTAAGTCAGTGTTTGAGCCTGGGTATGAAATAATGAATGCTGATTTTCAAGGCAATCACATTTTTGGAAAAATTTTGTACAACTAACGCTTCCTACAAATTCAATGAGTCTATCCATTTTATCTATCAGTTCAAATCACAATACCTGTTTCTCTCTCTCTCTCTTTCTCTCTCTCTCTCGTTCTCAATTTCTTCTGTCAATCCATTTTTATATCAATGGATTCGGAGTTCGATAAATAGATTCAAATGCGCAAACCTATAAAAGAAACAATTCTATTAAAATTGCAAGAAATAAACGTTTTTGATGTGTTTTACTTGATTATTCCTCAATTCAGACGAACTGTCTTGCACCTGTTTATAAAAAAAAAACAAAAAAACTGATGTATTTTTTAAAGTATTTATGTGCAATGTTCAACAAACGAAAATTATCGTAGATATTTTTTTAGTATTTTCACTCCCTCGACCAGTTTGTCAGTCAGTCTATTTTTCTCTGTCTTTCTCTCTCTCTTTCTCTCTCTGTCCATGTCTGTATGTCTTTCTCTCTCTCTCAGTATATATATATATATATATATATATATATATATATACTTACTGATATAGGATTATTAATATTTGTATATTCAGAATTTTATATAAACTTTTTAAAGTCTTTACGTTTCTTGAAATTTTCTAATACATAAAAAATGTAAAAAAAAAAAAAATTTAAATTCCTCCGACATTTTTTGTTTTTCTTTTATTTATTTATTTATTTATTTATTTATTCGTTTTTTTGTTTGTTTGTTTTTTTTTGTTTGTTAAAATTTAAAAAAAAATTCGTCGTGAGCAATGTCCGGGAATTTCAAATCGACTTTCTCATTAGCTAAACGAACAGCAAAGTATATTTTCTTAGCTTACCGAGAATATATATCTATATATACCTTGATCTTTAAGGAAAATCAGCTCTTCTTTTCAAAGAAAAAATACGTTTTTAACAAATTTTTATTCAATTTACTTTAACTATTTCTCTATTTTCTTTTCACTTTACAGAATTTTTTTTTTTCGTTTCATTTCGTTTCGTAAATGCCAGATGGTAGATGCATATCGGAATTATCTGTGTTGAATGTGTTACTTTTTACGAAACTATCAAAATGTGTCTGAAAAGACTAATTCCTTACTAGAGCGCAAGTCTGGCTAAGGTCATGAGGAAGATAGGCAATTTCCCGTACATCGAAACTTGTCCATCTCGTCACATTGGTTATTGTCAAATGTGAATGATGAGGCCACTATAGATTTGGCACTAGTGTCAGCGCCGGTGTTTCTAGGTCCTTGTTGGAGGCAATATCAAACTACCTTTGGGACACCCTCTCCAGATTTATACTAACGGTTTACGCTAACCTTTTAAGCGAGTGGTTGTAAATTGAAAAGTTATAAAAAGCCAGAAACCGGATGAGAGTATATTCATTGGTCGATTGATTTTAACAACACATCAACCAATCCTGGGTTATTTTATTTTGGCAATCTTTTACGGCGTACATTTTTTTGTAGTTTTTTCTTGAGTATTTTTTGCACATTTATACATCAAGTATTTTTTATCTAATACAAATAATTTGCTCACAGTTGTATGGTTTCAAGTATTGGCCCAGTGAATAGTGAGTATGCCAATGGTCCGGGAGACTGGGTTTCAATTCTCAGTTCAAGTCATACCAAACATCACCAAAAAATGGTACTTGATGCCGCTTTAATCAACATTAAGCATTATAAGGTACAGATCAAGAGTAAAGTTGAGCAATCCATGAAAAGGAGTTGCGCCCTCTCTTACATCTCGATGTAGTAGCTAATGAAAAAGGAGCCTTCAGGTCACCCTCGACTACGGTCGCTAACTTTACTTTTTACCTATAATCATATCATTATCATCATGACGTGCCACGAGCACGGATATCCCTGACCCTCTCTCGCCACTTCTCCCAATCTTTCATCGCCTCTGGTAGGTCTTCTGGGCTACACCCCGTATCCTCACATAGCTACTGTATGGCCGTATAGTTGGTGCCTTGTTGGGTGTTGCCACCAGGACTTGTTTAATATTGCTCGCAACATTCTTGTGTAGTTGCTGTCTAGCTTTTTCTCCAACCGTTTTGTTAGCGTCCAAGTGGTGCATCTATACAGCAGTATCGATACGACCGCTGCTTGGAAGAAACTGCGTTTCATTTTATCGGTCAGGTCTGCGTTTCATTTTATCGGTCAGGCCTGATTTCCATACGACCGATAGCTTATCGGTAGCTGTCCATGTCTTCGTTAGCCGTTGATGAGTCACTTCGTTGGTTGATGAGTCACTGCTTCCTAGGTAGGTGAATTTGTCAACCAGTTTCAGAGATTCCGTCTAGTGTGGAAATGTCGCCTGCTTGATTAAAGCACATGTATTCAGTTTTGCGTGCATTGACATGGAAGCCAATGCCTGCGGCGGCTCCTTCCAAACTATGCAATAGTGGTTGCGTGTATTTGCTAGTAACACTATGTTATCGGCGTAGTCGGCGTCGGTAATTGTTTTTGCGGGGTACCTTCTGCTTCTTTTCTTTGTCAGCTCAAAGCCGTTCTCTCTGATTTTATCTATCGATGTTCTAAGCACGTAGTCTAGACAGATGATAAAGAGGTATTGGTCTAGCGTGTCCCCTTGTTGTATTTCTTCTACAATGTTGAAGTATTCTGTGTGTCCATCTAGTGAACGTACTTTCACTTTGGTGTTTCTATAGAGAATCATAATTACATTTATGGAAAACAATTCTGAAAAAACAAACAACCCCCCCAAAAAAACAAACTTATTTTTTTTTAAGTTCCCTATTTATTAGATGACTCCCGTTTACATATATAGTTTATATGTTTCAAACAAGAAGTACCCATCTTTACCCTTAGTTTTAACCTTCAGAAAGTAGAAAACCTATACCCATACCTCGTCGGCAACATCTTGTCTTCTGAAAGTGATATCCGGGTGCAGCTAGTAAAGGCATGGATTGCTAGAGGTAGGTTAATTATTCTATTTTAGTGATAAAATATGTTCTAGCAAAATAATTGAGTTTGAAGTTGCAAATTTTCCTGTTAGAAAGGTTAAATCGAGTTGACTCGTCTTTGCATATACGCGTGTCGACTCCTGTCAAAATAAAGTTGACTGGTTTGTTTTGAAATCAGCTGTAAGCGGAATGTTAACGATAAACATTTTGGGGATGTCAGCTGATATTTAGAATGACGTTGCTCTAAAAATGTTTAGTGATTACGTGTCATTACCAACTACTGTAAAAACTGTAAAAGCAATAAATTTTCGTAACAAGAAACAGCAAAATCGTATGACAACCTTCATAATTGACGCCGTAATGTTACAGAAATAATCATCCATTTAAGTGGTCGCAGAGGCTGAAGTTGGGGGCTTGGTGTTCTATAAACCACTATAAAAAGTTGACCATTTGGTGCCTCTTTTTTTTTTTTGCGGTAGAGAATACGAGAGAGAGACAATCTGTAGCGAGGAGTGTAAGTGAAGGAACAATTAAAAGACACGAAAAAATACCGTTTCCCACAAGAGCAAAGATTGAACCCCGTTCCTTGTGATTATAATCACTTTCCACATACTTCCACTGCCTCTGTAACAGAACGAAGGGAATAAAACTACATGAAATCCTACATTTAAGGCGAGTAGTCACTTTATGCCTTTTCATTAACCACCGGTAGATCTCCATCACTGACATAGCAGTCGTCGATCACTATGTATACACTACCGAAGGTTTTTCCAAGAGTGGACATGCCGAGAGGTAATGAAGATTTGAATTCAAAATTGTCATCCGCCTAAACGGGTTGTCAACCAAGCTTAGAGACACAAAGTTGAAGTTAAGGAAAAATTTAGTTGATGTTTGTTGTACACACACACACACACACACACACATATATATATATATATGAGTGTATGTGTGTATATCTATATATTCATGAGTTAATATATGTTGCACACACACACACACACACACACACATATATATATATATATATATATGTATATATATGAATGTGTGTGTATCTAAATATTTACGAATTAGTTAATATATGTTGCATTGACAATTACACACACACACACACACACATATATAAATATGAGTGTGTGTGTGTATCTCTATATTTATGAGTTAGTTAATATATGTTGCACAGACACACACACATACACGCGTATATATATATATATATATATATATGAATATGTATATATATATATGTGAAATATATATATATGTGTGAAATACAAAAACCTTGGGGAAAATATGTATAAGAAAAAGTTGGCCGTTGAACTGGCGAATCAGCGTTTGATGTTTTAAATTACGTCATTTGACTTATTAGGAATATTGTATAGAATTTATATACGTTTGTTTAACGAGAAAGATTTCGAGTCAGAAGGAAGAAAAGAAAGAAAGAACAAAAAGAAAAATAGAAAGCATGAAAATTATGAGATTACGGAAAATATTAACTAAGGATGGAATATATTGTAGCTATTTAAAATGTGTTTGCTCAAGTAAGGGGAAATATTATAAAAGCCAGGATGAGTATTTAGGGAATTGAGGAATGAGATAGCGGCGGCTTCGAAAATTCGTCTAAGATTTTTATTATGGATGTAAGTGAGCATCTTAGCAGAGTTGAAGTCAAAGTTATGATTATGTTTAGAAATATGTAGGAATAATGCATTGTTTGAGTTACCAATACTCATGTCTCTTTTGTGCTCTTGAAGATTCCAAGATGTTTCGCCGATGTATTTAAGTTTACAGTCCTTACAAGGGATGCAATAAACACCGGCGTCAGAAAATATGTTACGTTGAGGGCTGGAGTGTACTAATTCGCGGATTGTTTTAGAAGGTAGAGAAGTAGTTTTGATATTGAGTTTATTTAAGTTGTTTGTTATGCTGTGAGAAGAAGAATTGTTTGGCAAAGTTATGTATCTATGCGGGGAACTAGTTTTATCATATATTGAGTAGATGTTAGTTTGAGATTGATTCTTGTTGTGGATTTTGAAGGCTTTAGATTTAGCAAAATGTATAAAGGATTTGGGGTACTGTAGGTTGAGGAAGGAGTTTTCTATGTGGATGAATTCATCGTTTAAATATTTCGAGGAACAAATGGGTAGAGCTCTAAGGTAAAAACCTATGATAATACCTCTTTTAGTATTGTTGTTGTGGTGTGAATAAAAGGGAATGTGGTCGTTTTTACAGGTGGTTTTACGATAAACCTTGAATTCTATTTTGTTGATATTCCTAATAAGTAAAATGTCCAGAAAAGGTAGGGTGTAGTTGTATTAAAGTTCATATGTGAAATTTAAGGAAGGTTCGACATTGTTCAGTTTATCTGTGATGCTATTTAAGTCAAGATCTTGAGGATAGATTAATAGTATGTCGTCAATATATCTGAAGTAATGTGCAGTGTTGGGTATAATGTTTAAAGGGACCAGATTCTAAGAATTCTAAATAAATGCAAGCAAGAACTCCGCTAAGAGGAGATCCCATAGGTAAACCAAATTTTTGTTTATAAAATGTGTTGTTGTGTTTGAAGTAGCAATGTGAGGTACATAAGGTACAAATTTTAATCAATTTAGAGATAGGTAGAGGAAATGTAGTATTAGATTTTCGAAGGTAATTATGCAGGCGTTCAATGCATTTATCAACAGGTATATTGGTGTATAAGGATTTGATGTCTAAACTAGCTAAATATTTGTTGTGCATATCAATGTCAGTTAGTTTGTTGAGCAGTGATCCGGAATTTTTTAGGTGTGCGTTACTAATGGTACCTAATAGAGGGGTTAATAATTTGGCTAGAAGTTTAGCGATATTATGGGGGGGGGGCAGATCCTATACCAGGAATAATGGGTCTTAGAGGAATATCTGGTTTATGGGTTTTGGGAAGGCCGTAAATGTTAGGGATTATAGGGTGGTAATTGATTAATGAGGACCAAGATTGATCTTCATTGGAGATTAGTTTTTTGTAGGATTTGTTAAAGTTGCTAATATTATTAGTAATTGTTTGTAGGGATATCTGTTCATAAGTGTTGTTATCATCAAGTAGATCCATGAGTTTTTGGTTATAGACCGTGGAGTCCATAATAACAACACCTCCACCTTTGTCAGAAGGTGAAATAACAATGTTGTGGTTAGAAGAGAGAGATTTTAAGGCAGTTATGTATCTTTTGGATAGGGTAGGTTCATCAGAATGGCAATTAGTGGAAGCGGCGATAATACCTTGTAAAAATCCCTTGTCGAAGTCAGAGTCATGGTGCTTGTAGTTAGTGTTGATTATTTTTCCCATATCATAGTTTTTAATGCCTGTGGCAAATTTTAGTCCGAAACTAAGGGCTTCGGTTTCAGTTGGGCTGAGATTGATGCTGGAGATGTTGTTGACGAGATCAGCCCTGCCCAATTTTTTCCAACGACTATTGTTGCATAAGGATATGAATTTAGATCTGAGTTTAGAGATATGGTTATTGTTTATTCTGGATATCT
>OY757943.1:8961116-9021116 GCA_963585895.1 Sepioteuthis lessoniana
TCACAATATGACTAGTCTTGAAGCTTCACAATATGACAAGTCTTGAAGCTTCACAATATGACAAGACTTGAAGTTTCACAATATGACAAGTCTTGAAGCTTCACAATATGACAAGTCTTGAAGCTTCACAATATGACAAGTCTTGAAGCTTCACAATATGACTAGTCTTGAAGCTTCACAATATGACTAGTCTTGAAGCTTCACAATATGACAAGACTTGAAGTTTCACAATATGACAAGTCTTGAAGCTTCACAATATGACAAGTCTTGAAGCTTCACAATATGACTAGTCTTGAAGCTTCACAATATGACTAGTCTTGAAGCTTCACAATATGACTAGTCTTGAAGCTTCAGGATATGACTAGTCTTGAAGCTTCACAATATGACAAGTCTTGAAGCTTCACAATATGACTAGTCTTGAAGCTTCACAATATGACAAGTCTTGAAGCTTCACAATATGACTAGTCTTGAAGCTTAACAATCTCACTAGTCTTGAAGCTTCACAATATGACTAGTCTTGATCCTCCAAGAGAAATTCTACAAGAAATTATTATTCAGTAATTGGACGAAACAAGCTTGATACTTTCACGAGACATCTAAAGACATTTTCCGGATGAGGACTATGAAAACTTTGTTATCACCCATATAGTAGAAGCAGCCAAGTGCATTCCAATTAAACCGAGAGCCAAATGGGAGGCAATAGCAATTAGAGAAAAAACCCAGATTACATGAAAATAAAGCCCCGAGAGAACTAACATATGTTAAAATGAATAATTTGAATATATTCAAGGCCAAATCAATAAAATCAGAAATTCGTTAGAAAATAGACAATCAAAATTAGCATGGTGGACAGTAAATGAAGTGAACAGAAAGAAGGGCAAATCGAGCGCAAAAGTAAGATCTGCCAGCCAAGAAGAAGGAAAGCAGAAGTGGAAAGAACACTTCAAGAATCTGCTTAGAAACCCCCTAAAGTCACTGATAAACCTATCAAAAATTATTAGTGGTCAAGAAGACATTAAACTTGGACAGTTTACTGCAGAAGAATTTTTACGTATTTTTGAAAAAAATATTAAAGAAGAAAAGATAAAGGCCACGACAAAATTCAATGACATACTCTTTCAATTATGCACCGTTGTCTATAAAAATACGACAGAGAAATGGACAGGAGACTGTATCCTCCCCTTCCAAAAGAAAGGTGATCACGGAGTCACTAAGAACTAGAGAGGCATAATCCTTGTTGCTAAAGTTGCTGAGGTTTATAATGCCCAGTTTCTTAACCGTATCAAACCTGAAATCGCGAAATTTCTTAGGAAAAATCGGAACGGTTTCTAGAGAAATCGATCCACAACTTCACAGATTCTGACTATCTATAGAATCATCGAAGGAATATGTGCAAAAATCTCGAGGAAACACTATTGTTCGTATATTTCTCCAAAGTATTTCATCCTATCCTTGGGGAGAAGACGGAGCAAATACTATAAATATAATGTTTTCCCAAAGAAACTATTACAGCTATAATAATACTTTTTAGAAACTAGACAGGAATGGTTCATTCATCGGATCACGACATCGACTTCTTCGACGTTGCAGTTGGAGTTTTGCGAGGAGATACATTAGTGCCATATTCATTAATAATCTGCTTAGAATGCGTACTTTAAATGTCACGTGGGTGTCCTCGTGGTGTAATGGTTAAAGCGGTGGACTGCGGAATCGTAGTAAGCGAGTTCGTACTCAAGTCGTGCTATTACGTTCACTTTCGGGCAAATGCCCTTGGGAAAGGTATGAACCCCCTTATCCTCCCAGCTATGGGTTAAATAGTACCGCTACCGTTCTTCTAGGAGAATAGCATTGGCATTAAATAACCTACAAAGGTTGATATGCCTTTAAACAAAGAAACCAAACCAAACCAAACCTTTAAACGTCAATAAATCTGATAAAAAATAGCTTTACACAGAAAAAAAAAGCAAGAAACACAATATCCTGCAGAAACTATAACAGACTCAGACTATGCAGATGATCTAGCGCTTCCCTCATTTACGCCTGCCTAATCCGAATACTTACAACATTGCCTGAAGGAAACAGCAGGAGGCATTGGCTTCTACTTGAACGCAAATAAAACAAAGTTCATTTGTTTTAAACGAGAAGGAGCAATCGCCACTCTCAGTAGCAGGCCTTTAAGATTAGTATAACAATTCACATACCTCGACAGCATAATCTCATCTACTGAAAATGATGTCAACATACGCTAGTATGTCGAAAGTATCGCATGGGTATTTCTCGCCTGGGACTTTCTGAATCAGTGTGTCTATGTTCAGGTGACGTTTATATTCCCAACTTGGTCCCTGCACCATGTAAGTCATTCGACCGATCCTTTTTTCTATCCACACCATCCACACCATCTTTCAAAAATTCTTTTCCCTTTTGGTACATCTTTCTCCCGGGTTAAGATATTTATTAATAGGGATATTCCTTGATGTTTGTGCCTTCCGTTCTGGTAGTATCGTGTTGAACACGGATTGTAATTTTCAAAATAAATTTGATTAGATTCCCATTGGTACAGGTTCTATAAGCTCATCCCATGCATATTATATAATTTTTGCAGTCTTAAATGGTATGAAGTATTTCTATCTAATACTAATAATTTTCGCATAGTCATTCCTATCCAATACTAACAGTTACCGAAATATCTTTTTGATTTATTGATGGAGCCCAAGTAAGTATAACCATTCCGGATTCGAGTTGACCTGAGAGTAATGTCAATGACGAAGTGATGCTAGGCTTCCCAAAGCACCAGAACTGGATTTTCATCCCTGGATGCAGTTCATTGTCATACCCATGATATGCATGTGCTTTGTATTCACATAGCTTGATTAAATTTTGAATCAATTGGGAAAAAATTAGGAGATATTATTTATGGAGTATCTTGGACGCGAAACTACTTATTTTTATACTTATCGATCTGTCTTTGAAAAATGTAGCTGCTTTTACCTTGCTTATATATATATATATATATATATATATATATATATATATATATATATATATCATGTCGCCAGTGTAGCTTTTGCTACCCACTCCCTGAGTGGATTGCGGTCATCTGTTATATCTTTATTGTAAGAGTCAATTGTGTATCGAAAATTGGGATGATACAACACACACACACACCCACCCACACACACATGTATATTGGGCATTTTAAAAGATTTGATACCACTTGAAAAAAAAGTGATATCATTTCGTAATCTAAATAACTTGATCAATTCTCATCTGCAAGTGTAGAAACAATACATAATTATACGTTTAAAATCGAACCACCTTTTATGTTCCAGTGGATGGCATTTCTATTCATTAAAAGACAAAAAACCCCAACAAACTTTAAGCATAGACTTTTTAATTGTTTTTCCACATTATACATATTTACCCAGCCCCTCCGCTCGGGCAGGATATGACACAAGGTCAATTTTTAAGCGGAGTTTAACAGGTTTGAATTCAGAGTTTTCCTTCTCCTAGACTAGTTGCCTCACCAAGGCTGAAGAACCTAGTCTGCCCTACTATTTACCCATAGCTGGAAGGAGAATATTTGGATTCATACCTTTCCCAAAGGTATTAGTGCTATGTGAAATGCAATCAGTCACGTCCAGGATTTGAACTCATGTCGCCGTGTCTATTTCCTACGACGACAACCATTACACCACGGGCACTTCCACGGGTTTTTCCACATTATATCAAAATTTTGAATCAATCAAACGAGAATTGGTCAATTTATTTAGATCACGAAATTATTTTTGAAACACTTTATATATATATATATATAAAGAGAGAGAGAGAGAGAGAGAGAGAGAGAGAGAGAGAGAGAGAGAGATGGTGCAATGAAATAAATTGTTGGCATTTTGAATCATGAACTTTGCGCTTGCGATTTATTTATTCTAAGTTTTATCTACTGTACAAAAAAAAAACTTTATTCAGTTGGACACTGTCTGGGAGGAAAACAGCAACATAATGCAATTTATTCCTCCTGAAATTTGGAAATGACATGCTATACTGCAGGCATTCACGTCGGAAGCACCAATATAAACATTTGCAAGTGATTGGGTGTCAATCTAAGGAAAGATTAATTTTTAGGTTGATGAAAACCAAACATCCAATCCACATCAGGGTGTTTAAGTTGATCACTAGCAATGGTGATGCTATGCCTCCATTAATCTTCCCATATGGCCTCACACAAAACACAGAAGGCTACATCAAGAGCGTGAAGGAGGTAATGTTATCTTGGATCGAGTGGGTGACTGCTGGGAGATCCTACGTCTTGAAAGAAGACACTGCACCATCCCACTCAAGTAGAAAAAAAACAGTTTTGGCTGTCAGAAAATTTCTGCGAATACGTTACTCTAAACATCTGGCCGCCTTATACCCTGATTGCAACCACTTTGATCATTACGCGTCAGGCGCGGTTAAGTGAGAGATGAGAAAACTCAGTGCAACACCAAAGATAAACTGAAGGCAAGGATATCCGCAACATTAACCAGTTAAAACAAGGACAATATCGGAAAGGAGTGAAGGAGATTTCGAAGTCGTCTGAAGCCAATGGCGATTTCATTGAACAGTTTTTCAAGATATTTTCATGTAAATTTTGAACAGTATTTCAAGATACGGAACCCCTCTTAGACTAGAAGACAAATTCACCTACCTAGGAAGCAGCGTCGAATCAACCGCAAAGGACATCGACATGAGGTTAACGAAAGCATGGACAGCTATCAATAGGTTATCGATTATATGGAAATCAGACCTAACCGATAAAATGAAACGCAGTTTCTTCCAGGCAGCGGTCGGATCGATACTGCTGTATGGGTGCACTACATGGACGCTAACAAAACGGCTGGAGAAGAAGCTAGACTGTAATTACACAAGAATGCTGCGTGCAATCTTGAACAAGTCCCGGCGGCAACACCCCACAAGACACCAACTGTACAGCCACCAGCCTCCTATCACGAAAACTATTCAAGTTAGACGAACCAGACATGCAGGACACTGCTGGAGAAGCAGGGACGAACTCGTAAGAGATGTGCTCTTATGGACCCCCACACATGGCCGTGCAAAAGCAGGACGACCAGCACGAACATACATTCAGCAGCTATTTAAGGATACAGGATGTTGTCCTGAAGACCTGCCTAGGGCGATGAACGATAGGGAGGAGTGGCGAGAGAGGGTCAGGGATATCCGTGCTACCAGCGCGACATGATGATGATGATGATGATGATTTCAAGATATTTTCATGTAAATTTTGAACAGTATTTCATAATATTTTCATGTAAATTTTGTCAATATGTTTGATAAATTGAGATATCAGGGTTATTTTCATTTTTGTGGAATGTAGACGATATTTGACACTTTGCACCCTGTATAAAAGAGATGACCCATAAACTTGCTGGATGCCGGTTACAAGAACGATCCATGATTATACTGATGCTTCTGTTTATGTAGACGTAAAGTATCCTTATGAATATTTCATATTCATCTCAGTCATATCTGGAATGAGAACTATTAAAAACATGATCACATAGAACCTTCAAAATCGACTGGAAACTTTTTCTTGCCAAAAAGGTTTTAAGTGTATTGCAGAAAATATAAAATAATGTTTTCATATATATATATATATATATATATATATATATATATATATATATATATATATATATATTTAGGCAGCATTTCTTCGTTAATGCAAATTTCATTAAACATAATAGACATTTTATGTCTACATATTTTCTTCTGGATCCGTTCGAATTCCCGTATTACTTTTATCGTATTTGGGGGGAATTGATTTATGTATTGTCCATAGTTGTATGTATCCCTAGTACTTTCTGCCCGACTTTTGGCCATCATCAGGGGAGGATCTATTACAAAAGTGATGTAACTTTTGTTTTAGCATATTACTACTGCATTATATATATATATATATATATATATATATATATATATATATATAAGAAAATGTATAATTATGAAAAAACACAAGGTCTTCAGATGATGAGTTGATTTTTTGCCAGTGTTAAACGTTTCGGTTTTAAAATGTGAAAGCATTAAACCCTTATCAGGACGTATGAGCTTTTAATATAAGCGAAAAATGAGAAAGTTTTAAACATTCTTTTCTGTTGGTGGCATTTTGTTCCATATTTATGCGATCTAATTAGCGTTCGAAAATTTGTTTTAAAAACGTAACGTATTTCCTTAATATATTGGCCTTGTGGGTAGAGTGTTGGCCAATGGTCTTGGAGACCTGGGTTCAATCCCGGGCTGCGTTATACCAAAGACTTTAAAAATGGTACTTGAGACCTCCTTGCTTAACAATCAGCAGTATAAGGTACATATCAAGGGTAAAGTGGAGCAATCAAGGGAAAGAAGTAGCACCCTCCCATACACCTTTGTGTTGTAGCTATTGAAAAGGGAGCCTTCTGGGAGCCTTCGACAACGGTCGCCAACAACAACAAACAATATATATACATATATATATATATTGTTATACCAAAGAATCAAAAATGGTACTTGATACCACCTTGCTTAACACCCAGCATTATAAAGTACGGATCAAGGATAGGTGGAGAAATCAAGAGAACAGAGTAGTGCCCTCCCCTAAACCTTACTATAGTAGCTATTAAAAAGGGACCCTTCGAGTCGTCCGCGTCTACGGTCGGCACACTTTACTTTTACTATATATATATATATATATATATATATATATATATATATATATATATAAAAGGATAAACAAAATTTTAGTGACAAATATACTTTTTCTTATGTCTTTCTTTATTTATTTCTTTCTCTCTTTCTTTCTTTCTTTCTTTCTTTCTTTCTTCTTGATTGTCTTTCTTTCTTTCATTTTCGTATTTTTGTTTTTTTTTCCTGAGAGACTAGTCTTTGTTTCTTTCTTTTGGCTCCGTTTTTGTTTCTTTTATTTGTTTCTTCCGAACATATAGCTTTGTCTTTCTTGATTCTGTCTCATGGTTCTTTCTTTCTTTCTTTCTTTCTTTCTTTCTTTCTTTCTTAAATGACTCAAATCAAAACAAGTGAAACATTGCATTGTTATTTGTATATAATTAAAAAAGGCGAAACCTTCAATCAAAAAACCAGACGATCATTATCATTAACAGCAATGCGAACAAACCCAAACAAAATTAACAAACTAGTAAATAAATTATTGCTCCCTTGAAGCCTGACATAATCTCGTTTAATATTCGAGATCTCGTAGCGAGATTGAAACCTCTGGATTTAATCAGGGTAACATATTGAGAATCAGCCCATAAAACCTTTTTCTATGCTGATTGGACTTGTGTTTTAAGAGTATTGATTAATGATAAGTGTTTTGTGTTTGGTAACAGATTAATTACTTGTCCGACTGCGAGCGGCCATCTTGCACGCTACCATTTAGTGTTGATGGACGAAGGGTAACTTGGAGAGAATGGAACTCTCTCCAACTCGAAATGAGATCTTCGAGTGCAATCGGCCGGAGACAATCAAGTGAAAATGTTTTCAAGCAACAGATCCAACCACATCCCGATGGCAATGGCTACTTTTAAGATGATTGGAAAGTTATCGATCTATATTATTTATTTTTTTCTGTCTTTTCTTTTACCTATTCTTTTCTTTTGTTTTTGTTGTCTCTTTTCTTTCTTTCTTTCTTTCTTTCGTTTCTTCTTCCTTTTTTTTCTTTTTCTCTTCTTTTCTTTGATATTTTTCACCTGGTTTATGTGCTTAATTTGAGCATTTGCTCACTTCGAAGTCGATGAGGCTAAATTAGCGATAACTCCACTTCTTTCTTTCTTTCTTTCTTTCTTTCTTTCTTTCTTTCTTTCTCATTCAATAATATTATATGTACGTCCGGCTCGTATCTATCTATCTATCTATCTATCTTATTCAGAACCCCTTTATTTCTTTCTTTCTTTCTTTCTAATTCAATCATGTTATGTGTACGTCTATCTATCTATCTATCTATCTATCTATCTATTCAGAACCCCTTTCTTTCTTTCTTTCTTTCTTTCTTTCTTTCTTTCTTATTCAATCGTTGTGTATACGTTCAGCTCCTATCTATCTATCTATCTATCTATCTATCTATCTATCAATCTATCTTATTATTCAGGTGTTCTTTGTTTGTTTGTTTGTTTCTTTCTTTCTTATTCAATCGTTGTGTATATGTTCAGTTCCTATCTATCTATCTATCTATCTATCTATCTATCTATCTATCTATCTTATTATTCTGATCCCATTTCTTTCTTTCTTTCTTTCTTTCTTTCTTTCTTTCTTTTCCAATTCATTCCCATTATATGTAGTCCGGCTTCTATCTATCTATCTATCTATCTATCTATTCAATGCCGGTCTCTTTTGCATTTAATAACTTTTCTTTTTTATATCATTCTCATTCTACCATATCTCTCTATACTCATATTTTTTTCTTTCTATGTTTTCCCTTTCTTTTTTTCTTTCACTTAACTTCTTTCATTTCTTTTATTTCTCCTTCCTATGTTAATTTTTAATATTCTCTTGAACAGTCAATCAGTCGGTTAGTCTCTCTCTCTCTCTCTCTCTCTCTCTCTCTCTCTCTCTCTCTCTCTCTCTCTCTCTCAGTCTGTCTCCGTCTCTTTCTCTTATCGTTTTGTCTCAACCATTTTTCTTTCTTCTTTTTTTTGAAATTCGCTCTGCTTCTCCGCTTTGCTTCTCTACTGTCTCGCTCGCAGCAAATCTCCGAACGCCTCCACCTCCACGAACCCGGTCATCGAGAGTATGTAGGACAGAGAAGCGGTTACTCCAATCATCTTATTCAACCTTCTATCCACGGGCGTTCTCATATATAAATGGGAATGGCCTCAGACTGTAGGACCTGTGTCCGTTTGGCCTCAATGATCTGGCTTTGGGAAAGAAAATCTTTTATCACATAGACGAACAGGGTGACTAAGAGAAAGACACACTTAAAAAGATACACACACACACATACTGTTAGTATAGACATTCAATAATTTATGCTTACATACATATATATATATATATATATATATATATATATATATATATATTTACGAGGTGTGTCCGAAATGTAATATACAGCTAAGCATGAACCGACCTGAATTAGAACACCGCGAAAGCTGTAAACAGGAAGAAATAGGAAGTATGCAATTCTTCTTTTAACAGCCAGAACAGCTTTAATATTTATTTGGCTTAGCTTTACTTATTTGTTTAACGGCATATCAACTCCTTATGGGTGAGTTAATGCTGAGATTTCATTCATTTGTAAATGTTTTATTATAATCATATAGAGAAAATTGATAAACAAGGTAATCCAAGAAGAATAACTTAATGTGATAGAAAGTCAGTCAACATTATAACGTTTCGGTTCTAATGAACCATCATCAGGACAAGGAAAGGTGATATCAAGTGACGTTAAATCACCGATAAATCGTCACTAGATATCATCCTTCCTTGTCCTGATGAAGGTTTATTAGAACCGAAACGTTTTAGTGTCGACTGATTTTCTTCTTCTTGGGTTATCTTCATCAATTTTCTCTATATTGTCGGATTTACTTTCATCATTTATTTAGATTATAATCATATCTATGTTTTCTACGTTCCATTGCAATCTTATAAATCTTTTTTTTTCAACTTTCAATAATATTCATTTGTTTTCACGCTGTTAAGTCCTGGAGGCAACACTCCACAAAGCACCAACTATACGGCCACCTACCTCCCATCACGAAAACTATCCAAGTGAGACGAACCAGACATGCAGGACACTGCTGGAGAAGTACGGACGAGCTCATAAGTGATGTACTCCTACGGACCCCCACATATGGCCGAGCAAAAGCAGGACGACCAGCTCGAACATACACACAGCAGCTCTGTGAGGATGCGGGATGTAGCCCTGAAGACCCTCCAGAGGCGATGGACGATAAGGAGAAGTGGCGAGAGAGTGTCAGGGATATCCGTGCTGGCGGCACGACATGATGATGATGATAAGGCATCAAGTGGTCCTAATACAAATAATATGGAGATTATTTTTGGAGGCACTCGTATTCCAATGGTTATCGTTGTAGGAAATACACACAGTGACCCGGATTCAAACCCTGAACGAGGCTGTTTGTATTTCACATAGTGTCAACACTCTCGGAAAAAAAGTACGCATCCAGTTATTCTTCCAGGATCTATGGGTAGATAGTAGGACAGGCTGAGCTCTTTAATCTTGATATAGCACCAGGTCTCGGAGAAAAAAAAACCTGAATTCAAACCTGTTAAATTCTGCTTAAAAATTGACTTTGTATCACATCCTGCTTGTGCGAAAGGGTTGATAAATTCATCGATGGTTTCATGTATTTTTATTTAATACTAATAATTTATTTACTATTATATATTCTCAAGGAACCATCTCTATCTAATAATCATTTGTTTGCACATAGTTATACGATAAAAATCATTCCTATCCAATATAAAGGATTTTCAAACAGACCCTAACAGATATTACCATTTTAGAGTACATTTTTAGGAGGGTTACTAAACTAACATTTTTAAGATGCCCTTTTAAGAAGCCAATAAAAATTATTCCAAATAAAAATTCAAACATGAATTAATAATATCTGATTTATCAAGTATTGTGTATTTAGGCAGATGTCTTTCATTAATTCAAGCTTAAATAAAAAATGATGGACAAATTAATCGTCTTTCATTCTATTAAGTATGATGTCTATTATACGTGAGCTATTCGATAAATAGGGGGAATTTTTCTGAAAAAAGCAAAATTATTTTTTCATATGTTTTTCATAAATGAAAATTCTGCAGTGTTTGAAATTGGTTGATAGCAACAATTATTCTAATCTCACAAAAATAGTTTTTTAGGCTACTCAAAATAGCAGCAAATCAAACAGTAAGCTTCAGGCCTCAACAGAGGTCTGTCAGCAAATCTTTGGTAGATGAGAAGTGCAAACCATGTGAATCTTCCAGAAGAATGTTTTATGAGTACAGAAAAGCAAATCTTAGTAAAAAATGTTTACAAAAGGGCAAAACATGGCTTTCCCACAACGAACTTGAGTTGAAAAGGCAGATTATAGAGTGGAAATAAACAGACTCTCTAGAAGAAAATATTTAGGGCAAAGCGGTCAGTAAAGGAGGTCTTGGTGACAGTCATCTGGAATATAAAAGAACCATCATTATTAACTTCTTTGAAACAGGGGCAACTGTAGAAAGTGTTTTCTCTTGCCAACTGCTAACGCAAACGTCACCTTATTTATTGAATGACTCTAGTATGTAATTTAGGTCTATCTATCTTGTATGATATAAGAAGCCATTAAAGACTTTTGGCCCATTGGACTGGAGCTGGGACTGCAGAATACTCCGACTTCATATCAGCAGAGGGGTAAGACTCCCTCAACGAATGTCCTGGTTATGACAGTAAACAATACTGGGGCATTTGTCAACTCTGGCCTGGAGTGGTATCACCTGATAGGATCCTATCTATGGGTCAAATAGAACTAACCAGTGTACTAATGGGAATTATTTGTAATAGAACTGATTTTGACATTTAACTGTGTGTAAAAAAAAATGTACTTATGCTAAACTGAATTGTTTGAAATAGAACTATTTATATGTATAAAAATGGATTTGATTGGATATCAAGTAACCGACAATGTTTGATATGGCATAAAACTAAACCAAATCAAATCAAATGAAGGATTTTAAAGTCATACATTTGTACATATGAAGTCTTCTTGTATATCGAGAAATTAGATGAGAAATGTTTTTTGTTTTCAAACCATGTTAAATAGTTTCACTTATTTCTATCAAATGCTAATACACAGTTAAATGTAAGAAAGAGTTCGATTTCAAAGAATTTAGTTAAGCATAAGTACACAGTTTCTTGTTTACACATTTTTAAATGATCAAACAGTTCTATTTCAAACAACTCAGTTTAGCATGTCAACCAAATCAAATAGTTCCAAGTATTGCAATAAATCACAAAAAATTCAATTAAACATCAGTTTACTTACAGTTAAATATCAAAACATTTCTATCACAAGCAACTCAGTTTAGCATAAGTACACAGTTTAAATGTAAAACAGTTCTATTTGACCGCTCTGGGCCAGAGTCGACCAGTGAGCAATGGCAATGAAGGGGTACTCCACATTCCCCAAAGCTCCAACATTACTGGAGCCTCACCATCAGATTGTATAGTGTCATTATCTGGATCTTACCCATCTGGAGAGATGAAGTCAGTGTATTCCGCAACCGTGCCGACTGGGCAATACAAGGATGGTTTTGGCATAAATTAACCCACGAAGTTTGAAATGCCATTAAACAAAGAGACAAAACCAGTTGTATAGTTTCATGCATTCGCATCAAAAAAAAAAAAAATTGACCCATAGATGGGATCGTAACTCCTCGCAGTCAGAAAAGACCCAGGAGCAATGGTAATGAAGAGGCACTTCACACTCCCCAGGGCTCCAGAAATGGAGCCTCACCATCAGATATTGTTATATAACATATGACATGGATTTCGGTTCGTTCCTAGTGACCCCGTGTGCTTTGGTAAGCTGTCGCATTTTGATTAGTAAACAGGAAGATGACGGCACGTCAGGGCACTCAGGTCGAACAGGTGTGTAACCGGAAGGGGATCACGTGAGAATCACGCAGTCAGATTTAGACAGGGTGCAGAGAATTACAGTCGAGCGAGGGACACGCAGCTGATCAGAGGCGTCTCTGATGAGCTTGCAAGGGGGTGCAATCGTTGGCACACCCTGGCTCCTGGAAGAAGATATGGGAAGAAGTCCTATCTCTGAGTATATGTCTGTCCACCCATCTCTCACACACCACAGAAACATCAACCCTTTCGAGAATTAAGTGTGAGAGATATATTTTTATAAAGAAGTGTGTTCGTTCGTTCATTGAATTTCGTATTATGATTATGGTTTTGAGTATACAACAATATAGTTTTGTGTTATAGCCAGGATACTGAAACGGAAGCAACTGAATGTTTCCTCTCTCTGAATTGTGTATCCACAAATATTTGTGGAGAACAATTTGTCACAGAAAGTTTTTGTCGAGGTTACAAAAAGTTATTGCCCAGTCGGCTGGGGCTGTAGAATACACTGACTGCACCTCAGCAGAGGGGTAAGATCCCCCCACCAACGAGTGTCCTGTATATGACACTAAACAGTCTGATGGTGAGGTCCCAGTAATGCTGGGGCCTTGGGGAATACGGAGCACCCCTTCATTGCCATGGCTCCCAGGTCCACTCTGGCCCAGCGTGGTAGCACCTGATAGGGCCCTATCTATGGGTTAAATAGAACTAACGGCATACTTATGCTAAACTGAATATCTTGAAATAGAAATGTTTTTTGACAATCGAACCGTGTTTACATTTGAACTACGTGCTTAAGCTAAACTGAAATATTTCAAATAGAACTGTTTTTTGACATTGAAACTGTATTTACACTAAACTGAATTGTTTAACATAGAACTGTTGGGACACATAACTGTGTGTAAACAAAATCTGTACTTTTATTAAACTGAATAATCTGAAGTAGAATTGCTTGACTAAACTGAATAGCTCGAAATAGAAATGTTTTTTTACAATTAAACTGTACTTACATTTAAACTGCGTGCTTTTGCTAAACTGAATTGTTTTAAATTGAACTATTTTTGACACTGAAACTGTACTTACACTAAACTGAATTGTTATATATAACTGCTTGAATAGTTTGAAATAGAAATGTTTTTGACAATTAAACTGTGTACTCATGCTAAACTGAATTGTTTTAAATAGAACTGATTATTTACATAAAAATGGATTTGGCGTTAAATAACCTACAAAGGTTGATATGCCATAAAACCCAACAAACCAAACCAAACCAAACCAAACAAAAGGTTAGTGCGAACCAGGGAATAAAATTTCGTGAAATAAAAATTAGTAAAGTTGTCGAGGGTGACCCGAAAGCTCCCTTTTCAATAGCTACTACACATAGGTGTAGGGGAGGACGTTACTCCTTTCCCTGGATTGCTCCACTTTACCCTTGATACGTACATTATATTGCTGAGTGTTAAGCAAGGAGGTATCAAGTACCATTTTTTAAAAGTCTTTAGTATGACTCAACCTGGGATTGAACCCCGGTCTCTCGGGCCATTGGCGAACACTCTACCCACTAGACCATTGAGACATTTCTTAAATGTATGAATACTTCCAGGTCTTGCTTTAACAGAAAATTACAAATCTTCTTTGTTTAGTGTTTGTACGGTTTGGTTTGGTTTCTTTGTTTGATGGCATATCAACTCTTTGTAGGTTATTTAATGCCAAAGCCATTCTTCTAGAAGAACAGTAGTGGTACTATTTAACCCATAGCTGGGAGGATAAGGGGGGTTCATAGCTTTCCTAAGGGTATTTGGCCGAATGTGAACGTAATAGCGCGAGTGGAGTACGAACTCGCTTACTACGATTCTGCAGTCCAGCGCTTAAACCATTACACCACGAGGTTTGTACGGAGTTGAGTCACTACATTAAATCGGATTCATAGTTTTGCGTTTGCAAATAGTATCACTGTAATATAATGGCCGAGGGATTTAGTTTTATATATCTTGCCTTTGGGTTTCGTTAGACTGAGAACCTTTTGGCTCAGTGGGTGTCCTCGTGGTGTAATGGTTAAATCGATGAACTGCGGAATCGTAGTACGCGAGTTCGTACTCCAGTCGCGCTATTACGTTCACTTTCGGGCAAATACCCTTGGGAAAGGTATGAACCCCCTTATTCTCCCTCCAGCTATGGATAAATAGTAGGACAGACTAGGTTCTTCAGCCTTGGTGAGGCAACTAGTCTAGGAGAAGGAAAACTCTGAATTCAAACCTGTTAAACTCCGCTTAAAAATTGACCTTGTGTCATATCCTGCCCGAGCGGAGGGGTTGGTAAATAGTACCTTTCGGCTCAGTGCAGGTGTTCACGCGCGCGCGGAGCGGACGTGTCATTCAGAGATGTTACAATAAAAATCTCAGATAGAAGATGTGACGTCACGCACCGGAAGCGTGGGCTGAGATTTGAGAAAAGTCAGTTAGTTGGGTTCCTGCCTCGGAGGAAGAAGGTTGACTTTCGCGAGTTCGCCGAGGCCTGGCGGCAGGTGTCAGTTAGAGTTGGAGTTGGAGTCAGTTGGGGGACAAGATGCCTGAGTGAGAATCAGCTTGCAGACTGAGGGCTTTGGGCCCTCAGTGACCCACGGTTGAACATTCCCAGCCAAGATAAGGAAGAAGTGCTGCTATGGTCAGAAGAACTTTGGGTCAATATGTAGCAGTCTGTCCCCGTTTCCAACTCATCTCTCACACACAACCAACATCACCCTTTCGAGAATAAAGTGTGAGAGGTATATTTTTATAAAGAAGTGTGTTCGTTCGTTCATTGAAGTTCGTCAGTATGTTTGATTATGTTCCGCATATATTTGTATTATGTATATGTATACGTATAGTTGTATGCAGCTATACAATAAATGTAACCTAAATCTAGCAACTTTGTTTTATTTTTTATAGGTTCATACTGACAAGAAATAAATATTTATATAGTTTTCATTATGTCTTAAAACACAAAATCTACTCAGTATTTAGATAAAATACACGGATATGTTCTCACAAAAATGCAAAAAGGGTAGCAGCGAAAATAAGCTAACATTAAAAGAAAAAAAATACTGTACAGTATATATTAATTTTTTTGAAACAGGGTAAAACATATGAGTTTGGACTATTGATAAAACTTACTTTTTGGGAGTTGCCCGTGGTGCGGGAGGTGCCCGTGGTGTAATTGTTATCGTCCTAGGAAATGAACACGGCGACACGAGTTCAAACCCTGGACGAGACTGATTGCATTTCACATAGCACTAATACCCTTGGGAAAGGTATGAATCCAATTATTCTCCCTCCAGCTATGGGTAAATAGTAGGACAGACTAGGTTCTTCAGCCTTGGTTAGGCAACTAGTCTAGGAGAAGGAAAACTCTGAATTCAAACATGTTAAACTCCGTTTAAAAATGGACCTTGTGTCATATCCTGCCCGAGCAGAGGGGTTGGTAAATATGGATAAAACTTACTTTCAGTCATCCCTATCAGAATATGGTAAGGTATGTAAACCGAAAAAAGGTTAATTATTTAGTTTGTCTTTAGAATACGGACCCCTATTTTTTAGACAGAAAGATCTGGAAAGATAGTGCTTCTTATACACAAATAATTACAGTAAAGTAAATTGAATCTCAGATTTCGGCAAAAAACAATTCAGTCTGTTAAACATTCATTTACTCTTTCTTTTAATTTTTTAAATTTTGACTCTCTCTCTCTCTCTCTCTCTCTCTCTCTCTCTCTCTCTCTATCTATCTATCTCAGTCTATTCATAAATATCTATCTATCTATCCTAGTCCATTCATATCTATCTATCACGATTAATATAAGTTTGTGTCTGTACAATTCAGTCTGTTCATTCATTTCTTTTTTTCTCCTTTTTTATCTCTTTATTCTGTCTATCTTTCTATCTATTCTGTTCTCTATCTGTCTGTATTTCGTTTTCTTCATATCTATCTATCTATCTATCTATCTATCTATCTATCCAAGTCCATTCATATCTATCTATCTATCTATCACGATAAATATAAGCTTATGTCTGTACAATTCAGTCTGTTCATTCATTTCTTTTTTTCCTTCTTTTTTATCTCTTTATTCTGTCTATCTTTCTATCTATTCTATTCTCTATATGTCTGTGTATTTCGTTCTCTTCATATCTATCTATCTATCTATCTATCTATCTATCAGTATGAATGTAAGTCACCAGTATTAACCTATGAGCTTAGCTGGTGGTAAACTGGCTATATATTACTTCAAAGTTCTCTTTAAATCACTCACTGCGTGAAGCCACAGTTGGCCTTGAGACGTTATTTGGGAAAATTGTGTCTCTAAAGAGGCAATATATTCACTCGATTACTTTTGCTAAGTGTCTTAAGTTTTGAGCGAGGAATGGGGAAAAAGTTAATGCCACTCTACCTGATCAATGAAAAAGCAGAAACAACAACAACAACAACAACAACAACAACAACAACAACCAAAACAAATAAACAAACAACAGTTTATATAAAAATATTGGTTGCTAGGACCTGATATCATATTTCCAATCGTGCTGAAATTATTAAAACGTTCTTGTCAAGATTATGTGACAGAACTGGAGAACAGTTGATATTTACGCGGGCGCGTGAATAGTTTTGCTTCTGCGTTATAGTCAAGGTTAATATTACGTTGTACTAACCTATTACTACACTGTTCATCGTCCAGCCCCTTTCTTCGGTCTTCTTTCGCCGCTTCGCTCTGTGTTTTCTTTTCACCTTGTTGTTCGTGTAACGTGATATAGTTGGTCTAAGTCAATAAAAGAACAAAAGGCTAATTTCTGGGGAAGGAGGGAGAGAGAGAAAAAGAAAAAAACGGTGGTCCCAAATCTTCTGCGCAGGTTTAGAACCAGCGGAAACGGATATTCCTCCCGCTGACACCAGGCGGAAAGAAGGGGACGACCCAGTTTGTGAGAGTTTGCCAGAAGACGTGATGAGATAAAGACAGGGAGTTAAAACAAGCCAGAAATATTTTCTGATAGAAAAAAACATTGCAGACTCACATTTTGGCGTGGGCTCTGAAAAAGGGCCTTACACCAGATGCAAATCGGTGAAGTCAAAACCAGCAAATAAATACGCTCGAACAACAACAAGATACTGGAAGAAAATTCGAAATTTAAATCTGCTCTTTCTCCCCATGACATGTTGTTCCTCTTTGTCCAGCTAACATGGTCGACTCAGCTTTCATACTCTTTTTCTTTCTCCCGGCGACTACTTACGTACAAATTGTAGTAGTGAATAAATCTTTGTGTACTGAACTAAGACGGAGTTTTCCGTTTTTCATTAACCTTCCCCCCGATGGGGTTACAACAGGGTCTGACTACTACTACAGACAAAGCGATATGGCCATTAACACGCTCGAGCATGTGGTAGTACAAACGTCTATTCGGTGGCGTTATGGTATATTCGTGTCTTTTCTGTCGTTATTCTCACGCCCCCTTACAATTATATGTTCTTTTGTGTTAAGATGATGAACAACTCAGACACATTTATTTTATTTTTTACATATCAAATTTACTTCTTACTGGCTTCCATTTCACATCATCCATCTAACTAAACGGGGAGTCAGTGATCTGAGTACAGATGGAATTCGATCTGCTCTCGTTTGGCGATTTTTAACTGACTGAAATTATCATATTTCCAAACTTCCAGGATCACCCAATCACTTGACTTATGCCCAATCAAAGACACGTTCTCAATTGACATCAGGTCCATCACACCTCAATCAAATAGGTGGACCCAGTGGTTTTCGGCGCCGTTTTAAACAATTCTTCATAACTTGCCAAATAACAAATTTCGTCAAACTGTTTTCTTATTTTACAATATTTGGTTAATTCGCAGTGCGTGAATCACGTGACTGAAGTAGTTCAAGCCGTTAGAAGTACCAGATATGGTTGGTAGTTTCGTATTAGTTGGTGAGTTGATACTTTATGCATTGTTTCATTCCGTGTTAGTTGTCAAATTCGGGAGTTTTTGTTTTAATTGTTCAAATTGGGCCGTAATGTCATAAATGCAATTAAAAATCTTTAGAATGTATTTTTATAGCAAATCATAAAAAATGCATTTTTAGAGTTAATCATTTTAATGCATTTTTGTAGTAAAGAATTTAAAGTACATTTTTATAGTAAATTCTTTTTAATGCATTTCTATACGAAATGATTTACAATGCATTTTTATAGTAAATTATTTACAATGTATTTTTGTAGTAAATCATTTACCATGTATTTTTATAGAAAATCATTTCCAATGCATTTTTATTGCAAATCATTTCCAATGTGTTTTTATAGTAAATCATTTACAATGTTTTTTTATAGTAAATTATTTACAATGCATTTTTGTTGTAAATTATTCCCAATGCATTTTTATAGTAAATTATTTACAATGCATTTTTATAGTAAATCATTTATAATTTATTTTTTATAGAAAATCTTTTTAAATGCATTTTTATAGTAAATCATTTCCAATGCATTTTTATAGTAAATCATTTATAATTTATTTTTTATAGAAAATCTTTTTAAATACATTTTTATAGTAAATCATTTCCAATGCATTTTTATAGTAAATCATTTACAATATATTTTATCGTAATTCATTAAGAACGCATTTTTGGAGAGTCACAGTGGCGTTATGACTAACGAGCTTAACTGCAACATTGAAGTCAGCAAGTTCGAATTCCAGTCAAGTAATTACGTTCACTTTCAGAGCAATACTTTTGGGAAAGGCATGAACCCTTTTATTCACCCCCATTAAACTAGAGGTCAAATTGTACAATTGCTCTGATTTTATAAAGACTGGCTTTTGCATTAAATAACCCACGAAGGTTGATATGCCAATAGATAAAAAAGCTGAACCAAACAATACATTTTTATAATAAATCTTTTCCGATGCAATTTTTAACGATTTTATATGAATTTCCCCGGTTTCCGGTTTCAGTATAACATTTTCTAATCCAATGATATCTTAAATTCTTTGTAATGTATTTCAGTTCTTATAAACACTATCAACATCGTGTCTGCCTTAGAAAAGAAACAGAAATCGAACTTTATGGATATGCTGCATCTTGGGGAAAAAAAGAAAGAAGTTTTTTATTTTATTTTTTCTTTCCGTATTTTATTTTGGTGGCACATAATAACTTTGACAGAATAAACAGACTCATATTGCATTTAGCTTCGTGCTGCCGGCGACGAAGTCTTTTTCCAAATATAGCCCTCGGCTCGCTACTTCCATTTGCATCTTTTCATTATTATTTCATGTACAAAATGATTAGAAAAAATTGCCTTCAACCAACCACGGGCCAAATGCCGCCGGCAAAAACGAGATTAATTTCAAGCCGTGTTCTGCCTCCTATATCCGTTACCGTCAAATAGTTACTAGCTCAGAATATTAACCTTTCTTCGTAGGAGATGTCTGCTGGTTGACTGTATAGTAAAAAAAAAATCCCTAAATCCTGTACATTTTAAACATTTACGTACTCGTGTAGTTGATTTTGTCTAAAAATCATTGTGGAGGCGCTGGTGGCGTAATGGTAACCATCTTATGCAATGGACATGACATGCCGAGTTCAATTTCCGGACGAAGCTGTTTACGTTTCACTTCGCGTTAATGCCTTTGTGAAAGGCATGAAATAATCTATTCTCTCCTAAGGTATGGTTATTCCGAGAGAACGGGTTTAAGCCTTTGTACGACAACCCAAACTAACTTTACTCCACTGAAAAAACTGACCGTGTGTCGCATCCTACCCATTGCGGAGGGGTTGGGTAGATAGACGTTCTGTCCAGAAAATATCCAGCTATTTTCAATATTTCTTAACCAGGTGTTCAGCCTTGATGTAATTTGGCAACCAATCAAAAAACGATCGTATTAAGCATACGTGAACTGGTATACTTGCGTTGGGTCACTCAAGCAGTAGGGGTAGGGTTAGAGAGATGGAATGCTGAATGAACCTTTTTGCATTTATCTAAATCTTCCAACACAAGCCGGATGTAACACAATGCCAATTTAAAAAAAAAAAAACGGAGTGCAGCTGGTTTGTCTTTAGAGTTTGAGTCACCTTGACTGGTTGCCTAATCAAGGTGAAAGAACCTAGTTTGCCCTTCTAATTATCCATAGATAAGGCAGGGGAGGTAGAATAATAACTTTACCAAGAACATTAGCATTTCAAAAGACGATAAACGTTACGCTAAGTTCGCCTTTCCTGATGAGCTTGCTGAGGAAATAATACTGGGTGGAACGATAAAATTGTCGTCCTAAAGAAAACAACACTACAGCTTTATTTTAAAACTTTTATTGAAAAAATCAATTCAGCTAACTTGATTATGTAGTAGAGCTGACATCTATCCAATGTTGCCGCCTTTAGCCTCACTCACCGCCTCGATACGGATCCGGAACTTGGAGCATGCCTTTTCCACAAGCGCCGGTGGGAGCTCGGCGAATACTCGGCGGATGGCGGCGATCAGACTGGTTTTGGTGTTGTGGGAGGTCATGTTGGTGATGTTCTCGACGTATGACCAAACGAAGTAGTCCAACGGGTTCCGGTCGGGGGAGGAAGGGGGCCAGTGAGAGAAGGGTACAAAGTCATAGCACTCCTTCTGAAGCCAAGCCTGGGTCTCTTTGGTCTTGTGAGCCGGAGCCGAGTCCTGCTGCCACACCCAGGGTCTGCCACCTGCCACCTGATTGGACCAGGGGATCACCACACTGTTCAGCACATCCAGGTACACTTTGGTGTTAACTTTCAAGTCGACTTCGAAGATGTGAGGTGGCATGATGTGGCCCTCACTTGAAACCCCACCAGAGACCATAACCTGTGCACGTCCCTATTATTCGTGCCAATCCAGATTTGCATTTTGAGGGTGCTGGTAATGGTCCTGTTGTCATAACTTGGATCGGTAGAGAGCATGGGTTGTACAGCGGCGTATCTCCGATCTCGCTCGTTGAAAATTGTGTCACTTTCAGACATGATAAAAGGCACTTATCGCTCTTAGGATTTGTACACAACTGGCCAACTAGTAGATGGTCTGCAACAAAAAAAGAAAACCGGTTTTCATCAAACGGAAATGGAATCATGTCGACTTTTCTTGGGCGACAATTTTATCGTTCAACTCTATAGTTGGTAGGATAGCAGAATGTGAAATGTTCTTTACTCGTACAAAATATAAGTCAAGGACAATTCGTACAATTGACAATACCACATTTTATTACCTAAGCAAACCTAACTGAACAAATACTGTTGTATTTTGTTTAAGAATCCGGAAGTGCCAGTTTCGCCATTGATCAAGGAAAACGGAAGTATCGGTTCTGTCGTAGTTATTTCTCAATAAAAAGATCGTAGGATTTTCTTATCGGAGCTGATATTTCACTGGATCTTGTTTCGTATTTATTACATTTACCTTCCCAAGCAAGTGTGACGATCACAAAATGAAATTAACGACAGAAATAGTGAATAAAGAGGTTTATGCAGAAATTGTAAATACGCGTAATGAAAGTTTTTGAGAGATTTACATTGAGAAGTGTTCATTAATTGTTGCTTGAGTAGAATTAAATATACCTGTGTGTAAGCAAGTAAGTTTAAGTCAGTGTATGTTGTGAATTGCTCTGTAGAATAGCATTCTGTTTGATATAAAGCTGAGACAGAAGAACCCGTCGACTGCATCTCTGCAGAGAGATAAAACCATTTCACATCGAGAGTCCTGGATATGACACTAAACTGCATTAGATGGTGAGGCTACAACTTTGGGGAATGGACTACTCCTTTATTGCGATTACTCCCAGGTCCACTCTGATTCGGATAGGTAGTACTTGTTAATGGGCCAAAGAGAACTATTTAATCAATTACTGTACTTGAAACGATTTAACTATGCGAAAATAAATGATTAATGTTAAATTGAACTATTATTAAAGCATATCGATACTTGAAAACATTTAACTGTGTGGAAACAATAGCAATACTTAAATCCATTTACTTAAATCCATTTAATTCTGTGCGAACAATAGCAATACAAAAATCATTTAATTCTTGGCAACCAATAGCAATACTTAAAACCATTTAATTCTACCTCAGTCGGCTGGGGTTGTAGAATACACCGACTGCTTTTCGGCAGAGGGGCAAGACTCCCCCAAAGTATTCTGGATATGACGCAAAAAAATCTGAGAGTGAGGTTCCAGTAATGTTGGTGCTTTGGGGAATGCGGAGTACCCCTTCATTTCCATCGCTCCCAGGTCCACTCCGGCCCGGAGTGGTAGCACTTAATAGTGTCCTATTTATGGGTGAAATAGAACTAGACAGTGTACTTACGCTAAATTGAATTGTTAGAAATAGAACTGTTTTTGAATAGAACTAAACTGTGTACTTATGCTAAACTGATTTGTTTGAAATATAACTGTTTCTACATTTAACTGAACTGTTATGATATTAAACTGTTTGTAAACAGAAACTATACTTATACTAAACTGAACCGTTTGAAATCTAATTCGGCATTAAATGACCTGAAAAGGGTTTATTCTTTGTAAAACCAACCAACCAACCAACCAACCATTTAATTCTGTGGAAACAATAGCAATACTAAAGACATTTTAACTCTGCATAAACAATAGAAATACTTAAAACCATTTAACTGAATGAAAGCAAATGAGCCCTGGTTCATTTAAAAGATATTACCTTCAAATTACTTACTTAAAAATTGTCTATCATGAATAGGATTTGGCATTAAATATTTTACAAGGGTTGATATGCCATAAAACCCAAGCAACCAACTAAGAATTTGATATGAGCTCAGCTTGAGACAAAAATGTCTGTCCCGGAGGACAAGAATCAGGTCTTGTCTCAAAGGCATTCTCTGGATAAAGAGGATAAGATTTTCACTCTGTCGTTTCTTTGATAACGTCATTTAGCGGTGATTAGGAGACATTTTTGGCAGACAAGTTTGGGAATGCAACAACGAATGAGCAAGTAGGTATTTCTTGCGCTTTGCAAGATTTTTTTTGAAAATCAGATTGCATTATCCAATCCCTTCCCTGCAGTCCAGATTTGGCTTCCAGAGATTTCTGGTTTTTTCAAGTGCTAAAGACGACAATGAAACTTGAAGGATGAGATTAAAGAGAACGAGATAGCTGACGGCGATTTCGAAAAAGCACTTTCAAAAGTGGAATAGACGCTTAGATAATTGTCTGACGCGACCAGCAGATTACTTTAAAAGCGAATAAGTCACCATTGTTCAAGGTAGGCTTTTTTTTTTTCAAAAATATCAAATCGATGAATATTTTTCCTGGTGAAGTCGAATGATTTAGTTGATTGACATATATCAAAACATAATAAAATGATCTTTTTTATTGTGGCGTATTAAAATCCTTTTTGTTTTTAAATTACCAGAGAGTTCATGAGTTCTTGCATTTTTTAAAGCTTATGTTATACTATAAATTCTGTGTTTTGTGATGATCCTAAATTTAAAAAAAGATTGAGTGCTGGTAAACGAGCTCTTCTCAACATTATGTTTGAACACATCATTATTAACAATATGATCATCCACATCTTTGATAACCAATAAAAGTTACTTCGTTGTCGGCAAGGTCTGTAGAATATACTGAGTGCATCTCTGCGGAGAACCCCTCCCCCATACACATCGAGTGTCCTGAGTATTATAATAAACTTCCTCTGATGGTGAGCCTCCAGTCCTGGGGTTTCGGAAAATGTAGCGTACCCTTTCGTTGCTTTTACTTATACGTCCACTCTGTCTCGGAGTGGTAGTATCTGTTTGGGTCTACCCTATGGCTAAAATAAAACAGTTCAGTAATTTATTAAGGGTTATTACTCCGATGACATAACGATTTTGGCAAATACACCCGCCAAAGCCGAATCCCTGCTACATAGGCTGGAACAGGCAGCATGTGGCATAGGCCCCCATGTGAACGCTGAAAAACAGAATAAATGTGCTTTAATCAAAGAGGCGACTTCACCACCCTAAATCGTGGTCCTTTGAAACTAGTGGACGAGTTCAACTAGCGAGGAAGCTGCGTCTCATCAACCAAAAATGACATCAATACGCGACTAGCAAAGGCATGGACAGCTATCGATAGGATATCGGTCATATGGAAGTCAGACCTGACCGATATAATAAAACGCAGTTTTTTCCAAGCAGCCATCGCGTCGATACTGCTATGTAGATGCACCACGTTGACGCTAACAAAGCGTATGGAGAAAAAGCTTGACAGCAATTACAAAAGGATGCTACGAACAATATTGAACAAGTCCTGGTGGTAACACCCCACAAAACAGTAGCTGTACGGCGGCCTCCTACCCCTCCCGAAAAACATCCAAATTAGACGTATCGGACATGCAGGACACTGCTGGAGAAGTAAGGGCGAACTCATAAGCGATGTACTCCTGTGGACCCCTTTACATGGACGAGCAAATGTATGACGGCCAGTAAGAACATATCTACAGCCGCTCTGTGCCTATACAGGATGTAGCCTGGAAGACTTGCCGGAGCGAATGGACGATAGAGACGGGTGGCGAGAAAGGGTCTGGGAAATCCATGCTAGCGGCATGACATGATGATGATGATTTGAAAGTATACAGTTGTGTGCAAATCATGTATATTATAAAGGATTATTATAAGTTATTTGAAAGCATACAGTTGTGTGCAAATCCTCTGTCTATATTATAAAAGAATATTTGATAAGTAGAATAATTAGTGAAAACTCTCGGGTTTTCTCTGACTCGAATTGTTAGTACCTGTTAGGGTCCCATCAATAGATCAAATAGAACTGTTCAATCGTTTACAAACGATTACTCAGAGTTATATTTATCAGTCGAAATTATACAGGTGTGTGCACATTGCTTGTGTTAGATAGGAATACTTGATAAATAGAATAACTAAAGTTATTGCCTAGTCGGCTTGGACAGTGGAATACACCGACTGAATCTCTGCAGAGGGGCAAGACTCCCCCAACAAGTGTCCTGGATAGGACAATAAACAATCTGATGGTGAGGTTTCAGTAATGATGGGGCTTTGGGGAATGCGGATTACCCCTTCATTGCCATCGCTCCTAGGTCTACTCTAGCCCGGAGGGGCAGTACCTGATAGGGTTCTATCTAAGGGTCAAATAGAACTAAACTGTGTACTTATGCTAAACTGAATTACTTGAAATAAAACTGTTTTGACATTTAAACTGCGTACTTCATTTAAACTGCATACTTATGCTAAACTGAATTGTTTGAAATGTAACTATTTTTGTATACTTAACTGAATTGTTTGAAACGTAACTATTTTGACAATAAATTTGTACTTTCGCTAAACTGAATTGTTTGAAATTGAACTGTTTAGACATTTAACTGTGAGTAAACAAAAATTATACTTACATTAAAATGAATTTTTTGAGTTAGAACTGTTTGACTAAACTGGATAGCTTGAAATTGAAATATTTTAAACTATTAAATTGAGTACTTACACTCAACTGAATTGTTTGACACGGAACTCTTTATTGGTATAAAAATGAATTTGGCATGAAATAACCTACAAAGGTTGATATGCCATAAGACACAAACAAACAAACAAAACTTTAAATAACTTTAAAAAGTTAAATAGCTATATATAAAAAAAACGTTTAACAGAGTGCAAAGAAATGATTAATATTTAATGAAATTATTAGTATTAGATAAGAATACTTGAAACCATGTAACTGTGCACAAACAAATAAGCTCCAACAACTTGTTTAAAAATAAACTTACTTACAAACTATTCGCTTACAAGTCGTCTCTCTCCCCACTTCTCTCTCCCCCCTCTCTCTCTCTCTATATATATATATATATATATCCAAATCCTCTTCCACAATCAGAAGGTGACTCAGAATAAAGCTGGTTTGAATTGATTGGAAGCCTTTAGATCTGGTAAGCAGTGAAGAGATCTAAGGACCAGCACAACCCCCATCCCCCCAAAAAAACAGAGTAGCTTTAAATGAAGAAGAACTAAAGGCTGCAATGAGATGTCATCAAACTATTACAGCGACAAAAAGCAGTTAAATACGTATATGACAATAGTCGGAGCCAGGTGATATATCCAATTTTGCAAGTAGACATTTTTTAACGCTCATTACTTGGCTTGTGAAATAGAGCAGATATACGAACTAAAAGGTGTAAAAGTTTTGCATAACTTTCGTTCAGTTACTTCAAGTTTCACCTGCTTCAAACAAATACGAAGTTTGGTGGCTGCATAAAAACCTTCTCCATTTATAGTTCGCAAATAACATTTTTCGGAATGAAGGAATTATTAATGATAATATCGTTTTAGAGACGTTATATATATATGTTAAGCAGTTTCTCATCAACCGAAAAAGATATCGATACACGGCTAACGAAGGCATGGACAGCTATAGATAGGCTATCGATCATATGGAAATCAGACCTGACCGATAAAATGAAACGAAGTTTCTTCCAGGCAGCGGTCGTATTGATACTGCTGTTTGGATGCACTACTTGGACGCTAACTAAACGGCTGGAGAAGAAGCTTGAATGTTGCGAGCAATATTGAACAAGTCCTGGCGGCAACACTCCACAAGTCACCAACTATACGGCCACCTGCTCCCCATTACGAAAGCTATCCAAGTTAGACGAACCAGACATGTAGGACACTGCTGGAGAAGCAGGGACGAGCTCATAAGTGATGTACTCCTATGGACCCCGTCATATGGCCGAGCAAAAGCGATGAACGATAGGGAAAAGTGACGAGAGAGGGTCAGGGATATCCGCGCTAGCGGTACGACATGATGATGATCATGATGATGGTGGTGATGGTGTGGCGATACTACAGTAGAAGGCCTTTGTAGGGAACGAATGAATAAGTTAAAAAAAAGAAAGCTATTAAATTTGCAGAAACTCCCAGAGGTCCCTCACAGGAAAAGGAGATAATGCATGCGTAAAAGAAAAAAAGGCATCCCTCTTGACAAAGGGGACCAGGCATTCTTTCTTTTTCAGGCAGTGACAAGCGTTTTGATAACATCGTTGCTTTCTAATGTATGGGCACCACACATACGCCTTTGGACGTAGCATCGGTTAGTCCCTTTCACCCAGTAGTAGCTCTCTCTCGGTCAGCATTATGCTGAAATATACAAGACCCACAAATGAATTATAAACTAACCCTTACCGCACTTTGACAAACTTCAAAAGAAAACTAACCCTTATGGAAGCCCGAAATACCAAATGTGGACAAATACATACATGAAACGATTTAATGTATTTTTGACACCTTAACTGGGGGATTCAACCATCTCAATGTATTCAGGAAAAACTCCCTCATCCATGGAATGGTTGTTGAACCCAGTAAATAAAGGAAAGTATAAAAGGAACGTCTTCGTCTTTTATCTGTTGCTGTCTTTTCTTTTCTATAATTCTTTTTGGGACTTCCTTGGGCAAGGCATTGCACCGACTAACCAACGTGGGGGTAAAATAAAATAACCAAAATATAGAGTCAGATATCTAACGGCAACACAGCCTTGCCCTTTGCCCCTGACCTTCAGCCACAAACCCCACACCTTACATCAAAGAGATGATGTATACAGTCTATATGAATAAAAAAGGAAGAGGAAAAAAGACCTACCAGTATTCAAGACGCCGTTGATGCAACGGCAAGAAGACTACCTTAAAAAGGGCGGAGGAAAGCTGATTACAGCGACCAGAAACAATACAGATAACACAACCATCAACAGAACAAAAATAACCAGAAAATAAAAATAGGAAGAAAAATCTCACACAAGAAAACTTGAACATTACAAAGAAAGGGAAATCTTAAGAGAAAAACGAAATCTCTTCGAATAGCAAAATAAAACAACTCCATAAGGACTATGTCAAAGCAAGAATAAACAAGACGCAACAAAATAGCAGATGTAGAGAATGTGGTGATAGAGATAAAAAGATGAATCATGTAATAAGTGAATGCAGTAAATCAGTGCAAAAAGAGAATAAGACAAGAACCGACTGGGTTAGCAAGGTGATCCACTGGGAATTGTGCAAGAAATCCAAATTTGACCATAGGAAGAGATGGTATATTAACAACCCAGCATCCACCCTAGAAAATGAGATGCACAAACCCTCTTTGGGATTTTGAGATACAAACGGACCACCTAATCTCGACCAGATGACCAGACCTAATGATAGTTCACAAAAAAAAAAAAAAGAAAAAAAGAAAAGAAAACTTGCTGATATTGAAATTGGCTGTCCCGGTTGACGACAGAGTAAAACTGAAAGAAAGCCAAAAGAGAGACCAAGTACCTCGACCTTGCTAGAGAACTAAAAAAACAAACTATGGAACATGATACCAATTGTAATTGGCGCACTCTGTACAGTCACAAAAAGGATTGATGCAGGGACTAGAGGACCTGGATATAAAAAGACAAGTGGAGACCATCCAAACAACCGCCTTTTTGAGATCAGCCAAGATACTGAGAAGAGCCCTGGAGATTTGAGGAGACTAACTGCTATTCAGACTCCAGCGAAAAACCATCAGCTAATGCTGATGTGAAACACTCCCAAAAGGAAAAAAAAAAAGAATTATTAAGTTAAAACTTATTTAAAGGTGTAAAAAATCCGTTTTTTTTTTGTGTGTGTCCTGCTGAAAATTATTCTTCTGAAGTATACATGACTATATGTACGACAGGAGAACAGATAATAATCAACCCCAAATCCAACTCAACGTGGGACTCAGATTATAGATCTGAGTGTCATGGTCTGCATGTGCTCCACTAATAGCCCACATGTGGGACCTGATTGGTATCCTGCAAATGTTGGTTATTCTAATTTCAGAGACACAAACAACATCCAAAGCAACTACTCAACGGAGAGACACCAACAGAAAAAAATACACCTAAGAAGACAACAAAAATGTACTTCACAGTAATTTTATGAGCAATCTGACATAAAGAACGTATTGTAAAGAATGACAGAAATTTGCTTAAATCCCTCAAGATTTATTACAGCCAGCCAAAGTTTTGCTGAACAAACTTAAATGATGTTGAGAAAAGTTTGGTTTTCTGATCTTGAGATTGTAGAAATATGTGGACAAATAAATAGCGAAGAATATCAACAAAGTCCCCTGACTGAAATAGAAATAGTTAATACTGAAAAGCAAGAGCCTTTTAACCGAAGTGAAAAGCAAAATTCTATTAATCGAAACGCTACAAAACCCTACTCCACAAAACAAAATCAGCGTAAGAAGACAGTATAAATGTTGAATTGATAAAGAAAATTGTGACTAAAAATAAGACATTATCATCCCTCAGAAAGCAAGACGGGAAAAAAAAGTTATGGTAGAAATGGAAATAGCTAACAAATCCTTATCAAATATCGCTCTGGGTAAGATCATGAAACCAACGAGCTAATTCATGCAGGAACGGAATTAGTCTGTGATAAAAATCGGTCTCCCATTAAGGAATGGATCGAAAATATGAAACCTGAAGGGGAAAATAAGCGAGGACAAGGAAATAGATTTGAGAGTCATGGTCTGCATGTGCTCCACTAATAGCCCACATGTGGGACCTGGTTGGTATCCTGCAAATGTTGGTTGTTCTAATTTCAGAAACACAAACAACGTCCAAAGCAACTACTGAACGGGGAGACACCAACGAAAAAATCCTTATCAAATATCGCTCATGCAGGAACAGAATTCGTCTGTGATAAAATCGGTCTCCCCTTAAGGAACCCGATCGAAAATATGAAACCTGGATGGGAAAATAAGCGAGGACAAGGAAATAAACAACAAGCGACTGTGCTAAGAAGGAAAAGTATAAAGTGGGGAAAAAACAAGAAGAAAATAGTAGACTGACAAAGGAACTTGTATTGCTTAATCAAAAGATATTGGTGGAAAAAAAGACTTAGAAGATACCGAGATAGAGTTACACAATATAAACAAAACAGGACCTTTCACAATTACGAAAGAAAATTCTATCAACAAGTAGGTGGAGAATACACGAGAACAAATCAACAACCGGATGCAAAGGAAGCAAACAATTTCGAAGTAAAATATGAGAACAGAAAGAACAACTGAAAGGAAGAATTGATAAATGAAAGTAAAAATAATTACAAGGACTCAAAGAAGGCACTAAGGCAGACATACAGCAGGAATAATTAAAAGCAACAATCAAGAAAGTACCGGATTTAAGAAATTCATATCCATCAATTACAGATTGACTCTTGAATAGATTCCTAGAAGAAACAAAAATACTCAAATGTATGAGTAAGAGAAAGACTATCCTGACCCAGAAAGACCCTCGAAAAAGAACTTTCCTCAGTAACAATAGTCTGATTAAGTGTTTATCTATGATATGGAAAATCCTAACCGCACTGATTTGAAAGGGGGTTTATAACTCGTTTGTTGTCAGTGGACTGTTTCCTGGAGAATAGAAAGGGTGCCACGGGGGAATAAGAAGCATAGCTGACTTACTGTATATTAATCAACGTATCCTCTAGGAGAGCAAAGTGAGGTAGAAAAATGTAACCATGTCATGGTCCGATTACAAAAAGGGCTATGATATGGTCTCGCAATCCTGGATAATAGATTATCTGAAAATAAACGAGATATCCGACAAAATCAGAAGATTCATTATGGAAGCCATGAAAAACTAGAGAGTGGTATTAACAGAGGGAGGAAAAACTTTAACAGAGGTGAAAATTCAAAGAGTCATCTTACAAGAAGATTCGCTTTTACCATTACTATGTGTAATAGCAATGATGCCACTAAATTACATACTTAGGAAGTGCACTGGGGCTATGGATTTACAAAATCTCAAGAAAAGGTTAATTATCTTATGTATATGTACGGTATCACGCTATTTGTAAAATATGAATGAGAATTGGAGAGTCTGATAGAAACAATAAGAATATACACCCAGGATATAGGAACGGGATTTGGCATAGAAAATGTGCCATGTTCAATGAAAAGTGGATCAAGAAAAATAAGGGAAGGAATTGAATTGCTAAATCAAGAAAAAATCAGAACACCTAGAGAAAAGGAAAATTACAAGTTCTTGGGAATATTGGAAGCCGACACCATCAAACAGGCGGAGATGGATAAAAAAAATAAGAAAAGAGTTCCGCAAACGAACGAGAAAATCTCAAAACCAAGGTCTGCAGCAGAAAACTCATGAAAGAAATAAACATATCAACAGTCCCCCTTGTAAGATACTTATGGCCATTCTTAAAATGGACAAAGGAAAACACAGACCAGAAGACAAGAAAGTTGATGACATTGCCTGTGGCCTTACAGCTTTAAGATAACATTGACAGAATTAATGTGTCAAGAAAACCAGAAGGAAGAGGACTTACTCGTGTTGAAGATTGTGTGGATGCCTCAATACGAGGTGTCGAACACTAAATTAAAAAGACTCAAGAAAGGCTAATTTTAGCGGGCAGTAACAACAGTGACAACGTAAGCACAAAAAGAGACAAAACAAAAACTCGGAAACAGAATAATATGTAAAAATGACTGTATGGGTATTTCAAGCGACAAATTAGCGAAACCTTACACATGGCAACGAAAAGTAAACCCGAAAAGAAAAGGTTGGTGCCCTTGGAACGGTCTCCAAATGTTTGGAAAAGGTATGGAAACAATTCGAAATCGAAGGAAGAATGAAGACTATTCAAACTACATCAGTTGTAATCAAACAGAATACTGAGAAGAGTCCTGAAGACCAAAGAACACTTGCTGTCATTCACACTCCAGTAAAAGCAACACCAGCTGACGCTGGTGTGAAAAGCTCAGAAAAAGTAAAATACCACTAATACTACCACTACTACTAATGATAATAATAATATGAAAGCAGATATAGCTTCAAGTATATATTTATAAAAAAATAAATTTCACAGTTATATGATTTCAAGTATTCCTATCTTGTTGAAATAACTTTTATTATTATTTTAAGTATTTCTATTTAAAACAAATATTTAATTCTATCGAATACAAATTCCACAAGAAGACCATCAGGTAACAATCGTATGAAAAACTCAGTAATAATAATAATAATAATACCACAGGATTTGGAAGTTGACGGACGAGTGGAGACCACCCAAACGACACCATTATTGAAAACGCCCAGAATACTGAGAAGAGTCCTGGAGACTTGAGGAGACTTGCTGTCACTCAAACTCCTGTGAAAAATCATCAACTGACGCTGATGTGAAAAACTCTAAAAGAGTATATAATAATAATAATAATAATAATCCTTTGTAAATAATTATAATTTCAAATAACTATTTCAATAGAAAGACTTTGTGCACAGTTCTATAGTTTCAAGTATTCCTGTCACATACGAATAATTTTCAAACAGATATATTCGAACCATCGATGTGACCCAAACAATTACAACTAGTCCGTGTCAGAGGAAATTTGAGATTAATGACAATAAAGAGGTGGCTTTTACTTCCATGAGGTTCAGAAGTGGCGCCTCACCAGTTAATGCCATACCCAAGACTCATCATAGAATGATTGTAAAGATCTACTTTATTAAAACGTTACTTCTGTATTAACGGTTTGATACTCACTGGGTTTATATTTACTAACCGCCCTAAACCTAGTGATGGGAATGATATGCCATCATCATCATCATGTCATGCCGCCAGCACGGATATCCCTGGCCCTCTCTCGCCACTTCTCCCTATCGTTCATCGCCTCTGGCTAGTCTTCAGGGCTACATCCCGTATCCTCACATAGCTGCTGTATGTATGTCCGAGCTGGTCGTCCTGCTTTTGCTCGGCCAGATTGTCAAGTGTCATAAACAAGACACTCGTTGGGAGGGTCTTTCCCATCTGCAGAGGTGCAGTCGGTGTATTTTTTTGCCCAAGCCTACAAGGCAAATCATAGACAGAGCAACCTTTTTTTTGTGGGGGATCACTTACCTCAATGTAAGGAAATGAGTCAGATTATTTTAAGGCCTGCCGACTGAAAGGCCAGAAGAAAAGTGCACCAGATGAAAATCAAATTCACTAAAAATGGTTGTGGTTGTGGTTGTGATGAATGGTCAGTTTTACATTGTCACAAAATTTTGGCGTTATATAATGTTGAAGTCAATCTTATTTTTTTTTTCATTCAGTCAATTCACTGATTAAAGTCATAGAAAGGATCCGCCGTAATGTTTGTTAATAATTAAGCAAAGTTGGCGACCATAGTCGAGGGCAGCCAGAAAGCTCCTTTTTCAATAGCTACTACACCGAATTGTAGGGGAGGGCATAACTCCATTCCCTGGATTGCTCCACTTTACCCTCGATACGCACATAATATTGCCGAGTGTTAAGTAAAGAGGTATCAAGTAACATTTTTAAAGTTTTTGGTATGACGCAACCTGGAATTGAACCCAGGTCACCCGGATCATTGGCGAACACTCTACCCAGTAGGCCAAAGAGACGGTTGTTTCAACTATTTAAATATAAATATTCTTTGAAAAGAAATACAGCTTCAATAATGTTAATTATTTGCACGCAGTTTTATTTCCCTGAAATATATACTTCGATACTTAAAGAAGGGAGCTTGGCTAAAATGGAACGGCGACTCGAGTTCAAATCTACGTTGTGACTGTTTGTATTTCCTTTCAACTTTATACAATTTGGAAAGTCATGAACACATCTGCACCTCACTCAGCTATGGGTAAACAGAAAAACAGGCTGAGTTTTTTTTTTTAGCCTTGGTTATTCAATCAATTTAGGAAAAGGAAAAATCTGAATTCAAACACGCTTGAGTCCGCTTAAAAATTGTCCTTGTGTCACATCCTACCCGTGGCACAGGGTTGGTTAAATACATACGCGGTGTATTCAATAAGTTCCAGACTTTTTTTGCACAGGCATTTAAAATTGTCGTAGACTCTTGAATATTCAGTATGCTATTTCTATACATCTTATGAGATGACTGATCAATTTTTATGATTCACGTTCAAATGAACAGCTACAGCAGCAATTGGAATACGCCCTACTAAAGCCTGATTGTCACAGCTGGTCAATTTCAAAAATGCAATCTGGACGTGAGGACACTTTAGAAGAACGATATGCAATAAAATTGTGTTTTAAACTTGGAAAAAATGCCACAGAAACTTATTAAATGCTTCAAACTGCTATTGGAGCACCATGCATGAATCGAGCATGAGTTTTTGAGTGACATAATAGATTCAAGGAAGGCACGGAGTCTGTGAGGGATGATGAGGGGTGTGGGAGGAGTAAGGAAGTCAGAACACCAGAGTTGATTGGCCAAAGGTTTAGGGTTAGGGTTAGGGTTACTATGTTGAGGTTTTAAGAGAGTTCAGAAAGAGATTCCGTCGGAAGAGGCCAGTACTCTTCAAATCGGGTCAGTGGCATATCCACCAGGACAATGCACCAGTCTACAACTCCATACTTGTCACAGACTATTTGAGCAAGATGGGCATCAAGACAGTTGCTCACCCTCCCTATAGTCCAGACCTTGCTCCCTGTGACTTTTGGTTATACTCTAAGCCCAGAGGCTGTCGTTATGAGACATTTGAGTAGATGAAAGAGGCTGTGACGAAGGTCATTGACACGCTCGCACAAGAGGACTTCCTGGGGTCTTCCAGAATTTGTTGGAACGGTACAAGTGCATTGCAGCCGGAGGAGATTACTTCGAAGGGGACTAGAGTTTCATGTGTGTACTATCAATAAAAGTGCCCATACGAAAAAAGTCTGGAAACTTATTTAATGATCCTCGTATATGAAGAAATCATTGGCCGAAGCTGCCTGTTATCACTAACCACTAATACTCTTGGTAAAGGTGTGAATCCAACCACTCTCCTTCCAGATATAGGCAAATAGTACGGTAGACTGGGCTCTTGGTATAGCAACCAATCAAGGCGAAGGATAAGGTGTCGGTAAATACGTACAGGAAGAAATCAATCCAGTCTCCGAGGACTGACTCTCTAAGTAGCACACGCTTCCGTTGTTCAAAACGAGTCAGAAATAGTTTTATTTTCCGATGCCTGAAGCACTACCACAAAGGGGAATGCCCACAGGAATAGGATAATTTTTGCCCCTGAGGTCAGATGCTAGCCACAGCACTTGATTGTGGCCTTTGTTCTGTGACCATCACATACGTTTCCGGTTAATTAGTTTATCAACCCTCTCTGTACCAAGGTTGTGTTTGAAAGATCCACAGATGGGGGATGATACAATCCATCCAGAACTTCTTCTAACGGCCGGGATGGTTTATTGGAATAAATTGTCTGGGTGTTGGCAACTCAAAGACAAGAAAAACTCTCTGTTAACAATTAATAACTATTAATTAAAATACAATAAATATATATAGTCATCCATAGACAGACTGTTTCGTTCTATCAGAACTCTTCAGTATGGTTAGACACGTAGGACGCTCGAAGCCGGGATCGAAACCCATCCAACTTTACGTTAGACTAAGTCTCAGACCTCTCGACCAATAAGCGTACCACGTTTGAATATGGGAATTGTTAAGGTATTAATGTAGCAACAGCAGCAGCCGTTTGTTTACATTTTTTATACCCTATCGGCTACCAGAGTGCTCACTTCTTTCAAAGAGCTTTGCATTATGTGAGCGGCGGCCGAACATTCCTTCACCAGAGTGCTCAACCCCCATGGGGGAGCGTATATATTGTCATCCACAGACAGACTGTTTCGTTCTATCAGAACTCTTCAGTGTGGTTAGACACGTAGGGCGCTCGAAGCCGGGATCGAAACCGATATATATATATATATATATGGAAATTGTCGATTTTGTTGTATTTTAGAAACAGGCAACTGAGGGATATGGCCGGTGCAGTCTTTGTATCTTAATTTTTCGGAGAGTAAGGCTTTTGCTAGAGAAGCTTTGCTCTTGGGGAGATATCTTTTCTTATTCTCTTGTCTTCGGTACGGACGTCCGATCTCTTCTTTCATCTAATGCTAAAAGCATCCATTTTTATTGAGGATTCCCCTGGAAACAAACATTCCCGATTGGCTAACCAATCACTGATCATTTTTTATCCTTCTACAACTGGTTAACCAATTAAATGAGCTGATCTTAGTGGGAAGAGAATCCCTTCCACGTATCAGATTTTAATTGGTCATCCAATCAAACCGCAACATAGGACTTTAGTTAATCAAAGGTCCCAGCCCATACCTTTTAGAGGAGTATCTTTTTTTACATTTTCTAAAACAAAAATCAAAGATTTGATTAATCTATCCAACAGTGGACAAGAGATGTTATAATTTAGATTGGATCAAAGCACCGACAAAACCCTAAACTTGCTTACTTTTTGTTTTGGCAAAGTAAAGTAAAGAAAAGTTGGCGACTGTAGTCGAGGGTGACCAGAAGGCTTCCTTTTCAATAGCAACTACACTGAGGTGTAGGGGGAGGGCGCTACTCCTTTTCCTGGATTACTCCACTTTACCCTTAACACGTACCTTATATTGCTGAGTGTTAAGAAAGGAGGTTTCAAGTACCATTTTTAAAGTCCTTGGTATGACGCGACCTGGGATTGAAGCCAGGTCTCCCGGCTCATTGGCGAACACTCTATCCACTTGGCCAATGAGCCTGATTTGAATTTCTTTCAAAGTTAATTAGTCTTTTTTATGCCCTTATAAAAGGAAAATATAATTTCCCTAAAAAGAATGCATCATACACTCCATAAGAGTTGTTGGCGCCAGTGAATACTTCATATTGTCATACACCTGTCAACCCGAAAGTTTTCTTTCTGAGGTTTAGCTATGTTAATGCCAACTGGTGTCATATCTCTTTTGGTATGCCGTATGCTAGTAGGATTTGTTCCATATTCCCTCAGTAAATGGAATCGAAGGCCTTGGTAAAGTCGACAAATAGTAATGTCGCCCGTAGGTTTTTTGCCCGTACGCCTTCAAAGATTCAACAGATGGTTAATATTTGTGAGGTCGTGGATCTATTTCTTCGGAAGCCATTTTGGTCTTTCCTAAGGATGTTGTCGAAGGCACCAACAATATGGCCACCCGCCTCCCATCTCGAAAACTATCCAAGTTAGACGAACCAGACTCGCAAGACACAGCTGGAGAAGCAGGGAAGAGCTCATAAGTGATGTACTCCTATGGACCCCGTCATATGGCCGAGCAAAAGCAGGACAGCCCGCACGAACCTACATACAGCAGCTCTGTTAGGATACGGAATGTAGCCCTGAGGACCTACCAGAAGCGATGAACGATAGGGAGGAGTGGCAAGAGAGGGTCGGGGATATCCGTGCTGGTGGCACGACATGATGACGATGATGATATATGTATAGTTTTTTTTTTAAATTAATAGCATTTCGTAATCTAATAACTTTGGAAAAATCTCAATCAAATGATCTAAAATGTTAACTTGATGTGTGGAAACAACTCGAAATTGTACCTTTAATGTAAGTGTTTTCTTTTCAGGCATAAAAATGCCTTTTACTGTGAAAGAAAAAAACGTTTAAACATTAAAACTATGAATCTGTGTTATTTCTACCCTCGGTGTTAAAATTTGAGACCATTCGAAAGCGAATCGGTCAAGTTATTAGATTAAGAAATGATTTTCCGAAATACCCTGTACATCTCACATGATATCTAATATTTTCAAACACCCTGTATATATATATATATATATATAGATATATATATTGTCACATGATGTTTTATATATAAGCAGATTCTATAAATAGGAAATGACTCGACATTGGGCTTAATGGTCGCCGAAAGCTGGGAATATTATCTAAAAAGAAAAAAAAGCAGATAAAAATAAAAGATATGAACCTCGTCTTTTTGTGCGGCTTCAGCTAAGAGATTCCTTACCTCAAATTTCTTGTTTGCCTGCTCTGACAGTGAGCAAACGTCTACAAAATAATGAGAGTCAGTGAAAAAAAGAAAAAAGATAGATAGATAAATGCAGAGAGAGAGAGAGAGAGAGAGAGAGAGAGAGAGAGAGAACAGCCTTTGTGTAATTCCGTCTTTTCGCAGCGAAATAAAACGTCGTTGAACAAGCTTCCTACTTGTGGATTGATATCAAAGTTCGTTGCTAGGCACTCGTTTCGTATTTAAAGAGGTAAGACAGTCACCAACTGATATGGAGATAAAGTGATAATATATTTCTGTAGATATCGCCGCCAGCCACACAAGTGCTGTTTACTGTGCTAAAGCCTGGAAAATAATTTCCGTACAGTGATCAGTTTTGCCTGAGGAGTCCCATCTCTGAGTAACATATGTCAGGACAAATGCGCATGCGTGTTGCTCAGAATAAGTGCATAGACGTATATATATATATATATATGTATATAATCGTTAAAGTGCCTATAAACGCTGGGTAGGAGGTCGAGACTTCGATCACAGACACAAAACAAATGTCAAAACAAAAACAAAAACACAAACAATCAACTTTTATTTTTCGGGCGTTTAACATGGTGAAATGGTTTATTTTGGTTGGGTCTATTTATTTGAAGGCTTGTCAACTCCTCATGGGTAAGTTAATGCCAATGTTGATTCAGTTGTAAAGATTTGAGAAGAAGAAAAAAACAAGAAGAAGAATAGGAGAGAGAGAGAGACAGACAGACAGACAGACAGACAAACGGAAAGAGAAAGAGAGACAGAGATAGAGAGCCAGAAAATGAGAGAAGAGAGAGAAAAAAAGAAAAGATAGAATACGAGTAGGGAATAGAGAAGGAGAGAGAGAAATAGTGAAGGAGAGAAATAAAGAAGAGAGAGAGAAAAGACGTGAAAGAAATAAGAAGGAAAAGAGATTGACAGATAGATAGTGAGTGAGTGAGTGAGAGAGGTGTTTGATTTGATTTGGTTTATTTATTTAACTGCATATCAACTTCTTTTGCTCGTTGGTCGGGTGGGTAGAAAGTACGTCAATGGTCCGGGAGACCTGGGTTCAATCCCAGGTCGCATCATACCAAAGATTTTAAAAATGGTATTTGATAACTCCTTGCTTGACACTCAGCAATATAAGGTACGTATCATGGGTAAAGTGAAGCAATCCAGGGAAAGGAGTAGAGCACTTCCCTACACCTCGGTGTAGTAGCTATTAAAAAAGGTGCCTTCTGGTAGCCCTCGACCACCGCTAAATTTAATCATTTAAGGTCGAAATTCAATTTATTTGTTAAAGTTTTGTTTGACTTATTTTTTACCACCATATCAAGTCGTTGATTTGTTTACCAGCATATCAACTCCATATGGGTTATTAATGCCGACCTAGGAAGCAGCGTTTCATCAACCGAAAAAGACACCGACACAGAGCTAACGAAGGCATGGACAGCTATCGATAGGCTCTAGATCATTTGGAAATCAGACCTGACCGATAAAATAAAACGCAGTTTCTTCCAGGCAGCGGTCGTATCGATACTGCTGTATGGATCTACCACTTGGACGCTAACTAAACGGCTGGAGAAGAAGCTTGACGGCAACTACACAAGAATGTTGTTAGCAATATTAAACAAGTCCTGGCGGCAACACCCCACAAGACACCAACTATACGGCCACCTGCTTCCCATCACGAAAACTATACAAGTTAGACGAACCAGACACGCAGGACACTGCTGGAGAAGCAAGGACGAGCTCATCAGTGATATACTCCTATGGACCCCGCATATGGCCAAGCAAAAGCAGGACGACCAGCTCGAACATACATACAGCAGCTATATGAGGATACGGTATGTAACCCTGAAGACCTGCCACAGGTGATGAATAATAAGGAGAAGTGGCGAGAGAGGGTCAGGGATATCCGTGCTAGCGGCACGACATGATGATGATATGATGATATACCCAATGTTTCGGCTGATATGTCCTTCGGCCTTCAATAGTTGTTTCATGTCGAACTCGGCAGTCCACTCAGAATCTCGGGCTGGACCCTTTATTTGAACCACATTGTGAATATAACAATAAAAATGGGGTCAATCGTCCGAATATTCAAAGTAATAACAATCACTAACCTTCATCACTGAAATTTAGACAAGTTATACGAGGTGCATACGATAAGTTTCCAGGCTTTTTTTCGTATGAGCACTTTTATTGATAGTACACGCATGAAACTCTAGCCCCCTTCGAAGTAATCTCCCCCGGCAGCAATGCACTTGTAACGTTCCAACAACTTCTTCAAGGCCCCATCGAAGTCCTCTTGTGTGAGCGTGTCAATGACCTTCGTCACAGCCTCTTTCATTTCCTCAATTGTCTCAACGACAGCCTCTGAGCTTAAGGAGAAACCAAAAGTCATAGGGAGAAAGGTCTTGACTATAGGGAGGCTGAGGAACTGTCTTGATGCACATCTTGTTCAAATAGTCAGCGACAAGGATGGAGTTGTGGACTGGTGCATTGTCCTCGTGGAAATGCCACTGACCCGATTTGAAGAGTACTGGCCTCTTCCGACAGAATCTCTTCCTGAACTCCCTTAAAGCCTTAACATAGAAAACCTAACCCTTTGGCAAATCAACTCTAGTGTATTGACTTCCTTACTCCTCCCACACCTCTCATGATCCCTCACAGACTCCCTGGCTTCCTTGAATCTCTTATACCACTCAAAAACTGATGCTCGATTCATGCAAGATGGTCGAAAAGCAGTCTGAAGTATTCCATAGGTTTCTGTGGCATTTTTCTCAAGTTTAAAACACAATTTTTATTGCATATCGTTCTTTTAAAGTGTCAGATTGCATTTTTGAAATTCACCAGCTGTGACAATCAGGCTTTAGTAGGGTGTATTCCAATTGCTGCTGTAGCTATTCATTTAAAACTAAAAGCATAAAAATTGGTCAGTCATCTCATAAGATGTATAGCAATAACATATTGAATTTTCAAGAGTCTACGACAATTTTAAATGCCTATACAAAAAGTCTGGAAACTTATCGTATGCACCTCGTATTTTTAACGTGCCCTTGGAGTTTTCTGTTAAATTGCACTTTTTATATGCGTCTATAATAATCGGTTTACATACAGCTATAATGTTTCAAGCATTCCTATCTAATACAAAAAAATTACTCGTTATTATATGGTTTAAAATGATTATTACAATTCAATAATCACATTGCCCAGTCGGCTTGGGCTGTAGAATACACTGACTGCACCTCTACAGAGTGGTATAATGGTTACCAAGGTAGACTAGCAAACCTACACGAGTGAGTTCGATTCTCATTGGGTGCCCAATTCATGCGGCCTTGTGCTACATCTAAGCAAAAAAGCTTAGTAAATTACCTCTACAGAGGGGTAAGACTCCCACCCCCAATGAGTGTCCTATATATGACACTAAACGATCTGATGATGAGGTCCCAGGAATGCTGGGGCTTTGGGGAATGCGGAGCACCCTTTCATTGCCATTGCTCCCAGGTCCACTCTGGCCCGGTTTGGTAGCACCTGTTAGGGCACGATCTATGGGTTAAATAGAACTTATGCTAAACAGAATTGTTTGATTAAACTGAATAGCTTGAAATAAATCTTTTCGACAATTAAACCGTACTTACATTTAAACTGCGTGCTTATGCTAAACTAAATTATTTGAAATAGAACTCTTTTTTGACGTTGAAACTGTATTTTCACTAAACTGAATCGTTATATATAACTGTTTGAATAAACTGAATAAACGTTTTTGACAATTATACTGTGTACTCATGCTAAACTGAATTGTTTTAAATAGAACTGATTATTTACATAAAAATGGATTTGGCGTTTAATAACCTACAAAGGTTGATATGCCATAAAATCCAACCAACCAACCAATCAATAATCACCATTTGGTTGTGCACAGTTATATGATTTCCATTTGGTAATTAATAATAATCCTTTGTAAACAATTACAACTTCAGGTAAAAATTCTTTATAAAAATAATATTGATACATTTATATGGTTTCAAGTATTCCTATTCAATACAAGTAATTCTTTAAACTAATCTATGACTCATAGTGGGCTTAGGATTAATGGCAATAAAGGTATATTGAATACTCCCCAGAACTCATGAACTGGACCCTCACCATCAGAAGAAGTTTACTAAGTCATGCATGGTGTATTGCTTAAAAAGCTAAATATTTTGATTCTCACTGTATGCCCTGCTCTTCAGTGCCAGGGTAACGAATGATTATTTCATTTTTCTAGAAAAAAAGGATTATTTTACAATCTATGTTTCATCCAAATAATTATAAACGATTAATTGGAGGTGCCCGTGGTGTAATGGTTATCGTCGTAGGAAATGGACACGGTTACACGAGTTCAAAACCTGGACGAGACTGATTGCATTTCACGTAGCACTAATACCCTTGGGAAAGATATGAATCCAATTAGTCTCCCTCCAGCTATTGGTAAATAGTAGGGCAGATTGGGTTCTTCAGCCGTGGTGAGGTAACTAGTCTAGGAGAAGGAAAACTCTGAATTCAAACCTGTTAAACTCCGCTTCAAAAATGACCTTGTGTCATATCCTGCCCGAGCGGAGGGGTTGGTAAATATGATAAACGATTAATTGTTTATGTGTTTGATTTCAACGTCGCGCCGACTTATCCAGGGTTATTTTATGTATTGATGTTAGGGAATGGTGTTCAGGGTTCATTCATGTTTGAATTATTGTTTCTTAAAAGTTTTTTTTGTGCACCTGATGAAACTGGTACTACTTTTGCAGATCAGAGTGGATCTGGGAGTATTGTTGCCTTGGGTGCAGTTTGGTATCGTATCTTGGATAGTCCTTTTGAGAGGGTCATACAACTCTGCAGGCGAGAGGCTGGATATTCTAAGCCTCACCGACAGGAAGAACAATGACAAATTTTAATCGTTATTCTAAAAGATAATCCGCATTACAGATTAACCAATATATTAATGTTATCGTCTGAGATTAAGGTTGTTTTATAAAACTTTTTTCGGGGTTTGGAAGAGAATTATTTAAAAAAAACAAATTCAATGAAACATTATTGTTTTTATTCAAGGTTTTCTCTTGATATATATAGTTTTTGTCTCGATACTTGTTGAATATTTAAAAAGAATGCCTCATTGTTCACTTCTCTCTTGGTAAATACAGTTTCTAACTTGTTACTTAGTGAATAGCCTTCATAATTTAAAGAAAATTAAAGTTTTCCCTTTGATCATTTCTCTCTTGGTAAATATAGCTTCAGCCTTGATACTTTTTTTTAACATAGCTCATATTTTAAAGAAAACGTTTCTGCAATGAGAAACGAACGAGATGATTGCTTGACGCTGGTCAGTTTGGGACGAGCTTCTTTAAAAATGCATTAGTGATTCTTCCTGGATTAGATGACTATGGTTGACTTCACCTGAACTTTATTCATTGGATATTTCTGGGAGGGTAAAATTATTCAACCGCAAAACTTTTTAAATACACCTAATGCATTTTTTTTAATTTTTCATCTTTGTCTTGCAAAATACGTCTAATGTCTCGAAACTTCTTGAATACATCTCTTTCTTTTGAAAAAGGTAATGTTCCATTTATTGTTCATTTCTCTCTTCCTAAATACATCTTCTGTCTCGATACTTTTTGAATACACTTCATATTTTGAAGGAAACGTTTTATTCATTTTTCATTCTTTTTTTCCTAAATACATCTTCTGTCTCGATACTTTTTGAATACACTTCATATTTTGAAGGAAACGTTTTATTCATTTTTCATTCTTTTTTTCCTAAATACATCTTCTGTCTCGACAATTTTTGAATGCACTTCATATTTTGAAGAAAACGTTTCATTCATTTTTCATTCTTTTCATTCTAAATACATCTTCTGTCTCGATATTTTTTTAACACACTTCATATTTTGAAGGAAACGTTTTATTCATTTTTCATTCTTTTTTTCCAAAATACTTCTTCGGTCTCGATACTTTTTGAATACACTTCATATTTCGAAGGAAACGTTTTATTCATTTTTCATTCTTTTCATTCTATTTAGAATACATGAATACATGTATTTACATCTTCTGTCTCGATATTTTTTTAACACACTTCATATTTTGAAGGAAACGTTTTATTCATTTTCTTATTTTCTTCCTTAATATATCGTCTGTCCCGATACTTTTTGAATATATGACACATTTTGAAAAAAAAAAAAGAAGTTTTATTCATTGTTCGTTTTTGTCTAGTTAAATAAGGCTTCAATTCTGATTCTTTTTTTAACACACTTTGAATGCGAGCGATTTATATTTGTGCGTATATTTTTATTTCGAACATGCGTGTGATCTTAGCAAATTTTTTGGAAGATTGTATTCCATTGACCGAACTGAGAGAGAAATATGTCAACAACTGCGATTTACAACAAGGCTGTTAGGTTGAAATAATACATTCTGCAGTGCGGAGCTTTTAAGTGAATAAAATGAAAAAAAAAATGTAAGAATGTCTTCTTTATTGAATGCATAAAGAAATAGAATAGAAGGACACACCTGTTCGCATACTCACCTTGTTTGTGAAAAATAGCCAGAAAGATCTCGAAAAAGAGTAACTTCACTTTCTTTTTTATTTATTTATTTATTTTTTGTCAAAGTGAAAACATTTAAACAAATAACCATAGCCGTCAACTCACGCAATCTTTAGATCTCGTTTACTGACGTGACTAGGCGGGACGCAACGGTTGAACATTCGTCTCTGTGGAATTTGAGATGTCGTATCACTCTCCGGTCTTTGGAGTTTGAAAAGAAAAAAATCAGCACAAAGATATGGCTGAAATGAAAAGTCAGGAATATTTATTGATAATAACTTCTTTTGTTCATATTGTTACCACGCGAAACTTGGCGTAGAATATTTTAATTTTACCCTAAGTCGAACTAGTTGGTTGTTCACTTTCATTGAATGAATCGTTAGAAAAAAACTCTTTTTAAAAAAATACCGATATTCTTTATTATTTTTCTAATATAAGAATCCCACACACTTTTCTCTGGGGAGAAGGAGTACGTTACCTAAAAAAATCCCATGTATCATATTTCGACAATAAAAGCAGAAAGAAAATATCGTTTTTTTTGTTCAATTTGCCAGTGGCGACGACATGCAAAAAACAGTGGTAGCAAGAAGCAGAAATTCGTTTAACAATTTAGTCTAATCCGTTCATAATCAGCGAGCTCTTTTGCAGTTTTTCACTAGCCCTGGATAACCGCCATAAGATTTGTCACAGGAGATTCATTTTCAGTATTACTCCCCATTTTCCTTCGAGAAAAGGTCAAGGTATTTCATAAAGTTTACAAACACAACTGAGATGTAAAAGGCATTTTACGTGCCGCACTGTCGGTGAGGCTAAGGTTACGCTGACTGTATCCTCTGGTAAAGGGTAACCCCCACTCCCCTCCAAAGAAACACCACCAGAAGTAGATTACGTCTGCCTCAGTATATATTCGTATATATATATATATATATATATATATATATATATAGGTTACTTGATAGCAAAGCGATTCACAAAAAAAAAAAAAGAAAATAAAAGAGATAAAGCCGAGATTTTGTTTGTAATTAATACGTATATATATATATATATATATATATATATATATATATATATATGTATATATACGTATTATTTCTTTGTGTTTTTATACGATTTACTTAGTAACCCTGTTTATATATATATATATATATATATATATGTAATGGAAAAGTATCCGACAATTAAATTCTTCACTTTGGATTACTTTGTTTTTCAATTTTTCTCCATATATATATATATATACGGTGCGAAAGGAATATTCTAGTATAATAATAAACGATTCTATAATAAATAAAGATTAGTTCTCATTTTAAAAGATAAACGACATAATAAGAAGATAAATCCAAAAAAGTAAATTTATTCAATACGGCCGTCATTTTTTTCAGTTATTGTATCAACACGTTTCCGAAACGATTTGCATACTTTTAAAATAAATTCTCCAGACATTTTATTCCATTCCCCCTCAATAGCATTCTTAAGCAAACCAGTATTTAAATAGGAAGTTGCATCTATTTTGTTTTCTAAAACGCCACATATAGTGTAATCAAGAAGGTTACGGTCTGGGCTTGAATCTTGTTCAGTTGCTGTCTTCACAGTTTTCTTGTGGACTTTCAATTCATTAGCGTGCTTTCTTATTGACGTTGTGGGATCCATCTTAATCACCGTAGCGAAAGCAATTTAAAAGCCTTTTAGTTTCTTTTTCAATCCCTCATACCTCAATTCCTTAAAATGCGCTTTTTCTGTAAAAAAAAAAAATCCCGTTCTTTGTATACAGTAGACAAAGAAACTTTGGTTTGGTTTCGGTGTTAAGCTAGAGATAGATTCTTTGTCGTTTCTTTTCTTACTCACTCATATTGGGCTGAATTTCAATTAAAAAAAAAGTCCTAGAGCCAATTATGAAAATTTAGATTTATCGCGTTTTTTTTTAAGTGAACTAATCAGACTAAAAAAATATGTTCTAAAAATTATTCCAAATTTTACTTCTGCACCCTGTATTGTATCAAAAGTTCGATATTGGCATTTACCAAGCTCAGTTTAGCACTGGAGCCGAAAATGTTCTGCTCACTGAGTCAGCTAATCATTATACATTGCGAGGCGTTCAGTAAAAGTTCTGAGATAATTTCGAGTTGATTGATTTTGCCTTACAGCATTTTAACCCTTGTTGACTTATTTTATACTGAAGGCAGTATTTGTTTAAGTAATTATATGGTAACTATTCCAACGTAATAATTATTAGTAAAAAATTATAGTTTCCATTGATTATTTTTTAATACAGGTGACTATTCTTAATACAAAAAATTTGGTTTGGTTCTCTGGCGGTCATATCATCAAATTTTGTGGGTAAATTAATGATAAATTCTGTTTTTATATATATTCTAATTTGTAAGCGAATAGTTTGCGGGTAACTTAATTTATAAATGACTTTTTAGAGCACATTAGCTTGCTCACAGTTAAATAGTTTCAAGCATGTCTATGTAACAATAATGTTTCTATTTATCAAGTATTCCTTTATAATATAAATAATTTGCACTCAGTTTTATTGTTTTGAATAACTAATGATAATTCTTAGTAAGTAATTGAACAGTTCTGTTTTAGCCATAGAGTGGACCCAAACAGTTACTATCTCTCTGATTGTTGTATATTGACCGACCCCGCCAAACATGCCATTCCAAAGACGGCAGAAGTGCATATTCCATTGGCGTCGGCGAGCTTGGCTGACAATATGGGACAGGGTTAAAATCCCACGGTACATTCACAAACTGATGCACCGGAAGAGAGTGACATGTGAACTGCATGACAGTTATTTCCGCTGGATGACGATCAAACATGCCATTCCAAAGATGGCAGAAGTGCATAAGAGACTGAGTGGACGTTGAACTATTATGTAACTCAGTGCACAGGAAATTCAATCAGTTTGGAGAGAAGATGCGGTAGAGAAAAACAGCACCCGGCAGAACAGGCCCGCGGGACCCCCGATTGAGTTTGGAGACCAGACGAGTTTGGAGACAAGATATGGTAGAGAAAGCCAGCACCCAACACCCAGCAGAGAGCGCCCCCCGGGCCTCCGGTTGAGCAACCCTGGAGAACAGGAAAGAAACGCTGATGGCCATAAGAGTGGGGGTCAATACGTTGCAGTTCTGTTCGGTCTCCAACTCCCTCTCACACACAATCCTTTCAAATAAAGTGAGAGGTATATTTTTCTAAAAGACCGTGTCGCTCGTCTTATTGTGTCGTCGTTTGTTTGGCCAGAGCGAAACGTAACATATAATACAACATGAGTCAGAGTTGACATATAAGTCATGGCTATGAAAGGGTATGCAACATTCACCGAAGCTCGAGGTCTAGTGCCTCACCATCGGATACAGTTTAGTGTCATACTCAGGGCACTCGTTCAGTGGGGCGGGGGTAGTTCTTATCTCTTTACAGAGGTGCAGTCGGCGTATTTTCAAGCTCCAATAAACTAGGTGCTCTTATTTCGAGTATTCCCATCTAATTTTAATCATTTGAAAGTAATTAAATGTAATTCGCAAGCAGGTAAACATTATCAGTATTCTGAAAGTTAATGTATTAACATATATATTTAGCCAATGTCACTGAAATCCAGTCGGCTGGGGCTGTAGAATAGATCTCTGCAGAGGGGTAAGACTTTTGCAATGAGTGTCCTATGGCCCAGTCGGCTGGGGCAGTAGAATAGATCCCTGCAGAGGGGTAAGACTCTTGCAATTGTTGTATTCTGGCCTTCGACCCAGCCAAAAATGTCATTCCAAGGTGATGCACCGGAAGGAAGTGACACATTCTAATGGCACTTATGAGAGGAAATCGCGTGGGTGGAAATTGGCTGACGAAATGGGACGAGGTAAAAAAAATTCCCATGGTACATTCATAGACTGATGCACCGGAAGAGAGTGACCTGTGAGCTGCATGACAGTTATTTTCGCTTGATGACGATCAAACATGCGATTTCAAAGATAGAGTAGGCGACTGAGTGGGCGTTGAACTTTCATATAACTCAGTCAAGACATAAGTCAAGAGTTGCAGTTAGAGATCGGACGGAGTTATAGACGAGATGTGGTATGAAAAGCCACATCAGGCCGAAGGGGCCTTGGGGCTCTGATGAGTTGGGGTCCAGAGAAGTTGCTGATAAGATGCAGTAAAGAAAGCCATCACCCAGCGGAGTGGGCCTCTGGGCCTCCGGTTGAGCATCAGGAGAACAAGAAAGACGCAACGCTGACGGCCATAACAATGGGGTCAAAATATTGCAGTTTCTGTTCGGTCTCCAACACCTTCTCACACGCAAACCTTGAATAACCTTTTCCAACCCTTGCAATAAAGTGAGAGGTACATATTTTTATAAAGAATCTTCGCTCGTCCTTTATCGTTGTGTCGTTGTGATTCATTCTGCATGTATATGCATGTGTATATAAGCATATTTATTATATGACTATATAACACAATGAGTGTCTTATGACTCTCATTTTAATGACTCCCTGCCTTCCTTGAATCTCTTATGCCACTCAAAAACTGATGCTCGATTCATGCAAGATGCTCCAAAAGCAGTCTGAAGCATTTCTTACGTTTATGTGGCATTTTTCATAGTTTAAAACAGAATTTTATTGCATATCGTTCTTCTAATGTGTCCTGACGCCCAGATTGCTGGGGCAGTAGAATACACCGACTGCATCTCTGCAGAGTGGGGAGACCCCACCAACGAGTGTCCTGGATATGGCACTAAGCCATTAAAGCCTTGTCAGCTAACGCTGTAGAATACATCGACTGCATCTCTGCAAGGGGCGAGACCCCCCTCCCACCCACAACGAGTGTCTTGGATATGACACAAAGCCATCAAAGCCTAGAGAGGGGAGACTCCCAACGAGTGTCCTAGATATGATATTAAACAATCTGATGGCGAGCCTCAAGTAATAATGTAGCTTTGAGGAATACGGAGTACTCATTCATTGCCATGGTTCCCAGGTCTGTATTAGAAGAGCCCGATAGGATTGTATCTATGGTTGATATTTAAACTGAGTGCAAACAAATGACTTATACTAAACTAAATTGTTAGAAATAGAACTGTTTGATCATTTAAATGTGCGTAAATAAAGGATTGATGTTTAATTGACTTGTTAGTGATACATAATACTTAGAACCAATACTTGTGATACATTGAGTTGTTAGAAACAGAACTGCTAGATCATATATTTAATATAAATGTAAAAACGGGATTTGGTATTAAACAACCAACTATAGTTGATATGCCATAAAACCAAACCAAACCAAACCAAACCGTATAGATTTTATATATATGCAAAAACAGGATTTGGTATTTGTTACTCCTCCCACACCTCTCATCATCCCTCACAGACTCCCTGCCTTCCTTGAATCTCTTATGCCACTCAAAAACTCATGCTCGATTCATGCAAGATGCTCCAAAAGCAGTCTAAAGCATTCCATACGTTTCTGTGGCATTTTTCCCAAGTTTTAAACAGAATTTTATTGCATATCGTTCTTCTAATGTGTCCTGACGTCCAGATTACATTTTTGAAATTCACCAGCTGTGACAATCAGGCTTCAGTAGGGTGTATTCCATTTCCCGCTGTAGCTGTTCATTTGAAGCTGAAATCATAAAAATTTGTCAGTCATCTCATAAGATATATAGCAATAACATAGTGAATTTTCAAGAGTCTACGACAATTTTAAATGCCTATAAAAAAAAAAAAAAAAGCCCGGAAACATATTGATGCACAACGTAGCAATTAAGTTGCATAAAGCTATAATTGTTTACTAATGATTATTATTAGTTAATAAAAACCATGAATTTTTTTTGCGAACAAACGACAATTAAAAATAGAAATTAGTTTTCTGAATTTCTGAGACGAAGCTTGATGATTTTTATCATTCAGCGTTTTCAGACTATTGTGTTCATCTTTATTGTTATATTCACAACGTTTCGTCCGATATATCCTCCGGTATTGTTCATGTGTTTCTTCATCTAACTCACGGAACTTCGAACCACGTCCTTTATTTAATCACGGAGTTCACTTGCTCTGATTCCTTTTACCGGGCAAAAGTGTTAAGTATTCCTGTATTGTTACTCGCCTGCAATCAGAACTGAACCTGCAACCTCCAGATGATTGATAGAACTCTGAATGATAAAAATAGCAATTAGAACTTGAAATCATATGATTATTAGTATTAGATAGGAATACTTGAAACCATTTAGATATTTGCTAATTTTTGTATTTGATAGGTTTAGTTTAAAGGCATGTCAAAATTCATAGATTGTTTTAATGCCTAAGACATCATTGGTTAAGTTTCTTTTTTTATTTTAATGTAGCATCAACCTTCACGGATTGATTAATGCCAAAACAATTATTTTAGAAGGACAATATTAATACTATTTAACCCATAGCTGTTGGCATATTTTCCCCAACTTGTTTTAGATAGAAATACTTGCTATCAAATAACTGCGATAAAAGACCTTAGAAACAACACACACAAACACACAGACACGCACACACATAGAAATATAAAGATACAATGTATGCAGTTCCCTCACTTCTATGCATTAAATAACTCCAGATGAGTTGACATGTCGTTAAAATCAATCAATCATTTGATTAATCAATCAACCAAGAGGACAATTTGGAAGAAAAGTAAAGGTCAAATTTATTGTTAATTTCTGCTTTGGTAAATACAGCTTCAGTTTTGATATTTTAAAACATACTTCGTGCGCGCGCGCACACACACACGCACGCATATATATATATATATATATATATATGCGTGTATGTTTGTGAGTGTGTTCATTGAGGGTTTTGCATGTGTCTTTGTAAGATGCATGTATGTATATATGGATAGATGTATGCGTGTGTGTGCGTGTGTGTGCGTGCGTGCGTGTGTTTGTTTGTTACGCCACTTTGTAAGTCATACGCCTAACTATGCCTCAGCTGAATAAACATAATGTTTAAGGTGTCAGGGAAAAGGTTGCCTCGGGTTGCTAAGCGAACGGGTGCGTCAGCGATGATATTGTATTTTTCTCATTGCTTACCGGGGGCCATTTTCTTCCACCATCCACCGGTTAGTATCTTTGGTTTTTGCTCAGCGAGGAACCACTCAACAGTAGGCATCTCCGATTTCATTAGCCTCCCGTGAAGGACGATAATATAGAAACGTTTGAACTAAAATCTACCGCTTCGAAGGATAGGCGCACGGCCATTGTGGAAAGGCACGGCCGTGGGGAAGGATTTTTGGCTGGTCACCAATTTTGTTTCAAACAAGCTCGTCTGGGGGCAGAGCAGGTAATAGAACACACGCATACAAACGCATACCCACCTCGAAGAAGAAAAAATAGAAAGTGACACAGTAGTATTCTTTTAATTATTCGAATTATTTGTGTATAACACGTACCCGTGTACAACACGCACATGTAACTTTGGTTGGTTGGTTGGGTTATATATATATATATATATGATGTTTTGTTCCTTAGCTATAGACACCTACACATACAGAAATAAAATAATCTAGCGAAAAATTAAGATACACCTACGAATTTATATCCGGCTAAAACAACGCGTTGCGTTTGTAACTTCACTTAAACCCATACACAAGCACATTAATACGCAACTATAACCCAACACACACACACTTACACACTTACAATCACACGTAAAGAATCATACAAAATCCCAACGGTTTTTTGATTGTATTTTTTCGATTTTTGATTCATTTCATTTTCTTAACTGCCTGATGATTGTTATTTTGCCAAAAACTCCATGAAACCCCGGGGTCGCTGTCTAAATTCCCTGAATTAGATATATATATCTAATATATATATATTTATTTATATTATTATTTACTCATTAGAGTTTTTCACATCAGCGTAAGCCGATGGTATTTCATTGGAGATTGAGTGACAGCAAGTCTCCTCAAGTCTCCAGGACACTTCTGAGTATTCTGGCCGTTTTCAATAATGCTGTTGTTTGGATGGTCTCCACTCGGTCGCCAACCTTCAAATCTTCCAGGCCCTTTTATAATCCTTTACTTACCGTGCCAAAGGCACCGATCACAATGATATAATTTTCACCTTCATGTTCCATAGTTTTTTAATTCTCTAGCAAGGTCGAGGTACTTATCTCTCTTTTCATATTCTTTTAGTTTTATTCTGTGGTTTGCCGGGACAGCAAAGTCGATAATTGAGAACTCTCCATATTATATTGCACTTGGTTCGACACAAACCCACAAAGTGATTTAGTGACAACCAACACTGTTATTATACACACACACACACACACACACACACACACACACATATATATATATATATATATATATATATATATAAGATTGTTTTGGTCATACAAAAGAAAAGTAGATATTATCAAATGAACTGGCCTGCAAATGATTTCAAATTTGCGATTTAGGTTTTTGTGCCCTACAAGTGGATTTGGTGTCAGTGTCAGAATATTTTGAATGGCTTTGTTTCCGTTGTATTTAAAGTTAAGATTATTTTGATAGAATGTGTTCCTTTTTAATTCTAGCGTGTGTGTCTGTGAATATCCCATTGAAGTTAATCTCTATAGATATATTCATAGACAAAATGGCACATCACTATTCATGCCCAAAAATGTAGAATCGGTTAAATAATATCTAATATAAGACACCCCCGCAAAGAAGAAAATACTCTCAGAATACCAAAGAGATAATAAAAAGAATAAAAAAAGGTCTTATGCAACACTAATTTAAAAAGAAATAATAAAAACACAATAAGAAACTATTCTTAGACAACCCTTATTGCTCTAAAAATGAGAAAAGTACTGTAAAAAACATTTTTAGGCAACCCTAATTACCCAAAAAATAATAACATAGTAACAAACCATCTTTTTGGCAACCCTTAATTGCCCTAGAAATAAGAAAGATACAGTAAGAAAACATTTTTAGGCAACCCTAATTGCCCTAGAAATAATAAAAACACATTAAGAAATTGTTTTTAGGCAACGCTAATTATGCAATAAATAATAAAGGTACAGTAAGAAATCATTTTTAGGCAACCCTAATTGCCCTAGAAATAAGATATGTACAGTAAGAAAACATTTTTAGGCAACCCTAATTGCCCTAGAAATAATAAAAGTACAGTAAGAAAACATTTTTAGGCAACCCTAATTGCCCTAGAAATAAGAAATGTACAGTAAGAAAACATTTTTAGGCAACCCTAATTGCCCTAGAAATAAGAAAAGTACAGTAAGAAAACATTTTTACGCAACCCTAATTGCCCTAGAAATAATAAAAACACATTAAGAAATTGTTTTTAGGCAACGCTAATTATGCAATAAATAATAAAGGTACAGTAAGAAATCATTTTTAGGCAACCCTAATTGCCCTAGAAATAAGAAATGTACAGTAAGAAAACATTTTTAGGCAACCCTAATTGCCCTAGAAATAAGAAAAGTACAGTAAGAAAACATTTTTAGGCAACCCTAATTGCCCTAGAAATAAGAAAAGTACAGTAAGAAAACATTATTAGGCAACCCTAATTGCCCTAGAAATAAGAAAAGTACAGTAAGAAAACATTTTTAGGCAACCCTAATTGCCCTAGAAATAAGAAAAGTACAGTAAGAAAACATTATTAGGCAACCCTAATTGCCCTAGAAATAAGAAAAGTACAGTAAGAAAACATTTTTAGGCAACCCTAATTGCCCTAGAAATAAGAAAAGTACAGTAAGAAAACATTTTTAGGCAACCCTAATTGCCCTAGAAATAAGAAAAGTACAGTAAGAAAACATTTTTAGGCAACCCTAATTGCCCTAGAAATAAGAAAAGTACAGTAAGAAAACATTTTTAGGCAACCCTAATTGCCCTAGAAATAAGAAAAGTACAGTAAGAAAACATTTTTAGGCAACCCTAATTGCCCTAGAAATAAGAAAAGTACAGTAAGAAAACATTTTTAGGCAACCCTAATTGCCCTAGAAATAAGAAAAGTACAGTAAGAAAACATTATTAGGCAACCCTAATTGCCCTAGAAATAAGAAAAGTACAGTAAGAAAACATTATTAGGCAACCCTAATTGCCCTAGAAATAAGAAAAGTACAGTAAGAAAACATTTTTAGGCAACCCTAATTGCCCTAGAAATAATAAAAACACATTAAGAAATTGTTTTTAGGCAACGCTAATTATACAATAAATAATAAAAGTACAGTAAGAAATCATTTTTAGGAAACCGTAATTGCCCTAGAAATAATAAAAGTGCAGTAAGAAAACATTTTTAGGCAACTCTAATTGCCCTAGAAATAATAGAAATACAGTAAGAAAACATTATTAGGCAACCTTAATTGCCCTAGAAATAAGAAAAATACAGTAAGAAACTTTTTCTTAGGCAACCCTAATTGCCCCTTCACAAAAAAAAAAAACGATGATTTATATTGATAGAGAAATTCTAAAACAAAGATAATAAAAAATAAATTAAAATTCTTTACGGACAAAAATATTAACAGTGAATTAAACAACTTATTCGAAAAGCTCTGGATCATTAACCTAAAAAATAAAACTACGCAGAAGAACCTCTCACTCAAAGACAAACCTTTAAAATACACTGGTAAACAACGGCAGGATGAGGAAAGAAGCAGATAAAATAAACGAAGAAGTCATCTAAATAAAACATAATATAGAACAAAACCACAAGAAATGCACATGGATGAAACCAGCAACAAATTTATACAAACATAGACAATGATAACATATAAAAAATTACAAGTCTGCACAATGCACAATGAAACATTGATTAAAAAAGAAAAAGATATCCCTATTTCATTCCAAAAACCAGCAATTTTAATGCATAACCAAAATTTCCCAAGTCTGAGGAAATAAAAATGAGTGTAGTTACAAAAAAATCTAAATTCATAGAAATTCCAAACCCTAGTGACCTCAAATTAGAACCGATAATAGCAGGCTCATCATGTCCTACCAACAGTCATCATCCTCATCATCATGTCGTGCCGCTAGCACGGATATCCCTGACCCTCTCTCGCCTCTTCTCCCTATCGTTCATCGACTCCGGCAGGTGTTCAGGGCTACATCCTATATCCTCACATAGCTGCTGAATGTATGTTCGTGCTGGTCATCCTGCTTTTGCTCGGCCATATGTGGGGGTCCATAGGAGTACATCACTTATGAGTTCGTCCGTGATTCTCCAGCAGTGTCCTGCATGTCTGGTTCGTCTAATTTGGATAGTTTTCGTGATGGGAAGCAGGTGGCCGTATAGTTGGTACCTTGTGGGGTGTTGCCGCCAGGACTTGTTCAATATTGCTCGCAGCATTCTTGAGTAATTGCCGTCTAGCTTCTTCTCCAGCCGTTTAGTTAGCGTCCATGTAGTGCATCCATACAGCAGTATCGATACGACCGCTGTCTGGAAGAAAGTGCGTTTCATTTTATCGGTCAGGTTTGATTTCCTATATTATCGATAGCCTATCGATAGCTGTCCATGCCTTCGTTTGCCGCAACCAGTTTATATTCTACTGCAGCCATTACTATATAAAATAAAAAAGCTACATTTGAGATCTCATCCACTTTTTAGACTCCATACCACAAATACTGATCCCAAGTCACTTATGGTCGCATTTAAAGTCACAAACCTAAATTGTAATATCCTCAATGAATTAGGAAAAGAGGCCATTTCTTTTTAGATAGAAAAATATCCAGAAACATTACACTCAGGTAAAATTATCCTAAATAATAACTCTTTCCAATTCGACAACAAAAATTACATCCAAACCTAGAAACAGCTATGAGAACTTAAATAACATCAACGTACGCCACACTCACCTTTAGTATACAACAAGAATATTTATGTTGAGATATATGTTAAAAGCTTATTAAGGAATTATCAACTTAACATTCAATCTAATAGCCAAACTACAAACTCTCTCTCTCTTTGTCTCTCTCTTGTTCTCTCTCTCCCCCCTCTCTCTCTCACACACACACACACACACTCACACACATACAAATATATTCATACTGAGACAAGCTTTAAATACATATCTGTGTGGGATCAAATACACTCTCTCACTCATTAAACCCATCCAGTACCCTTGAAAAAACATATACGTTTACGTATACTTTGGTTTATGTCCATGTGAACGTGTGTATTCATATATATATATATATATATATATATATAGGATGTCCCAAAAATGAATACACATTAAAAACAATTGTAAACGTAGTGTTTAATTAGAATTTTATTATTTTAAATATGTAAATGGTTATCTTTCGATGGCTTTTTTTTATTCTCATCTACAGAAGCCACTCTTATAGATGAGCAGCAGTAGTTCCCCGATCGAACTGACAATCCTGAGCGTTAAGCTGCAGGGTTCACACGTCCATCATGCTACTTCCCATGTTGTACGTGGGGAAAAAAAAGAAAAAAAGCGCGGTTCTTCCTTTTCCTTTAAGTTTTAACTTAGTTAAAGTCCAATTGACTATTCTTGTATCATAATATCCTCCCCCATGTAATGATACGGGATGTAACCCTGAAGACCTGCCAGAGGCGATGAATGATAGGGAGACGTGGAGAGAGAGAGAGAGTCTGGGATATCTGTGCTAGCCGCACGACATGATGATGATATTGAAATATGTAAAAATATTTTACAAGTATCATTTTATTGTTTTTTCACAGCCTGTTCTCAAACTGACGCCCATTTTGATTCAGACACTGCTGACAAGCAATGGAATCGCACACATCATGAAACATTTCCCTTGGTACTTGGGCGCATTCATGCTCAATGGCCTCTCTTAATTCAGTGACTCTAGCAGGTTTTGTAGCGTAGAGAAGACTTTGAAGATGAAAAGTTTTATTTTCAGCAAGATGGGGCTCCCCCACATTACCATAGCGATATTAGGTACTTCCTTGATGAGGTCTTGTCAAACAAGTGGATTAGACGAAGAGGTTTTGTTGAATATCCTCCCTGTTCACCAGACCTCACACCACTAGATTTTTTCTTCTGGGGATACCGGAAAGACAAAGTCTACGCCACAAAACCTGCAACAGTCGGTATTTTTTACACTTTTGAAATAATAAGATTCTAATTAAACACTACGTTTACCATTATTTTTAATGTGTATACATTTTTTGGGACACCCTGTATATATATGTGTGCGTGTGTGTGTATATATATATATATATATAGAGAGAGAGAGAGAAAACAATGAAAGAACAAAAATCAACACAACCGAGAAAGGTTTTTACGGGGTGGGGTGTTTATGGATATACATGCATTTATGCGTGTGCAAATACACACACACACACACACACACACACACACACACACATATATATATATATATATGGTGTCCATAAAATCTGCGTGCACTTGAAAAAATTCATACTATTTGTACTAGAGAAAACCAGTGAACAAACATGGTTAGAACTACAATAGAAACATGCAAGATAATTCAAGGTCTGTGTCTGCCGTATCTCTTTCCTTACGATATTTTGTTTCTCTTTGTCCAGCTAACACGGTCAATGCGGTTTTCATAAGCTGTTTCTCTTTCCCACCGACTACTACAAAGTGTAGTAGCGAATAAATTTTGGTATCAACGAACCAAGACGTGGTTTTGTGTTTTCGTCACTTTTTCTCACGTGGAGGTTATCGCGAGGTCCGACGGACACATAACACATTGCGCTACGTTCAATACGTGGTAATGCAAATGTGTCGATTAGTCGTAATAGTAGAAATATCTATTGAGACCGTACCAGCACAAACTTCCATTTAAACGCCGTAGCGTTGCAAACATCTATTTGTGCCGTGTAACGTTATGACCATACATTTGGTGTGTAACAGTACACTGATTGGGAGGTTCGAGTTCTGGAGTTCTTTAGAGTGTGGAGCACCACCTCATTGCCATTACTCCCAAGTCCACTCTAACTTGGAGTGGTAGCATATTTCCAAACCACTTTCGAGTGGACGAAAGTTCAATGACAAGATAAAGACTTGACCTTCGGGTCAGGTTCAAGTTATGAGTACACATACGTGCCGGATGGAGATTGCACTTAGTGAGTCCAGCATGGTCACCTGGCTCACATTGCACCAAGTGAATCTATGAGCAGCAAAGTCCAGCAGGGCACGACCTTCTTCTCCCCTAAACCCCCACTATAAAAAAAACAAACTTTGTGTCAAATCCTGTCTGGTGCGAGGCAAAGATAAATAAATACCTGTTTGGGCGCAATCTATCGGTCAAATAAATCTATCAAAAAATTCATTCGCGCTATATAAGACCGTGCGTAAAAAAAAAAGCTCTTAAGAAACAGCAACAAGAAATATTTATTTAAACGTACAATGAAAGCGATTCCATATTTACTTGGCATAAAATTACCCCAGAAGAGTTGACGAGCAGTTAAAATCAATCACTCAATTAATCCATCAATCTATCTACCACAGGCACTAGAGATGCTGATAAATTTTAAAGATGCCTCACAGATATATAATACTTAAAAATCGAATTACTTGCAAAATTATCTTTAAATATTTGAAACTTATAATAAAATATATGACCTGAAACATTCTTTCATCTCACAATAGTATCAGACGCTTAACAAAAACCCTGAGAACAAACAGTATCATTAAATTTAAAAGTGGTAAAAAAGAAAAAGTTATAACAATCAGAAACGAGAATTTTAAGAGGTTTTGTTTAGATTTACAAAGCTAATTTGTTCTTACGCCGGCGGGGATATCCTTGGGAGGAATTCATATTCTTATTATCATTTGTTTAATTCATATTCACGATTAGCCGAACATACTCCCTCTAAGCCTGATTTCCATTCTCCAATCTGCCTCACGCAACCAAGAAAATAATTCCGTCCTCTTTCTTTCTTTCTTTCTTTCTTAGAAAAAAAAAAAGAAAAATTATTGTAATTCTCTCCTTCCGTAATTTTTATGTTCGTTCATTATGAACTTTTCCAACAAATGCATTGTAACATCGCCTAGACGAAGTCTAAAGATAGTCGG
>OY757943.1:9023616-9063616 GCA_963585895.1 Sepioteuthis lessoniana
TCAAACATTCATACAGCAGCTATGTGAGGATACGGGATGTAACTCCGAAGACCTGCCGAAGGCGATGAATGATAGGGAGACATGGAGAGAGAGGGTCAGGGATATCCATGCTAGCCGCACGTCATGATGATATATATATATATATATATATATATTAGATATATATATATTTAATCCATTTTAAAATAGCTCTATCCTAGATATTGAGCACTCTCCATATTATATTGCACTTGGTTCGACACATACCCACAAAGTGATTTAATGACCACCAACATTCCACTCTTCTTATATATATATATATATATATACATATATATATTCATGGCGGTAGATATGTTGAAGATGTATAAACCCAAACGTCATTCTCTCTAAACATGTCATAAATTCTCACTCTTTATTGCACCGTTGGGTGGGGCTGTAGAATACACCAGCTGCATCTCAGCAGAGTGGTAAAACTCTTACAACAATATTAAACTATTTGATGGTAAAGCTCCAGTGATGCTGGAGCTTCGGGGAATGCAGAGTACTCCTTCACTGCCATCACTCACAAGTCCACTTCGGCCCGGAGTGATAGCATCTGATATATTCCTATCTATGGGTCAAATAGAAGTGTTTGATATTTAAACTATGTACTTATGGTAAACTGAATTGTTTGAAATAGAGCTGTTTGATCATTTAACTGTGTAAATAAATAACTGATGTTTAATTGAATTGTTAGTGATTCATAGCAATACTTAAAACCATTTAACTTGGTTGTCTTATGTTTACAAATCATATGAATAACCGGATTTGGCATAAAATAACCTTCATTGGTTGATATGCCCTTAAAATCAAACCAAATAAACAAACTCCTAAATTTTCAAGTTTTCTTTAAGGTTGGTGACGTTTGGAGAAAATAACTATTTTGAAAGTAATTTAACGACAAAATTCCAATAACAGGTCGCAAATAATTCTCGTTAAATTCCAAAAACTAATACAATGGAGGGGTATTTGTGTAATGGTTCTCATCGTAGGAAATAGCCACGGCGACACGAGTTCACGTCCTGGTTGAGGCTGATTGCATCTAAAATTGCACTAATATCTTTAGGAAAGGTATGAACCCAATTATTCTCCCTCCAGAGACGAGTACCTAGTAGAGCAGACTGTGTTCTTTAGACTTAGTTAGGCAACCAGTCCAAGAGAAGGAAAACTCTGAATTCAAACCTGTTAAACTTTGCTTAAAGATTGACTTTGTGCCACATACTTCCTGTGCAAGGGGGTTGGTGAATACATACAATTGTTGTGATTTAGTAGCAAGTAAGCGACTAAGTGAATAACCAACAAAACAAACGATCCACTAACCAAACAATTAGTGAACCAATCAATCAATCAATAAAACAACCAATAAAACAATCAATCAAAGGACCAACAAACCAATCAACCAATCACAAAACTAACCAACAATCTATCAAACCAATCGACTGAACGAACATGCATATAAATAACCAACCGACCAAACAAGCAAGCAAACAAGCGACTAACCAACCAATTAAGTGATTAATTACGAACCGTTCACCAAACCTACCAAGTAAACAATCGACAAACCAATCAACCAATTGGCCAGCCAACCAATCAACTCACCATCCAATCCAACAATTAACCATCGACCGACCAACCAATCAAACAAATAACTAACCAATTAACTAATCAATCAATTGACCAACCAACCACCCAATAAAACAACCAATCAATCGACTAACCAACCAATCAAATAGCTATCCAATCCACCAACCAATTAAGCAACCATCCAATAAAAAAAACCAACAACTAATCAAACAACCATCCACTCGACTAACCAACCAACCAACATCTCAGCAACCCAATTGATAAACCAACCGATCAACAAGCAAACCAATCAATTAAACAATCAAACAACCAATCAACAAAATAACCGTTAAACAACCAGATGACCAGCCAACCTAATTACGAACCAACAGACCAACCAACCGACTAATCAACCATACAATAGCCAGCTCACCACATGATCAATCGACGAACAAAGCAAGTAGTCTACCAATCCAGCTGCGAACCAAACGAATCAACCAGCAATCGCCAATCAATCAAATAGCCAACTCAGCAAATATATAGATTGATGGAGAAATTGAATGAAGCAATTTGAAAACATGTGTTCAAATTCTAACGATTTTCTCGTTATGTGTAAATACGTAGTGAACTCTGTTCATGAACTGGTGTTTTGAATAACGTTTATTTTTTCAAAACATTTATTCATTACTAGATCATCTTTACCTCCTGACACTTTTCGAATATATATATATATATATATATATATATATATATATATATATATATATATATCACTTCATCAAAATTATCGTTTTTTATCATCGACTTCATGCTTTCACCGAGTTGAAATCAGTCATGAACTTCGCTTTTACAGATATATTTTTCAATTATTTCTTCTTCTTCTTCTTCTTCTTCTTCTTCTTCTTCTTCTTCTTCTTCTTCTTCTTCTTCTTCTTCTTTCTATTTGCTGTCCTCTCTCTCTCTCTCTTTCTCTCTCTCTCTCTCTCTCTCTCTATATATATATATATATATATGAACGATAGGGAGGAGTGGCGAGAGAGGGTCAGGGATATCCGTGCTACCAGCGCGAATTGATGATGATGATGATATATATATATCCTTTTTATACAATCACCATAGTCATGTAAAACCAGACTCAAACATTCTTCTTTTTCTTCTTCTTTCTCTCAGTCTATCCCTTCCCCCCTCTGTCTCTGCCTGTCTGTCTGTCTCTCTCTTTCTCTCTCTCTCTCTCTCTCTCTCTCTCTCTCTCTATATATATATATATATATATATATATATATATATATATATATATCCTTTTTATACAATCAACATAGACATGTTAAACCAGACTCAAACATTCTTCTTCTTCTTCTTTTTTTTCAGTCTATCCCTTCTCTCTCTCTCTCTCTCTCTCTCTATATATATATATATATATATATATATATATATATATCACTTTTTCTCTTTCTCTCTCTTATATAATCAACATTCACATGGGTAACCAAAGAGATAAAACATTCTTCTTCTTCTTCTTCTTCTTCTTCTTCTTCTTCTTCTTCTTCTTCTTCTTCTTCTCTTTCCCTCTATCGCTGCTTCTGTCTCTCTTTCTCTTGATGGTCATATAGAGAGACCGATACAGCTTTTCTCCCGATGTATACACAATCGACATTGCGCCCGTGAAACAAGGCCGACCTAAACAATAAGAAATGTTCCACTTCCAAACGATTACCCCCCTCATAATTATGGCTGCAAACGTAAAATTCGTAGCTGCGAACGCAATCAGGCAGAATAAGGGCCGGTAATAGACTGGGACGTAAAACTGACCAGATTGCCGGCATCTTACGTTTACAGACGCCGCTTTCTTCGTTTGACTCTTACAAGGGAGAAATTAAATCAACACTTTTGATCCGCGAATATAGCCCCAGTGGTCAGCAGTTGGTGGTCCGCTTGGCGTCTGCGGCGGCTGCTGCTGCTGCTACTGATGTTCTCACTTTCACAACGTTCAGTCGAAGTCTCTCTCCATTTTCTCTCTCTTTCTCTCTCATTTTTTAATTCATCCTGCTACTTTTCAGTTTGTTAAATCTTCTAGTCTTTCTCTAATCACTTCTTTTCTCTTTTTCAGCTTTCTATAATTACTTCGCCTTTTCCTTATTGTTTTCCACGGGCATTTCGATTTATTGTTTTTTTACTACGCTCGCTATTCTTCCAATCCCCTCTTTTTTCTTTCTTTCTTTCTTTCTTTCTTTCTTTCTTTCTTTCTTTCTTCTGGTTGTTCGAAAGCAACCTTTTTTAAAGCTTTCTTTTCCTTCCACCGACTCTTTATCTTTCTTTGTCTTCTACTTCTTGCATAAGTGAAACCAGAAAGACCTAAAACATTCTTCTTCTTCTTCTTCTTCTTCTTCTTCTTCTTCTTCTTCTTCTTGCTATTGTTTCGTCGTTGTTGTCGTCGTTGTTGCCTTCTTCTTCTTCTTCTTCTTCTTCTTCTTCTTCTTCTTCTTCTTCTTCTTCTTCTTCTTCTTCTTCTATGAAATTTTTCCTTTTTTATTTTTCTTACGAATCCTTTTACTCTCTAAACTCTTTCTCTCTCTCTCTCTCTCGCGCACACACACACACACACACACACACACACACACACACACACACACACACACACACACACACACACACATATATATATATATACATATATATATATACATTCGGTATTCTTTTTATCTTCTTCTGCTCCTCTTCATTAAGTTTTCTTGATTCACACGTTAGCTTTTCTTTCTTTCTTCTCTTTCCGTCGACTGTCTCCTTACACTTCCTGTTTTCCTCCTTTCCGTCATCTCTCTCCTTCTGTGTCTTCTCCTCCTCCTTATCCCTACCATCGGTTTTCTACTTTTCTTCATCTCCTTCTCGCTTCGTCTTCTTTTTCACTACTATATTTTACAACCTTTCTTTCAACGCATTTTCTCTCTCTCTCTCTCTCTCTCTCTCTCTCTCTCTCTCTCACTCTTTCTTGCTTCTCTTTTTTCTCCTCCTCTTCTTTTCTTTCATCCTATGTTTTGACTGCTTCATCACGTTGCATCTTTTCTTGAACTTCTCCATCTTTTGGTATTTTTTTCTTGTCATGTTTTTTTAAATCTTCTTTCTTCTGGTCTCTCTCTCTCTCTCTCTCTCTCTCTCTCTCTCTACTCCCTTCATTCTCTGTTTATGTTCTTTCTTTCATCTTTCTCGTTATGTTCCATCTTTTATTTTCTCTTTCTCCCGCCATTTTTCGTTATTTTCTTTCTTTCATCTTCTCTCTTTCTTTCATTTTCCCTTCCTCCTGCTATCTTTCTTTATGTTCCCTCTTTCATCTCCTCTCTCTTCTTCTATCTTTCTCGTTATCTTTTTCTTTCTTTTCTCTTTCTTCTGATATCTTTCCTTCTTTCTTTCTTTCTTTCTTTCTTTCTTTCTTTCTTTCTTTCTTTCTTTCATCTGAATTCTTATTCGTTTCGTCTTTGTTTCCTTTTGTCTTTTTTACTCCACACTTTCTTTTGTTTTATTTTCTTCGTCTTTTTTCTTTTTAGCTACTACTACTACTACTATTATAATAATAACTAGGGCACTTTGGATGGTGTAATGGTTAGCAGGATAGAGTAGCAAACCTTCACGAGAGTCTCATTGGGTGCCCCATTTATATGGCCTTGTGCCACATCTAAGCAAAAAATAAGCGTAGTAAATAACTACTACTACTACTACTACTACTACTACTACAGCAAATGTAGTTATTCTTTTGTCTCGTTTTTCCTTCTTCCGTTCTTTCTTTTTCATCCTAATTCTTCCTTTTTAAATTATATTCTTTTCTTTTTCCCTCTCTTATTCTTCATTTTCTTTTTCATCTTTTTTTTCTTTTTCTTCTATTTTTTTCACTCTAACTTTTCTGTTTCTTTTCTTCTTTAGTCATCCTTGTTCTTCCTTTCTTTTCTTTTTTTCACAGTTCTTCTTCTCTTTTGTCTTTTTCTTTTTACAATTATTCTTTTTCTTTTTCACGCTTATTCGTTTTCGTCTCTTTCGTTGTCACCATTATTATTCTCTTTCTTTTTTCCTTTCTTTTTCTCTTCTCTTTCTTTTTCACTTTTATTCTTCTCTTTCTTTTTCACTTGTTTTCTTCTCTTTCTATTTACATCTTATTTTTCTCTTCTCTTTCTTTTCACCCGAATTCTTCTTGTTTTTTTCATTCTTATTCTTTACTTTCTTCTTTTTCAGCCAAATTTTTCTTTCTTTTCACTCTTATTATTCTATTTCTTTTTTTATCCTAATTTATCTGGCAACTTCTTCTTCTTCTTCTTCTTCTTCTTCTTCTTCTTCTTCTTCTTCTTCTTCTTCTTCTTCTTCTTCTTCTTCTTCTTCTTCTTCTTCTTCTTCTTCTTCTTCTAACACAATTTACAGCACTTACTTTCCTATTTTGATCTACTTTTTTATTTTTTTCTCTTTCTGCGCTCATTCTTCTTTTTCATTTTTTTCATTCTTTTTCATTCTTTTTCCCTCTTTAATTTCTTTCACCACGTTATTCTCTTTATCCTCCGACCCAATTCTCAATCATATTTCCTTTCCTCTTCTAACATTTCTTTCTTTCTTTCTTTCTTTCTTTCTTTCTTTCTTTCTTCCCGTAGGAAAATGAAGAGACACTAAACTCATATACAAAGGAAAGAGCACACAAATATAAACCCACACGCATGCGCAAACACACTCACACACATAAACACTTCCGGGCTCGCTTTTGTAATTGTCTTTCTCGTTTGTAGCTTTGTTTTCGGGCATTTTAATCTACTTCACCGAAAGTAGTAATAGGTAATGTTAATAACTGACGTATTCGTTGCCAGCAATCTATTCTCTGTCGACCATTCCTCACCACCACTGCAACTACCACCAGGACTGCGACAGATAAAGTCTTCTTAGATTGGGGCCTTGTGACTTTAGTAATAAATTGGAAGTCACGTGTTTAACGTTTACTTGCTCAGTGACGTGGCCTCAAGCGTCTTTGACAATAATTTTTCATTAAAGTTTCATTCTTTTTTTTTCCTTTGTAAAAACTGTTTAAGGGAATCGTTTATCTGTATTCGTTAATCGGTGTATACGTTCGAATTTATAACACACACACACACACACACACACACACACACACACACACATATATATATATATATATATATATACAAACCTGTTATGTTAGAATGCATAAATGGGCAAAACCGTTACCAAACCTTTCATGTAAAGTAGGCCACGATCAGCAAATTGAGAGTAATGATCATGGCTTGTTTTACGTGAAACTTTTAGTAACAGTTTTGACAAAATTGATAGAATTTGGATGATTAAAAAAAGGACGTTGAGCGGGAATGCCGACTCTATATAATGATCATTCACTTAGAAAGTGAATTGGAAATTTATTCATTCTCAAAGCATTTTCAGAATATTGTTGCTATAAAAAGGAAAAAAATCTCACCATAATGTTGGGTTACGGGTGCATTCAAACATGAAAAGAATTTTAGTTATTGGGCAGATAGATAGATAGATAGATATGACGATAAGAGCTGGTGTAGACACCATGGCTATAATTTATAGACATATATATATATATATATATATATATAAAGACCCCTACCCAAAGAAAAGACTTATCGCGTAACCGAATTTTGTCGTTGTGCCGCTACTTTTGTAGCGTGTCTTGAGTAGGGATAGTCTAAGGAAACCCATCTCTCTCCAGGTTTCATTTGAATTAAGAGTTTTCATTCTCGTAGACTGGTTGCCCTACCAAAGTTATATATATATATATATATATATATATACGCTAACTAAACGGCTGAAGAAGAAGCTAGATGGCAATAACAAGCAATATTGAAAAAGTCCTGGCGGTAACACCCTACAAGCCACCTGCCTCCCATCACGAAAACTATACAAGTTAGACGAACCAGACATGCAGGATACTGCTGGAAAAGCAGGGACAAGCTCATAAGTGATGTACTCCTATGGACCCCCTCATATGGCCGAGCAAAAGCAGGACAACCAGCTCGAACATACATACAGAAGCTAAGTGAGGATACGGGATGTAGCTCTGAAGACCTGCCGGAGGCGATGAACGATCGGGAGAAGTGGCGAGAGAGGGTCAGGGATATCTGTGCTCGCGGCACGACATGATGATGATGATGATATATATATATATATATATATATTCATGTGACTTGAAATAGTGGATATCTGAATGGGTCAGTCAGAGGTCTGACGTGTGATGAGATGAGAGACACGTGCGTATGCAAAATAGATGTGAAATGTAACATTACGAGTTAGTTCTGTTTAGCATTCCTGATTCAGTATTTGGCATTGTACGAAAGTAATAAGATTTTTAAGTATCGGCCAAAATCCCCACCCCCTCACGGAACATTACAAAAGTGGGGATGAAGAATTAGTTTCGAACATTATATATATCAAAAAGTAAAGTTGGCGACCGTAGTCGAGGGCGACCAGAAGACTCCCTTTTCAATAGCTACTATACCGAGATATAGGGGAGGGCGCTACTCTTTTTCCTGGAGTGCTCCACTTTACCCTTGATACGTACCTTATATTGCTGAGTGTTAAGCTAGGAGGTATCAAGTACCATTTTCAAAGTCTTTGGTATGACGCGACCTGGGATTGAACCCAGGTCTCCCGGATCATTGGTGAACACTCTTCCCACTAGGCCAATGAGCTGTACATTATATATATATATATAATCTTTATATAAAGACAAAAGAAAAAAAATCACATTCTTGGTATCATTATAAATTTATTTCATGTTTTTATCAGTTTTCTTTATAAATATAACTAAACGGTTGGAGAAGAAGCTCGACGTCAACTATACAAGAATCTTGCGAGCAATATTGAACAGGTCCTGGCAGTAACACCCCACACGGCGCCAACTGTACGGCCACCTACCACCTATCACGAAAACTATACAAGCTAGACGAACCAGACATGCCGGACACTGCTGGAGAAGTAAAGACGAGATCGTGAGTGATGTGCTCCTGTGGACCCCCGCATGTGGCCAATCAAAAGCAGGACGACCGGCTCGAACATTCATACAGCAGCTATGTGATGATACGGGATGTAACCACGAAGACCTGCCGAAGGCGATGAATGATAGGGAGACGTGGAGAGAGAGGGTCAGGGATATCCGTGCTAGCCGCACGTCATGATGATTATAAATATCCTTCTTCAGATGAGAAATTCAAAATTTTTAATTAGAATGTTTTCATATTGCTTCCGGTGAGCTAATGAAGCACCAAATGCTGTAGTATTGTTAAATAGTACTCAATATCACTGATTGAGTATTTACCTACCTACCAACCTACATATATAGACTTTTCCCGGTTTTTAACGGTTTGACACTTTGTATATTTTGGCAATTTTAACTTTTGTACCAGTTTAAGAGCATTCTTTTTAGATATTCTATCGCAAACATATGAAGGGTAGTTGGCTGGCTGGCTGGTTGGTTAGTTGGTTGGTTGGTTTTACGGATTGACAAACGTTTATTAGATTATTAGATATTTTGGAGGTGCCTGTGGTGTAATGGTTATCGTCGTATGGAAATGGACACAGCGGCACGAGTTCAAATCTTGGACGAGGTTGATTGCATTTCATATAGCACTAATACCCTTGGGAAAGGTATGAATCCAATTATTCTCCTTCCAGCTATGGGTAAATAGTAGGACAGACTAGGTTCTTCAGCCTTGGTGAGGCAACTAGTCTAGGAGAAGGAAAACTTTGAATTCAAACCTGTTAAACCCCGCTTAAAAATTGACCTTGTGTCATATCCTGCCCGATGGAGGGGTTGGGTAAATAGGATTAGATTATTAGATATTAAATTCAGTCATTCTGTCTGAAGTAAATATATGCTTTTGTGTAACTAATTTGTAAATAATTGAACCTCTTAGTTACTATTCTTAATACTATTTGCATGCAGTCATTTGGTTTAAAGTATTCCAATCTAATACCAATAATTGGTATACAGTTATATGTTTTAAACTATATCCATTCAACTATATCCAAATAATTTATACGCATTTATATCGTTTGAAGTATTCTTATCAAATACAAATAACTTATACATTGTTATATTGTTTAACGTTTTCAGGCTACCACAGGGAAAAGCAGAAGGTACCTCGCACAAACAATTACGCCGATGACATAGCGCTTCTGGCAAATGCGCCATCCCAAATCGAATCCTTGCTGGAACGAGTAGCAGCAGGCATAGGCCTTTGTGTCAATACACACAAGACTGAATATATGTGCTTTAATCAAAGAGGCGACATCTCCATACTAAACGGTAGCTTGCTGAAACTAGTAAACAAGTTCAACTAACAAGGAAGCAGTGCCTCATTAACCGAGACAGACATCAACACGCGACTAGCAAAGGCATGGACGGCTATTGATTGGCTATCGATCATATGGAAGTCAGACCTGACTGATAAAATAAAACGCAGTTTTTTCCAAGCAGTGGTCGTATCGGTACTGTTGTATGGATGCACTACATGGACGCTAACTAAACGTATGGAGAAAAAGCTTGACGGCAACTACACAAGAATGCTGCAAGCAATATTCAACAAGTCCTGGAGGCAGCACCCCACAAAGCAGCAGCTGTATGGCCACTGACCACCCATCACAAAAACTATCAAAGTTAGACGAACGAGTCATGTGGGACTCTGCTGGAGAAGTAGGGACGAACCCATAACTGACGTACTCCAGTGGACCCCTTCAGGACGACCAGCTAGACCCTACATACAACAGCTCTGTGCTGATACAGGATGTAGCCCTGAAGACCAGCTGGAAGCGAAGAACAATAGAGAGGGGGTGGCGAGAAAGGGTCAGGGATATCTGTACTGATGGCATGACCTGATGATGATGATATTGTTTCAAGTATTCCTATTCAATACTAATAATTTGCACGCAGTTATATGGTTTCAAGTATTTCCATTTAATATTAATAATTTGTACACAGTCATATAGTTTCAAGTATTCAAATATTTATATTTTGTACAGAGATATTGTTTCAATATTCCTATTCGATACAAATAATTTGATTATAGTGATATGGTTTCAAGTATTCCTATTTAATATAAATAATTGATACACACACTAATTATTCACTCGAAGTTATATGGTTTCAAATATTCCTATTCAATGATAATAATTTGCACGAAGTTAAATGGTTTCAAGTATTCCTAATACTAATAATCTGTACACTCTCATTGGCCTAGATGGTAGAGTCGAGGAGACCGGGGTTCAATCCCAGGTCGAGTCATACCAAAGACTTTAAAAATGGTACTTGATACCTCCTTGCTTAACGCTCAGCTATAGAAGGTAGATATCAAGGGTAAAGTGGAGCAATACTGGGAAAGGAGTAGCGCCCTCCCCTACACCTCAGTGTAGTAGTTATCGATGTAACATACCCATAATATACAGATGTGTGAAATAGACATAGGGAATCTGAAAACACGAAACTTTACGAAATTGGTTCAGATAAGAAACTTTTATTCACCTTTTTGAGTTTAAAGGATTTTCGACATGAGGAGAGAGAGACACAATCTTTCTATGCTGACTGCTTTTACATCGTCAGCTCTCAACCCAACCAACACGCGGCGCCCGTAGCGCACAAAGTCGTCTGGCCTCACCCAGGTCTGAATCTCAACTTTCTCGTTCGGAGGCAGGAATTCAAAACTCTGCTTTTTCTCAAATCCCCAAATCCTCAGCCCACGCTTCCGGTGCGTGACGTCGCTCACATCCCCTGATCTCAATTTCTTTCTGGGACACATCCTCTCCGCGCGCGCGTGCACACCTGCGCTCATGTTTGCTCCTAACTAACCCATGCACTGAGCCGTAAGGTTCTCATCCTAACTAAACCGAAAGGCAAGATAAACAAAACGAAATCCCTCTACAGTTATATTACATTGAAAAGGGAGCCTGCTGGTCGCCCTCGACTACGGGCGCCAATTTCTATCTGGGATTTTTATTTTGACATCTGTGAATGACACATCCTCTCCGCGCGTGCGTGCACACCTGCGCTCATGTTTGCTCCTAACTAACCCATGCACTGAGCCGTAAGGTTCTCATCCTAACTAAACCGAAAGGCAAGATATACAAAACGAAATCCCTCTGCAGTTATATTACATTGAAAAGGGAGCCTGCTGGTCGCCCTCGACTACGGGCACCAACTTGACTTACTTACTTTACTATGTGTTTTCAAGTAACTATTTTCTGTAATGATGATAATCATCTTGAATTTATTTCTATCTAACAATTATCATTTTCAAACAGATCTGTTTGACCCCTAGATGAGACCCTAACAGATCTTTTGACCCATTGATAGGATCCTAACAGGTACTCAGGATCAGAATGAACCTAGGCATAATGGTGACGAAGAAGTGACTTCAAGCTCCTTAGAACAGGAGAACTATAAGCTGACAACTGGATATAGTTTAGTGTCATATCCCGGAAAGACCTTTTTTAGGGTAGTGTGTCTTAGGCCTCTTCAAGGGCATCAGTTGGCGATGTAAATATATGGATTTTTGAATTCATTTATATCTAATTTCCAATATATATATGTTGTATGTGACTCACCTATGACCAGAATAATGGACTTACCTAAAGAGAATATTAATCAAGAACTAAGCTGGTAGAACAGAGAACAGCAGCAGCAGCAGCAGCAGCAGCAGCAGCAGCAGCCGTAGTAAGCACCTTGCCTGTCTTTGTGTACGTTGAACCAAAGAAACCCTCCTCAGAGACTTGGATACATTTGTGTGGCACTCATATCTCCTTATTGAGTTATTTATTTATTGACCCTAAATAACCGGTCATAACAGTGGCGACGAGGTTTAAGAATTCTTCACGAGCCCCTAAGCCAAAACTAAAAGCGTTTCAGTTTTTAGAAGGACCTACTTGATACTACAGTCACGGTGCAAAAACTGGAGAAAAAAAAACTTCATGAAAAACGATAAAGAGTCTCAAAAACACCTTATCTGACTGCGTGACTTGAGACAGTACCAAAAAAAAAAAAGAAAAAAGTGTATCAAGAGACACCACGGTTTGAAACCACCGCGTAGGATTTCGAAATTCGTATCCATTGAAAAGAAAAAAGAATGAATTAATCAATACTAATCCAAAAAGGAGAAAATATTGAGACTCCTTCGGAGTTTAGGTTTGGGGGAGGGATGTTGTAGGTGAATCACCTATGAACAGAATAATGGACTTACCCGAAGATAATATAAACCAAGAACTAAGCCGGTAGATCAGAGAGCAGCAGCAAAGTAGGTCTTTCTTCATAGAGCAAATGTGGTATTGTGGTAGTAGCAGCGCGCATGGCGATGGATGAATGATTATATATTGTATTGTTGAATGGGTCGGCGAATGTGGCTAGCTAGGTTCCCCTTAAAATCCTTAGTTTAAGCAAAGACCGCTCCTTCCCCTCCCCCCAAAACTCCAAGGCCTTGTGCCTTCTTGTAATTATTACAAGGAATAAACAGAGAGCCGCAGCAGCAGCTGTAGTAAGCACCTTGCCTGTCTTCGTGTACGTTGAACCAAGGAGTCCCTCCTCAGAGACTTGGATACATTTGTGTGGCACCCATATCTTCGTGTTGAGTTATTTATTCATTGACCCTTAATAACCGGTCATAACAATATATATGAGACACAATTCTTGAGCTACGGATTCTTTTGTTTTAGTGAGAAACCAAAATAGTGAGATATTGAGCTTGCCACGAACTCTCCAAGTACTACTAATTGGATTTGACTCTTTGGCTTGGATTACAGCCTCAGAATCCACGATTGTTGATCTAAGTGACCTTGACTAAATGTCATGGTTTTTGCAACCCAAAGGAAATTCCTTCAATTATCCGATTCCTGTACTGTGATCGATTGCGCCTTCACCTTTCGCTCAACAAAGGTGTTAGGTTGTTACCGCGACATTAAAACCCAGTTCAAACTTCAAATTAGAATACGTTGAACGTTCGTCTATGTGGCTTTCAAAGTACGCACCAAGTGAAATAATGAATAACATGTCAACGCACCAAATACCACGATACCAAGAAATTCAACTGATAGCTTTCATGGCTTGAACTGCACAAAGATCATATTTACCAACCCCTCCGCTCGGGCAGGATATGACACAAGGTGAATTTTTAAGCGGAGTTTAACAGGTTTGAATTCAGAGTTTTCCTTCTCCTAGACTAGTTGCCTCACCAACGCTGAAGAACCTAATCTGCCCTACTATTTACCCATAGCTGGAGGGAGAATAATTGGATTCATACCTTTCCCAAGGGTATTAGTGCTATATGAAATGCAATCAGTCAGGTCTAGGATTTGAACTCGTGTCGCTGTGTCCATATCCTGCGACGATAACCATTACACTGGCACAAAGATAGAACTTTGACTACAGTCCTGTATAGCATTGTTTTAGGATTTAAACTATAATCACATACTCCATAGCTAGAGGACTTCGACTTTAGTCACTTAAGGTAAGACTTTAGAACTACTATTCATCTACAGTTCGGCTTTAGGACTTCAACTATAGTAACGCACATGGCAGTGAAAGTGTTAATGAGGAAGTTTCCTTTTATGATTAGTTAAAAAAGAAAGAACGGAAAGTTGGCAATTAACAACAATTGCGTCATTAAGTACGTAAAAATGAACACACACACACACACACACACACATATATATATTTCTATATATATATATATGTGTGTGTGTGTGTGTGTGTGTGAGTGTAGATAATACAAAAAATCAGTGCTAATTTTAATCACTTTTTCGTTGAATTAATGAGGCAATAGGAAGAAGACATTAATTACCAACATGGAATGCCTGAAAAGAGAAGAAACAAAAAAGGTGATCGAAGGAAGAAAATTTCGTTCACTTTCACTTTCACATTCACTTTTACTTTTAAGAAAAAAAACGAATAAAAAAAAGTTTAAAAAAAAGTAAAACTGTTTAATGGATTCTACACAAAAGTCTCTAATAAAATCAAGTAAACGAAAGAACGTGACAACAGAAATCTTTTTCTTTTTCTTTTTATTATCTCGAAACGGCAAGGCAAGTCATGACGGGAATTTATATGATAGGAACTGGAAATGATAGACGCTAGATTTGCCTAGGAAGCAGCCACAGATCGAATTTGGTGCAGCGGTAGAGGAGGTGGTGCTTTTTGACAGGGTATATTACAAAGTGGCTGGGGATAGAAAATTCAATTTTCGACTCAAATTTCTGTTTAAAAAAAGTTGAAATCCCTATTGACAATTTTACACATACACATACTCACACAAAAAGACATACCCAAATATACATATCGCGTGTGTTGAAGTTCCTTTTACCCTCTTTAATGAAAAGTTCTCCCTGTCAGTAGGGATTTGAATAAGCTGACTCTATCCTTAAAAAGGGGTATTCTTGGTAAGACACATAACCGTATCAGAGGCTCCAGTTCCGGTGACTTGTGGAATGTGGAGTATCTCACTTATTATAATTACTTCCAGGTCCACTCTGCCTCAAGGTTTTAGTACCTTTTCGGTTTTCATTTACATATCAAATAATTTTGTTTGAATATTATTAAATTTAGATCTAAATATATGGAACTACAGGGTAGAACGATAAAATTGTCACCCTAGAAAAGACGACATGATCCCATTTCCGTTTAATAAAAACCGGTTTTCTTTTTTTGTTGCAGACCATCTACTAGTTGGCCAGTTGTGTACAAATCCCAAGAGCGATAGGAGCCTTCTATCATGTCTGAAAGTGACACAATGTTCAACGAGCGAGATCGGAGATGCGCCGCTGTACAATTCATGCTCTCTACCGATCCAACTTATGACAAAAGGATCATTGCCAGCACACTCAAAATGCAAATCCGGACGGTTCAATGTGCCCAGGGTGATGAAAACAAAGTATCCGGCTACGGTTATGGTATTTGGTGTGGTTTCAAGTGAGGGTCACATCATGCCACCTCACATCTTTGAAGTCGGCTTGAAAGTCAACACCAAAGTGTACCTGGATGTGCTGAAGTGTGTGGTGATCCCCTGGTGCAATCAGGTGGCCGGTGGCAGATCCTGGGTGTGACAGCAGGACTCGGCGCCGGCCCACAAGTCCAAAGAGACCCAGGCTTGGCTTTAGAAGGAGTGCTACGACTTTGTACCCTTCTCTCACTGGCTCCCCTCCTCCCCAAACCTGAACCTGCTGGACTACTTCGTTTGGTCATACGTCGAGAACATCACCAACATGACCTCCCACAACACCAAAGCCAGCCTGATCGCCACCATCCGCCGAGTATTCGCCGAGCTCCCGTCGGCGCTTGTGGAAAAGACATGCTCCCAGTTGCGGATCCGTATCGAGGCGGTGATTGAGGCTGAAGGCGGCTACATTGAATAGACGTCAGCTCTACTACATAATCAAGTTAGCTGAATTGATTTTTTCAATAAATTTTTAAAATAAGCTGTAGTGTTGTTTTTTTAGGACGACAATTTTATCGTTCCACCCTGTAGATGTCAGCTCTACTACATAATCAAGTTAGCTGAATTGATTTTTTCAATAAAAGTCTTAATATAAAGCTGTAGTGTTGTTTTTTAGGACGACATTTTTATCGTTCCACCCTGTAGTTGTAAACAAAAAAAGGGTGTCCTAAATACGATACTAAACTGCATCTGATAGTGTGACTTAGTTCAAGAGTTATGGCGAGACTGGTAGCCCTTAATTGCTTTTACTTCCTGGTCTACTCAGACCCGGAGTGGTAGTACATGTTAAAATCCTATCAATGGGCAAAATAGATCTATTAAAAGATTATTAGCCTTGGATAGGAATACTTGTATTAAGAATAGTTGCTTTGAGTTAAAAGTATTTCATTTGGCTTATATTATTAGTTGCTTGAAATAGTATAACTGTGTGCAAATAACAATTGAAAACACGTTATTATTAGTATTAGGTAGGAATACTTGAAATTATACAACCACCTTTCCAACATAAGTACTATAAAACTGCTTTTAATGACAAAGCATAACAAAGACACAGACAAACTTAAATCCTCAGATATAAGAAAGATCTTAATTAACAATACAAAAATCATATATGAAAAATAAATATAAAAACCGTTTAGAAATCCTCGAATCAATATCTATAAAAATTTAAAAAACCTACTATAAATGACATAGCATTCAACACAGAAATTAACATATTAAATATATCCAATAACTAACCACCAATCGTAACTGAACGACCCAACACCATCTATCAATAAATAAATACTACAAATAAATAAAACTCACAACCAACAATCTAACACAACCCCCGAAGATGACCAGCTAAATGGTTGAAAGCGCTTCGGCTAGTAAAGGGTACTTTCTTCATCATGTTGACCCAGACATAAGAAAAATAGCAAGAAGACTCGAATGTTTCATTTAAAGACTTTAAGCAAGAAAGAAACCGCGGTCTTTAACCAAGTATGTTCAGATAACGAATTGCTGCCTAAGAATATATATATATATATATCCGTTAAGCGGATATATGTAAACAAATACAATATATATATATATATATATATATATATATATATATATATATATATATATATATATATATATATATGTTTAAAGACTTTGAAAAAGAAGGAAACCGCAGTCTTTAACCAAGTATGTTTAGATAATGACTTGCTGCCTAAGAATAATATATATATATATATATATATATATATATATATATATATATATCCGTTAAGCGGATATATGTAAACAAACACCATATATATATATATATGTTTAAAGACTTTGAAAAAGAAAGAAACCGCAGTCTTTAACCAAGTATGTTTAGATAACGACTTGCTGCCTAAGAATAATATATATATATATATATATATATCCGTTAAGCGGATATATGTAAACAAATAAAATATATATATATATATATATATATATATATATATATATATATATATATATTTAAAGACTTTGAAAAAGAAAGAAAGCGCGGTCTTTAACCAAGTATGTTTAAATAACGACTTGCAGCCAAGCAATATTTTATATCATATTATTGTATAAAAATCTCTAAAATATAAATATGCAATGGATGCATTTCTCTTACGTCTAGGCATAAAATAACCATAGACAGGTTGATATGCCGTTAAAATCAGTTAATTAATCTATAAAGCAGTCATTTGGTGAAAAGTGGAGAATAAATACAAACAATAATATCATAAACAAAAATATAAACTTTGTGATAAAAAATTATTGACTGAAGCTTTTAAAATTTGATTTTAAGAATTTAGTGTTTCAATGAAGAAGTACGAAAAATTGGGTAACTTATATAGTAAAGTGATTATGTCTTAACGTCTAGACAGCGTCTAGACGACTCACTGCCAACTTCTGAAAATGAATCCATTCTAGATAGTTTTTAAACTGCAGATTTTGCCGAACACTTCCTCTACACTTACTTCCTTAAGAACATATATGCCCAATCCAAAATTAATTTCAAGAGTAAATTTTGAGTTTAAGAGGAGCTTTGAACAACGAAAAACCCACAGAATTAAGTATGCTAAATATTAAGTGGACTATAGTAATTTTTGTATCTGTATTTTTTTCATTCGCGCATGTTTTTAAATTTCTAAATGCTTCGTAGACGATAAAATTTGATTTGTCGTGAAAAATTGGAAGGATCAACCCCAAAATTTCAGAAATCTTGTCCTTCCAAAAATATATATACAACATATACGCCAGATCAACTAAAACAGACATTACATTGGACTTTCGTTCATCTCCATTGTAATGTCTGCTTTTAGCTGATCTGGCATATATATATATATATATATATATATAAACATATATATATACTTCTTTTAAATACCCTGTCCGGTGGCAAAAGCTGCTTGGTAGCGCCAGGAGTGATAGTACCGCCTTGAGCTACCGAAACTGTGTTATCACCCTGGTTGTCGGCTGATAGGGGCAGGGTATCGCACGTGCTTTCACACGTTGTATGATGAAATATATATATATATATATATATATATATATATATTTATATGGGAACTCAACTAATTCCCAAGCTAAAAAGTGTTAATTTTTATGCCAAAAACATTGGCTCAAAAAGTAATTTTTGTATCTGTATTTTTGTATTTGCGCATGTTTTTAAATTTTTAAATGCTTTGCAGACGATAAAATTTAATTTGCCGTGAAAAATTGGAAGGATCAAAACCTAAAATAATTTAAGAAATCTTGTCCTTCCAAAAATATTAAAAATACAATTTCTTAGCCAATTAGAGTCACAGATAAATCGAAGTTACCTAAATACTACAAATAAGCCTAGAAATACTTTTTCTTCTATAAGTATGGAAATTGTCCGTACTTACTCAACTAACAGTAAGTTATGAATTATTACTTTGAATATTTTTTTATTGAAAATCTTTATTCTTTCCTTTTAAGAATGGGTTTATTTTCAGCTTGTTTAATTTTTAAAAAATTAAACGAATGCTGTTTACATTTATATTTGCGTTAAAATTTTCATGTCTCCTGCTAACAGCAGGTCAAATTCACATTCTCTAAAACATGAATACATTTCTCTGTCTATATAAAGTCAGAAAAGTTGGCGACCGTAGTCGAGGGCGACTCGGAGGCTCCTTTTTCAATAGCTACTATACCGAGGTGTAGGGGAGGGCGCTACTCCTTCCCCTGGATTTTCCACTTTACCCTTGATGCGTACCTAATAATGCTAAGCGTTAAGTAAAGAAACATCAAGTACCATTTTTAAGTCTTTAGTATGACTCGACCTGGGATTGAACCCTGGTCTCCCGGGCCATTGGCGAGCACTCAACCCACTAGGCCAATGAGCCGGACTGTCTATATAATGACACTGAAATATCAAGAATATTTTACACGCTCAAAGTATGTCTCTTTACTTTAAGCTAACAAGTACTGCTATACTTCATTGCCCAAATTTTAACAATATTCAATAAAAATAGCTAAGCTCAGTTTAATATCTACTTTGCTTACGAGAAAAGATTCTGTACTTTTGTTTTTCAGCAAAATGTTCATTCAATTTAAAGAAATAGAAATTTAAAATTTGTCGACGGATTTTTTTCCATACATTTTTTCTTTATCTGACATGCACACACATACACACACACACACACACACACACACATATATATATATATATATATATATATATATATATATATATATATAATGTTCTGAACACGAAATGACGTATCCTAAATGCTTTCGCTTTTTTGTGTGATTGCCTTTTTTCTTTCAATACATATATGAAAACTTTGTTAATAGAAACGTTCAACACCAATTTGGCCCAGTCGGCTCGGGCTGCAGAATACACCGACTGCATCTCTGCTGAGGGGTAAGACTTCCCCAACGAGTATCCTGCCATCGCTCCCAGGTCCACTCAGGCTCGGTGTAGAAGCACCTGATAGGGTCCTATCCATAGGTCAAATTGAACTATTTAACATCTAAAGTGTGTGCAAACAAATGACTTGTGCTAAACTGATTTTTTTAAAATAGAACTGTTTGATCATTTAATTGTGTGTAAACAAATGACTGATGTTGGATTGAATTGTTAGTGATACATAGCAATACAAAGAAGTATTTAACTTTGTTAACATCCTAAATTGAATTGTTTGAAATGGGAACGGTTTTTACATATAAATGTGTGTAAACAAAAACTGCATTTTAAAAAATGACTGTCTGTCAACAAGAAACAGTGTACTTATGCTAATATATCATAACCAGATACGGATATGGTAAATGGACATATAATGTTCATATATATATATAACATAGAACATAGGAATCTCGAAACACGAAAAACACTTACGACTTCTCAGTTCAGGTACGAAACTTTTTATTACCTTTGAGTTTAAAAGTTTTTCGACATAAGGGGAGAGAGGCACAATCTTTCTATTCTGGCTTTTTCATCTGCCCCCATCTCGTGTGACACCAGCCTAAGGCCTCCGCGAGCAAGCGAAAGCCAACCGTCTTCTCCCGAAGCAGTATTCAACTCAACTAACTTTCTTCAAATTCCCAAAATCCTCCGCGCGCTTCCGGTGCGTGACGTCATTCGGACTTCCTAGCCCCGTTTCCCATCTCGGGCTATTGTGACATCTCTGAGTGACACGTCCGCTCCGCCCGCACGCATGTGAACACCTGCGTTAATGTTGCACCTAAGTAACCCATGCACTGAGCCGAAAGTTTCTCAGCCTAACTAAACCCAAAGGCATAAAAGGAAACCCCCGGCCATTATATTACACTAAATGGAATCGTTTGAAATAGAACTGCTTGATTTTTAACTGAGTATTCGTATAAGATAGAAATGCTTGAAACCATTTAACTAAGTGAAAAGAATGAGCTCAGGATCGTTAAAAATATTAGATTAATCATATATTCATTATATATGAATAGAAAAGGATTTGACATTAAATAACCTACAATGATTGATATGCTATAAAAGCAAACCAAACCAAATTGATGTTTAATTGAATTGTTAGTGATACATTGCAATACTTGGAATTATTTAATTTTGTTGACAGGGTAAACAGAATAGTTTGAAATAGAACTGTTTGATCATTTAGCTTAGCGTAAACAAATGACTAATTTGCCCAGTCAGCTGGGGTTGGAGAATACACTGACTGTAAGACCCCCCCAACGAGTGTCCTGGATATGAAACTAAACAATCTGATGGTGAGGTTCCAGCAGTGCTGGACATTTGGGGAATGCGGAGTACCCCTTCATTGCCATCGCTCCCAGGTCCACTCTGGCCCGGAGTGGTAGCACCTGGTAGCGCCCTATCTATGGGTTAAATAGAACTAACAGCATATTCATGCTAAAATGAATTGAGTAAACTGAATAGCTTGAAATAGAAACGTTTTTGACAATTAAACTGTACTTACACTTAAACTGCGTGCTTATGCTTAACTGAATTATTTGAAATAGAACTGTTTTTCGACATTAAAACTGTATTTACACTTAACTGAATTATTACATATAACTGCTTGAATAGTTTGAAATGGAAATGATTTTGACAATTAAACTGTGTACTTATGCTAAACTTAACTGTTTTCAATAGAATAGATTATTTACATAAAACTGGATTAGGCGTTAAATAACCTACAAAGGTTGATATGCCATAAAACCAAACAAACTAACCAACCAACCAACAAATGACTAATGCTTAATCGACTTATGGGTGATACAGAGCAATACTTGAAAACATTAAACTGTGTACAAACAAATGATTGATAGTAAATAGAATTATTCGTACTTGGCTTTAAATAACCTACAATGGTTGATATGCCATGAAACCAAAGCAAACCAAACCAATCAACACTAGTTGAAAAACATCTTGGAGAATCTTTTCCCCATAGAAATCATAGATGCATGCTTCGAAGCCATTTCAGGTTTGATATTTCCTTTTGACTTTAAAACCAACATTTCTTGTCCGTTGGAGGAGTATCCATACAATCATATAATGGGAGTATATCTCATTTAAACATGAGGACCGAGACTGATTTCTTTTTTTTTTCTTTTTACGGGCCAATTTTCAATTTAAAAATAACTATTGCCCAGTCGGTTGGGGCTGTAGAATACACTGACTGCACCTCAGCAGATGGGTAGGACCCCCTCCAACGAGTGTCCAGTATATGACACTAAACAGTCTGATGGTGAGGTCCCAGTAATGCTAGGGCCTTGGGGAATACGGAACACCCCTTCATTGCCGTTACTCCCAGGTCCACTCTGGCCCGGCGTGGTAGCACCTGATAGAGCCCGATCTAACGGGTTAAATAGAACTAACGGGATACTTATGCTAAACTGAATTCTTTGATTAAACTGAATAGCGTGAAATAGAAATGTTTTTAACAATTTAACCGTACTTACATTTAAACTGCGTGCTAATGCTAAACTGAATTATTTGAAAGAGAACTGTTTTTTGACAAGGAAACTGTATTCACACTAAACTGAATTGTTTAGCATAAAACTGTTTTACCATGTAACAGTGTGTAAACAAAATCTGCACTTATACTAAACTGAATTAGCTGAATTAGAACTGCTGAATAGCTTGAAATAGAAATGTTTTTGATAATTAAACTGTACTTACATTTAAACTGCGTGCTTGTGCTTAACTTAGTTATTTGAAATTGAACTGTTTTTGACATTGAAACTGTACTTACACTAAACTGAATGGTTATATATAACTGCTTGAATAGTTTGAAATAGAAATGTTTTTGACAATTCAACTGAGTGCTCATGCTAAACTGAATTGTTTGAAATAGAACTGATTATTTACATAAAAAAGTATTAGGCGTTAAATAACCTACAAAGGTTGATATGCCATAAAACCAACCAACCAAACAAACAAACAAACAAACAAAACAAAACAAAAATAAATAACTATAGTTATAGAATTAAATATTTGAATTATAACAAACTTCTCCCAGTAGAACAGCATTTCAGCCTAACAGAATCTGAATTTAACAGAGAAGATGGAAAAAATGAATAAACACCGCATCAATTATACAAATCCATAAAAATGGATGGACATTAAGTCTTGAACTTTACACAAATAGACGCAACGACAAACAAAAGTACCCAATAAAAATGATAGTCTAAAACCCAAATACTTATTAAAATATTTAAAAAATTCTTTATTTTAAAATTCCTTGCATCTTCCTGCTTAAAACATCTTTGAAAAAGAAAAAAAGAAAGAAAAAGAAAAAGATTAATAGAAACTATTTATAAATCCACGTTAACTAAAACGGTTTAGCTTTAAACTTCAAATCACACACACACACACACACACACACACACACACACACACACACACACACACACATATATATATATATATATATATATATATATATATGAAATTGAAAAAGAAAAACGAAGTGATAGACTAAAACAGCAGTTCTCAGCACGGGACTGTTCCCGTACGTTAATTGAAAACCAGATAAACAAAGCCATTTGTAGCTTTCGGCCGGATACCTGCCCACAATTTTTTTTCCTTTAACAAATAGATTTGCTATGTTTATTTTTCGTTGTTTCTCTCATAGCATATCAACTGTTTTAAAAATCATTTTAAAAACTTTCTAGTAACTTTTCTTCCGAAATTTTTTCTCTCCAGAAGATGACCTAACGTCGAAACTATTTGAGAAAAATTGAAAAATATATAACACAGTAGAAATATTCCAATTCGTCTTATCACTTTTCTTCAACTATCGATCTCTCTATCAATCTATTGGGTGCGCAAAAGTTTTGTCATATTTTAGTAATGTGAGATACAATTCGGCAGATCCGGGTGCTTTTACTGTGGGATGCCAATCTCGACTGATACTCTCCGAGTGTTACTTGATGGCTGGAAGTACGGCATCTGAATCTACAGTTGTAAACCTACCTGACCTTGTCTGATCGTCGAGGTTCTTGCAACCGGAGAAAATTACTAGTTTAATGATCAACTGCCCCTTTACTTTTCACTCAGCAAATGTTTTTAGTTACTTCCAAGGCGTTATGGCCAAGTACAAAATTGTAAAGTCTCAGTGGGGGAGTTCCCGTGATATACCAGTTAATTTACTGGACTGTGACATCTTTGTAAGCGAGATCGAACTCGAGTTGCGCTATCAATATCATTTTCGGATTAAAAACTTTGAGAACGGTATGAACCCCCTGGTCTCTTTGCGCGCCATCCGGCCTTTTGGCTGGGTGGGCGCACAACGGCCACTGACCAGCAGATATAGCAGTGGACCTCGTTCAGTTAAAGTTATAATCAGGCATCTGTGCCAGGACCCAAATTTGGGTCCATGTCCAGCTAGGCTCATCAGGCTCACATTGCACTAAGTGAGCCGATGACCGGCAAAGTCCGACAGGGCTCGTGCCCGACCTTCCCCTCCCCTAATCCCCACTTTAAGCCGACCTTCAGGTCATTGACCTTGTGTCAAGTCGTGTCTGGTGGGAGGCAGAGATAAATAAACCCCTTGTTTCCTCCACTATTGTATTTTTACAAGGATGGCTTTGACATTAAATAACACAGGAAGTTTGACATGCCATTAGATAAAGAAGCAGTTCCTGAATAAGACTATGTTGCTTGTTACTCTGTGAGGCTTTAAAATCATACACAGAGTAAAGCAATGCAGAAAGTGTCAGCGGACCAATTACCACGACACTACCAACGACAGCGTCTACTTCTAGAAGATTGAGCTGCTTTGGTGACATGATATATACACTGCATACTAGTATGTACCAAAATATAGCAAAACTTTTGATTCATCCTTATATATATATATATATATATATATAGATGTATTAAAGCACTCGTTCGTTGAATAAGGGATTTCTTTTATAAAAGTAAAATAATTTATTTTACAGATTTTTTTTCTATAAATGCAAATTCTACATTGTTTGAAATTGCAAAATTTGTTCTTTTCTCAGAAACATTTGAGGCAATTGAAAATGGCCGCAAATCAAATAGACAGCTCTAGAATTGAACTTTATGTCTTCAAATTTTTTGGTGTCTGAGAAGTGAGGATCATGTAAAATTGACAGAATAAAACGCGATGTGTACAGAGAAATACGATTACAATTACAAAATACGATTAGACATGAATTCGTTAAAATAAGGTCGAGTTGAGAAACAGTCTATGGAGTGGAAACACTCTGACTCTCAGGTAAAGAAGAAGTCCCAGGCGTAGCGGCCATTAAAGTAAGTCATGTTGACAGTTTTCCAGCCCATGAAAGGATACATCAATATTGATATTCCTTGCTTCTTATCACCAGGTCCTTAGGTAAAATTTACCTTATTTCTAGAATGGCCAACATATACAATTTTTTTTAAAAATTTAAATCAAAATTTTTATTTTATCATACAATGTGTGAAAACATGTCTGATACCCTGTCCTCATCAGCTACCAACCAGGGGTGATGCCACAGTTTCGGTGGTTAAGGTGGCATTGCCACCCTTGGCGCCACCAGCAGCTTTTGGCACCGGACAGGGTATGAAGACAAACAGAGCGAAAGTTCCTCGTTATAGCTTAAGTCCCATTATATATATATATATATATATATATATATATATATATATATATATATATATTGTCTACTGTGGCAGCAAGTAGTTATTTAAGCAAGTTCTGTTGAAGGCCGTAGAGTATTGTATTTTTAGAATCTATTTGTGAAGACGTTCAAGTCTTATTTTTCTTATGTCTGGGTCAAGGTGGTGAAGAAAGTGCCACACACACACACACACACACACACACACACATATATATATATATATATATATATATATACAGAGAGAGAGAGAGAGAGGGGGAGAGGGAGAGAGAGAGGTTGAAGAAAATTATGGAAACACATGGAAATTTCAAACAAACTTACTATGGTTTTCTGATTGCAGCCCTCCCGTTAAATCCGGCTTTGTGTAGCTCCCTTATAGTTTTTGAGGAAAATGGGTTCTCGCGATGGCCATTCAGCTCTGCTGTAATTTTTGGAGCTCTATTCATGTGATCCTTCCAAACAATCCACGTAAGTGTCCGACGGTCCCTATCAGGCAGCTTTCGCTTTCTTCCAGAGTTTTACTTCAGTGAGGAGGTTTTTTCCTTCTATCTCAAATGCTGTCAGTACTTTCGAAGTAAATAATGGCGTGTTATCCGACAATATGTAAAGAAAAATTGATAACAAGGTAATCCAAGTAGAAGGAGAGATTTATTGAGAAGAAAAGTCGACACTATAACGTTTCGGTTCAAGTGAACCATCATCAGGCTGGCGGGGGATGATATTAGTGATATTAAATCAATGATGGATGTTTAAAAATGCAAAAGACAAAAAGCTAGTGAAATTTTTGTATAACAAGAAAAAAGTTGGCCGTTTAAGTAGTGAATATATATATATATATATATATATGTAGAGTTGGCCGCCTGTAGTTAAGGACAGCCAAAAGGCTTCCTTTTCAATAGCTACCACACCGGGGTGTAAGGGAGCGTGTTACTCCTATCTTTGGATAACTCCACTTTCCCTTGATCCGTACATTACAATGCTGAGTTTTAAGGAAGTAGGTATTAAGTACGATTTTTTGAGTCTTTGATATGACCTGACCAGGGACAATACCCCGGTTTCCGGGCCATTAGCGAACATTAACCTTTATGGCAATATATATATATATATATATATATATATATATATATATTGTTCTATCAGAACTCTTCAGTGTGGCTAGACATGCTAGATTCCCGAAGCTGGGACCGAAACCCGGTTGACTCAAGCGGCAATCCAAGATTCTACCACTCAGCCACGAAGAAACTTGTGCAAGCGATGGAAATTTAAACGCTTATGTATCACATTTGTATTTGTTTACATATATCCACTTAACATTCGTATTTGTTTACATATATCCGCTTATATATATATATATATATATATATATATATATATATATATATATATATATTCTTAGGCAGCAATTCGTTATCTGAACATACTTGGTTAAAGACCGCGGTTTCTTTCTTTTTCAAAGTCTTTAAATGAAAACATTCGAGTCTTCTTGCTATTTTTCTTATGTCTGGGTCAACATGATGAAGAAAGTACCCTTTACTAGCCGAAGTGCTTTCAACCATTTAGCTGGTCATCTTCGGGGGTTGTGTTAGATTGTTGGTTGTGAGTTTTATTTATTTGTAGTATTTATTTATTGATAGATGGTGTTGGGTCGTTCAGTTAGGATTGGTGGTTAGTTATTGGATATGTTTAATATGTTAATTCCTGGGTTGAATTCTATGTCATTTGTAGTAGATTTCTAAATTTTTGTAGATATTGCTTCAAGGATTTTTATATTTATTTTTCTGATATGATTTTTGTATTGTTAATTAGAATCTTTCTTATATTTGAGAATTTGAGTTTGTCAGTGTCTTTGTTATGCTTTGTCATTAAAAGCAGTTTTATGGCACTTATTTCGGAAAGGTGGTTGGTAAGGCGACGACAGAGGGTGGATATTGTATTACCAATGTAGGTATTAGGTGTTATGTTACAACAAACAATCTAACGCAACTCCCGAAGATGAAAAGCGAAATGACCGAAAGCGCTGGGGCCATTAGTTGTCTAAATTTCTGAGACGAAGCTTGATGATATTTATCATTAAGGATTTTCGGACTATTGTTTTCATCTTTATTTTTATTTCCCCAACGTTTCGGCCGATATGTCCTCTGGCCTTCTTCAGGTGTTTGTCGAACTCGGGAACCTACACGGAACTTCGAATTATGGATGAGGGCCCTCTGCCAAGACAATTATTCTATGGTGAAATGTGGGAAGGAAAGAGAAGTGCTTTAAAACTGATGAAAAGATTTAAGGATACAATAAAATATTGTCTGAAACAATCTGGACTACCAGTGGACTAATGAGAAAAAATGGCTTCAGATAGAAGTAAGTGGCGGAAGCTGATTCACGAAAGCATAGAATCCTTTGAGAATAGCCGTATGCAGTACAGCGCTTACAAACGTCTGTTTCGCAAAGGCGAACAGGGTCCAGAACCGAGTCCACAAAGTCACCATGCTAACTGTGACATATGTTGAAAATTGTGCCTATCTCTTGCTGGTCTCAAAAGCCATCAGCGTAAATGTGCAAAATCTATCTTGCACCCAAATAATGTCACTGCAAACAAAACTGATGGGTTGTGCTAATTCTGTGGCAAAGTCTGTCGCAGCTTGGCTGGCCAGAAGATTCACCTACGAACACATACAATTTAAGTAGGAAGTAGGGGAGGGAGGAGAGGACATGAGATAAAAGAGGTGGTCACGCTCGAAACTGAGAGGACAGCCATCATATATATATATATATATATAATTGCATAAACGCTTTGGTCTACCTTGAACTGTTGTACTTTCAACTTTTGATTCTTTCCTAACAATGATTGATGATAACGGAGAGCATTCGAAAATTTGGTATTAATGGATCTCATGAACTTTGAACTGTTCTTCTCTAATTTTGACACCACACTTAGACAACTTAGACAATAAGATAAGAGAAACTCTCTCAGAAAAAAAAAAGCATAATTGACTTAAGTTGTCTATTGTCTTCAATAAAACATGCCTTTAAGAAAAGTCGGTGCCTAAATACATTCTGTATACTTTTGTGTATGTCCATATGATACATACGTAGTCGTCTATGTAGGTGGCGAATGAATTTGCTGTAGGTCATAATAATCAAAGAATATTAAGAAAGTGTCAGGCGTCTACACGATTTTTTTAGTGACATGTTTCAAAAAAGGAGAAAATTAGCAGATCTATTTTAGGAGGAACAATCGGACTGACTTAAAAACAGAATTTATTTTTTTATATTCTTTATTCCAAATGAGCAACCCCCCCCCCAAAAAAAAAAAACAGAAAATAAAACCAACACTCCTTAAAAACAAAAGACAAAAAAAAACCATTTAAGATCGATGGAAGAATATTCTTTTTTTAACATTCATTCTTCTTCTTCCTGACTTCCGTGTCTCACACGCATTCTATATAATTTTATATATCTCTCTCTCTTTCTCTTTCTCTCTCTCTCTCTCTTCCTTGCTCCCTCTCTCTCTCTCTCTCTCGTTACAATTTTTCACCTCTCTCTCCCCCCCTCTCTCTCTCTTTTACTCTTGATACAATTTTTCATCCTTCTTTCTATTTCTCTCCTTCGTTTTCTTTTGATACAATTTTTCATCTCTCTGTCTTTTTTCTCAAACTCTTTCTCTCTCTCTTTCTTTCTTTCTTTCTTTCTCTTTCTCTCTTCCTTGCTCTCTCTCTCTCTCTCGTTACAATTTTTCACCTCTCTTTCTCTCTCTTTCACTTTAGATACAATTTTTTATCTCTCTCACTATATCTCTCTCACTCTAGTAACAATTTTTCACCTCTCTCTCTCTCTCTCTCTCTCTCTCTCTTTCACTCTTGATATAATTTTTCATCCCTCTTTCTCTTTCTCTCCTTCGTTCTCTTTTGATACAATTTTTCATGTCTCTGTCTTTTTTCTCTCTCTCACACACACACACTCTCTCTCTCCTTGGATACAATTTTTCATCTCTATTTCTTTATTTCTCTCTTTCTTTTTATCAACCTCTCTCTTACTATAGATACAATTTTTCATCTCTCTCTTTCTCTTTCTCTCTTTCCCTTATCTTGAAACAGTTTTTCATCTGTCTTATTCTTTTTCTCTATCACGCCACATCTGTCTCACTCGAGGAACAATATTTCATCTTTCTCTCTTTTTCTTTCTCTCTGGTTTCTCTCTTTTTTTTGATACAATTTTTCTTCTCTCTTTTTCTCTTACTCTCTCTCCCTTTTCATCTCTTTCTCTCTTTCTTTCTCGCTCTTACACACACTCTCTCTATATAATTTTGCAAAATTGCCTTTCTCACACTTTCACGAGTTGTAATCCTGCAACTCTCTCTTTGTCTTTCTCTCTCTTTCTCTCTCTTATAGACTTCATAGATATAATTTTGTATCATCATCATCAGTATCAGAGGCAACTGCGTCAGCAGCAGCAGCAGCAGCAGCAGCAGCAGCAGCAGCAGCAGCAGCATATCTCTCTCTCTCTCTCTCTCTCTCTCTTTCTCTCTCTCTTACTGTCTTTCTCTATTTCTCTCACTGAATTTCTCAATGTAATTTTGCAACCCTCTTTCTCTCATACACACACACAAACTCACTCACTCTAATTTTTCATCATTATCATCTCTCTTTCTCTCTCTCTCTCTCTCTCTCTCTCTCTCTCATTCTCTAAATATAATTTTGCATCTCTATTTCTCTCTCTCATACATACTTTAAATATCATCATCATCATCATCATCTTGTCGTGCCATCAGCACGTATATCCCTGACCCTCTCTCGCCACCCCTTCCCATCGTCCATCGCCTCTGACAGGTCCTCAAGGCTAACCCCGTATCCTCACAGAGCTGCAGTATGTAGGTTCGAGCTGGTCACCCTGGTTTTGCTCGGTTATGTGAAGGGGTCGATAAGAGTATATCACTTGTGAGCTCGTCCCTATTTCTCCTGCAGTGTCCTGCATGTCTGGTTTGTCTAACTTGGATAGTTTTCGTGATGGGTGGTAGGTGGCCGTACAACTGATGCTTTGTTGGGTGTTGCCTCCAGGACTTGTTCAATATTGCTCGCAGCATTCTTGTGTAGTTGCTGTCAAGCTTTTTCTTCAGCCGTTTAGTTAGCGTCCAAGTAGTGCATCCATATAGCAGTATCGACATGATCGCTGCTTGGAAGAACCTGTATTTCATTTTATCGCTCAGGTCTGACTCTAAATATAATTCTTTATTATCATCGTCTGTCTCTCTGTTTGTCTGTTATACAATCTTTAAATATTATCTAAATATGTTTTTAAATATTATTTAAATATGTGAATCTTCAGTTGTCAAAACCAGATTTGGGCAATGAAATGTCTTTTTAAATAAGACCCATAAAAATGCACACTTTCCACTGGAGCTGTTGAATATGACGACTGCAACTCTGCTGAGGGGTAACCCTGCCCCACAACGAGTTTCCTGGGTATGACACTTAACTGCATCTGACGGTGAGGGTTAATTCCGGGAGATTTGGGGAATGTGGAATACCCCATTCGTTGCCATTACTCCCAGGTCTACTCTGATACAGAACCTGTTAGAATCCCATCTATGAGTCAAATAGAACTGTTTAATTTACTGAGGATTATTATTATAAGTTATTTGAAACCAAATAGCTGTGTGCACGTTAAGATAGAAATACTTGATAAATAGAATTACTAATGTTAAGTAGCAATACTTGAAATCAATTAACTGTGTGCAAACAAATAATTAATATTGAATACAATTATTAGTCTTACATAGAAATACCTGAAGCTATCTAACTGTGTGTCAACAAATAATTAATAGGAATACTTGAAACTATTCAACTGAGTGCAAATAAATGATTAATATCAAATAGAATTATTGGTGCTTGATTGAAATACTTGAAGCTTTTTATACGTGTGAAAATAAAGGGACTTTAACAACTAGATTAAAAATAAAGATTCCTTATTCTCTTACAAATCATATATATATATATATATATATATATATAAAACATAATTTGACATTAAATAACCCTCATGGGTTGATATGTCATGAAATACCAACCAACCGTCATCATCATCATCATCATGTCATGCCGCTAGCACGGATATCCCTGAGCCTCTCTCGCCACTTCTCCCTATCGTTCATCTCCGACTGGTTTTCAGGGCTACATCCTGTATCCCCGCATAGCAGCTGTATGTATGTTCGAGATGGTCGTCCTGCTTTCGCTCCGCCATATGTGGGGGTCCATAGGAGTACATTACTTATGAGCTCGTCCCTGCTTCTCCAGCAGTGTCCTACGTGTCTTCTTCGTCTAACTTGGATAGTTTTCGTGATGGGAGGCAGGGAACCTCTCTGAAACTGGTAGAAAATTTCACTTACCTTGGAAGCAGTGTCTCATCAACCGAAAAAGACATCGACACGCGGCTAACCAAGGCATGGACAGCTATCGATATGCTATCGATCATATGGAAATCAGACCTGACCGATAAAATGAAACGCAATTTCTTCCAGGCAGCGGTCGTATCGATACTGCTGTATGGATGCACTACTTGGACGCTAACAAAACGGCTGGAGAAGAAGCTAGACGGCAATTACACAAGAATGTTGCGAACAATATTGAACAAGGCCTGGTGGCAACAACCCACAAGGCACCAACTGTACGGCCAACCAACTATAATAATATCTTAAAATGCAACGGAGAGAAAAAGTCCAAAACTGACACTCAAAAGATTTTATAAGGGCCAAGATTATCAAAGCTACCTATGTAGAACTCGAGGCGTAACCATTATTGTCGTAGGAAATGGATACTACGACCAAAGATGTTTGCATTTCACATAGTTCTAATTGTTATATGTTAAGCAGATTGAGGCTTTTAACTTTAGTGTGGCAACCAGTCTAGGAGAAGGTTTCGCTTATTTTTTTAACGGCATATCAATGGGTAATTTAATTCCAAACTACACACACACACATATATATATAAACACCCCATCCCCACACACAAACACACCAAAATACACTTGCAAACACACAAAAAATGAACGCAAATACAAAAACACCTGCAAAAACACCAAAACACACACACACAACATAAACGCAGACACACACACACACACAAACACATCTAAAAAAAACATAACACACGCACACATACGTACAATATCACGCAGGCATAAACAAACACACATTAGAGTTAAGAGGTGCTGCAGTGGAACGGTTATCAGTGCAGAAAATGCAGTTGGCGTCGGGAGATCAAATCTTGGACAAGATTGTTAACTTGGTAATGCCCTTGGGATAAGTAGGAATTCAACTATTCTCCCATTTATGGGTAAATAGTAGTGTAGAATGGATTTTTTAAATCTCGGTATGGCAACCGGTCTAAGAAAAAAAAAACCCTCTGAATTGAAATCAGTTGTACTCTGCTTAAAAATTGACCTTTGTCATACTCTACTCGTTGCAGAGATGGTGGTAAATTCATATCTTGGTAGAAAATTACGTAAACATTAAAAGCATAGAGATCCTCCTGAACTGTCAATAGATCAAAAAGTTAAAAAAAATTCTTTTAATATATCCTAACTTGAAAATTTCCACCCCACACGTATATATATATATATATAAACGTCTCGGATTGGCGTTTGAGTCAACTGGGTTGCGCTCCCAGCTGCGGTAAGCTAATATGTCTAGTCACAGTGATGAGTTCTGATAGAACAAAACGTAGGGTTAAGTTCTCTAGCGAATGAAGTAATCGTGTTGCCATTAGCGTTTATTTGCAAGGCTCTTCATAGACGAATTGATCTCTCGATGGCCGTTAACCGTTAAACAATAGTAATTGTGATTCATAACCGTTTAATATTTACTTCGCTGCAATTGGTTCCTCGTGGCTGAAGTGTAGAGTCTCGGATTGGCGTTTGAGTCAACCAGGTTTCGCTCCCAGCTACGGGAAGCTAGTATGTCTAGCCACAGAAACAGATCTGTCTGTGGATAACTATATATATATGAATAATTTAAAGTTGAACTCGACAGATGAGTTTTTAAATTTATTTCAACAGCTTTTTTGCCAGACTGTATATCTTCAGATGGAATGTAAGATTCTATTGGTGATTTTGTAACGTAATGGCCAAGGGATTTCATTTCATGCATTTGAGTTTTGTTAGGTTGAGAACCTTCCGGCTCAGCACATGGGTTAGTTCGGTGCAAACCTTGATGTAGGTGGTAACGTGCGTGCAGGGCGGACGTGCCACTCAGAGATGTCACAATAGCCCGAGATGACGGAAAGGGGCGACAGGGTGCGGGTGTGGTCACGCACCGGAAGCGCGCGGAGGTTTGTGAGAATTTGAAGAAAGTTAGAGAGTTGAGTACTAGACGCCAAACAAGGAGGATCGACTTTTGGAGCTCGCAGACGCGAAGCGAACGTGCGCCCCATGGGGGCCGCTCGAGATGGGGGCCAAATGAATAAGACGGCATAGCGAAATTGTGTCTCTCCTCCTTATGTCGAAACCTTTAACTCAAAGTTAATAAAAAGGTTTCGTACCTGAACAAGAAGTCGTAACGTGTTTTCGAATTTCGTGATTCCTATGTTCTTTATATGTTCTAGCGTTATGAACATTATATGTCTATTTCGCCCATGGCGTTGATTGTGGCTATAGTACAATTTCACCGCTTGACGGAGATTTACATTACATTAAGTATTTAAGTAATTATAGTTCAATATATATGAAAAAAAAAATGAATCTATTATGCTACCCAAATGTATTCATCTAATTGATTATGAATTAGGTATTCATCCGCTTGATGCAATTAACGCCAAGAAGAAAAAAATTGCATTATGATAGCATGAATATATTGAATACAAGAAAAGAAATTATATTTAAATGTAGACATTGACATATATTCAAATTATAATAATATATTATATTAACTTTTAAACCTTATTAATCAAATACATGAATAATGGTTGTAATACCTACACTTTTACCAATAAAGATCAATCTATGATTATTAAATATATATCCTAATATTATATTGATATTTAAGATACTTTATCTAAATATTCTATAGAAATTTATATAACAACATTAAAAGTCCTTATAGAAAAAGTTTTTTAATTAATCTAATTTATACCCCCCATAGTGGATTTAAATAGCAGAAAATAATTATATTTAAATTGTCAAATTAATTTTACACCAGTACATTTTAATTGAAATAAACCCAAAATACAATGATAAATACTAAATTTAAATTTTAGTCCTGTCATACGAATATATAGTTATAACACTTACTTTTTGCATAAAAGGATAAATTTATGATTTATAATTTTAATTATTGTAAAAATCATATTATAATATTATTCTTTTAAAACAAATATTCTAAAAATAATTATTATATACAAATCGATGCAGCATTACTATAATTAAAAAATATCTTTTTGTAATTGATTTTCCTTTAGTGAATCAAACAACTTTAATGTAGATATCAAATAAAATTCAGTTTAAATTTCAATTGTTACCAGGAAGGTAAATATTAGAGATTCACCGGCTTCTTTTTTAAAATAAAGAAATAAAATAATATATATTACTGAATAAATTGCTTTATAAATATAATAACCCTAAATTTATATTATTAATTGGTTTAAATATTGTGATACTAACTCGAATATCACCGAGTAACTTTTAGAAATTAAATAATCTTAAATGTAGCAATTAAGTTACATAATCATTATAATATTACTTTTTTAATCTTTTCTATCCGTACATAAATAACTGAATAATTAATTAGATTTAATTTAGAATTAGGAAAATATAGTTATGTTCTTTATATATATATATATATATATATATATATATATATATATATATATGGAAGAAAATAATGGATAGTAATCCGACAGTTTATGTTGTGAAGAAAAATTGACAACAAGTAATCCAAATAGAAAGGGGAGATTTATTGAGAAACAAAGTCAACACTTTCGCGTTTTGGTTCTGTTGATCCATCATCAGGTCTATGAGGGATTATATTAGAGAGGTTAAGTATAGATGGATGTACAAAAAATGTAAAAATATATAAAAATTTGGAAAAGTTGTACAACAAGAAAAGTTGGCTGTTTATGACAAGAAAAATTGTCTGTTTTATCAATGAATCAGCGTTCGTTTCTTTAAAATACGTCACCTGACCAATTAGAAACATTGTGCAGAATCCACGTCCCGTTAGTTCATCGAGAGACTTCGAATCATTCCTCGTTTTTGACGAAGTTCAAATCACACGCACAGACACACAGACACACACACACACACACACATATATATATATATAATAATTATATAAAAAATATTAAAACCTATAGAAATAAAAAAAATAATTTTTTGAATATCTTATATATATATATATATATATATATTAGAAAACTAATTTCAAGTATATAATTGTATTTTCCTATTTTCCTAAACTTCGAGAGGATAAAGCAGTTGGTGCGTGGCGATCAACTTTTGACTGTTCAAATGATCGCAAATCAACTGGGCATGAAAAAAAGGTCTGGAAGATTTGAAAATGTCTGAAAAATAATGGGAATGGGTGTGCTGAGCATCCGGCAAAACCAGGCCACGAGGAACATCGCCGCACTGGAACAACTTCCTTAATCTCCTGATCTTGTTCCGGGTGACTTTTTTTCGCAAACTCATAGGGATAATCAAACAGAACTGTTTTGAAGGCGTAGAGGACGTCAAGAGGGCCGTAACGACGGAGCTGATGAGCATCCCAGAAGAATCCTCCAAGTTGTGGATAGAAGGACAAGAAAGTGCATTAGACTCGCGGTGGATTGCTTTAAAGGAGAAATCATATAGTTTGAAAAAAATAGTTAGTGATACTAGTTATATTGAAACATACCCATACATGAATATGTGAAACGTACATATAATGTTCATAAAATGTTCATATATAATATAGGAATCCCGAAACATGAAAAACACTTACGACTTCTTAGTTTAGGTACGAAACTTTTTATTACCTTTGAGTTAAAAGGTTTTTCGACATAAAAAGAGAGGCACAATCTTTCTATGCTGACTTTTTCATCTGCCCCCCCCCCATCACGTGCGAAGCCCGTAGCGCACAAATTCGTCTGGCCTCGCGCTGGTCTCAATCTCAACTAACTGACTTTTTTTCAAATCCCCCAAAATCCTTCGCGCACGGTTCCAGTGCATAACATCATTCACATCACCCGGTCACATTTTCTATCGGAGGTTTCTATTGTGACATCTCTGAATGACATGTCCGCTCCGCCCGCGCGTGAACACCTGCGCTCATGTTTGCACCTAACTAACTCATGCACTGAGCCGAAAGGTTCTCAGCCTAACTAAACCCAAAGGCAAGATATATAAAACGAAATCCCTCGGCCATTATTTTACACTATTCCAATTCAGACATTCATATACATCAAAAGAATTTCCAAAGAAGCCGAGGAAATTTATACATCAATTTAGCAAAATAATGCATAAAAACTATCCCCTTAACAATAAAGTAAAGTAAAGTTGTCTCCCTTTAGTCTAGGGTGACCCGAAGGCTCCCTTTTCAATAGCTACTTCACCGAGGTGTAGGGGAGGGCGCTACTCTTTTCCTTGGACTACTCCACTTTACCCTTGATACGTATCTTATATTGCAGAGTGTTAAGCAAGGAGGTATCAAGTACCATTTTTAAAGTCTTTGGTATGACGCAACCTGAGATTGAACCCAGGTGTCCCGGACCATTGGCGAACACTACCCACTGGGCTAATGAGCTGGTTCTAAATCACAATTAAGGGTTTATCAACATCTTTTCGTCTTAGTGTGACGAACACCAAATTCTGAACACAAAAGTAAGTCGTTTGTTTTAGTGGCATATAGTTATAGATGGCTGGGTTTTGAATTTTCATCATCATCTCATCTTGTCATGCCATCAGCATCCCTATCGTTCCGACAGGTCCTCAGGGCTACACCCCGTATCCTCACAGAACTGCTGTATGTATGTTCGAGCTGGTCACCCTGCTTTTGCTCGGCCATGTGAAGGGGTCCATAGGAGTACATCACTTATGAGCTCGTGCTTGGGCATGTGAAGGGGTCCATACAAATTTATAGTCTTAATAGTTATATATGTAACCAACCCCTTCGTGTGAGCAGTAGACGAAACAAGGTCATTTTTCAAGCGGAGATTAGCAGGTTTGAATACAGGGGTTTCCTCTTTCGATACTGGTTACCATATAAAGTTTTAATAGCCCAGTCTACCCGACAATCTACCCAAAGAAGGAGGTTCAATAATATCTGGACCTTCAACCCCACCTTGCAAAAGGCTCAGTGAGAATAATGACAAAAACTTATCCTTTCGAAAAAAGATGTCGACATATACGAGTATCAGTTGGGCACCTCTGGTGGTGTAACGGTTAGCAAGCTAGACTAGCAGACCTACACGAGTGAGTTCGAGTCTCATTGAGCGCCCCATTCATTCGACCTTGTGCCACATCAAAGCAAAGCGCTTTGTAAATTTCATATACGAGTATCAGTTATTGATTATGAGGGTCCTAACAATGTAAATTTAACAGTATAAATTTTACATGATCCTAGTAAATCCTAGTAAATCCTTTTTAAAGAAGGGACTGAAGTTGTTGCCCAAATCTTGCCATGATACCTCGTTAGAGAAATGTTTATTGCCGTGGGAAATGGAATCTGCTACCCGAGATCAAATCCTGTACGGAGCTGATTACGCTTCGCCATAGAAGGGCAAACTGAGACTTTCCCCCTTGATAATACAACCAATCTGGATGACCAAAAACGTTCTTTTTTATCGGATATAGAAATGCCATTCTTTATAAAAGAAAATCCGTTTAAATATCAAACTTTAAATTTTGAGTTGTTTCACATGATGTTAAAATTTGAGATCGTTTGGTTGAGAATTGATCAAGTTATTAGATAACACAATAATATCGATCTTTCTAAAATAACACACAGACACAAACACACAAACACGCACACAAACACACACCCACGCCCATATATATATATTTCTTTGTTTGATAGCATATCAACCCACATGAGTTATTCAATATCAAAGCCACCCTTAAAAATGAACAGTATTGGGATTATTTAACTGATAGCTGGAGCCCTAATGACTAAAGTATGCGGGTTCAAACTCCAGTCGAGCCTTTACGTTCACTTTCGTTCTGATACTCTCGGGAAAGGTACTGAACCCGTTATGCCCCCAGCAATTGGTTAAATAGTATCACATCAGTTCTTCTACAAGGATGGTTTTAGAATTGAATGACCCGTGGTGTAATGGTTATCGTTGTAGGAAATGGACACAGCGACACGAGTTCAAATCCTGGACGAGACTGATTGCATTTCACATAGCACTAATACCCTTGGGAAAGGTATGAATCCAATTATTCTCCCTCCAGCTATGGGTAAATAGTAGAACAGACTGTATTCTTCAGCTTTGGAGCGGCAACTAGTCTAGGAGAAGGAAAACTCTGAATTGAAACCTGTTAAACTCCGCTTCAAAATTGACCTTGTGTCATATCCTGCCCGAGCGGAGGGGTTGGTAAATATGATTAAATGACCCAGGAAGGTTGACATGCCACTAAACAAAGAAAACAAACCAAACCGAATCTGACAATAGCTGGAGGGTTAAAGGTGTCCACATGATTAGTACTAACCCAAAAGAGAACGTAATAGCCCGACTGGAGTCAGAACTCACTTAGTACGAAATTTTTGTCCAGCAAGTTAGCTACGAGGACTCCAATATATATATATATATATATATATATATATATATATATATATATATATATATGCTCTAAAAATCAGGGTTTCTCGTGAGTTTCTCTATGAATTCTCAGCTAATTTAAAAAGAAAAGAATTTTTATCGTGCTCCTCAATATTACTTAAAAATATAGAATATTTTGCAAGTAAATAATTTCAGAATTGAACAACGAAAAATTGAAGATAGTTTTGTTAGAATCAGTAAAGATAGTTTTTTTTTTAAAGTTTCGTTTTTATGAAACTTTGTAAGTTTTGGAAATAATACCATTTACAATGACAATAAAATTCCTTTAGCTAATATTTAAAAAAAAAAAGTTAACAAAAATATGTGTAAAATAAAGATAAAAAGTAAGACAAAATTATTGAAAGCTAGACAAAAGAATGAAATAAAATTCATTATTTTTGTATTTTTCGTTTTCTTGAAACACTTAGAATTTTATAGTCGTTATCCTTGAGTGCTTTTTGCCTGAAATTAGCTAAAAAAGAAGACAACAAAAGAAAAAAAAAAGAATTCCTTTTTCTTGCCGCCCAAAAAGAATGGGACGTGAATGACAATCGCTAAATACAAGTAGGTAAATGTAAG
>OY757943.1:9068616-9086116 GCA_963585895.1 Sepioteuthis lessoniana
TCGAGGGCGACCCGAAGGCTCCCTTTTCAATAGCTACTATACCGAGGTGTAGGGGAGGGCACTACTCCTTTCCCTGGATTGCTCCACTTTACCCTTGATACGTACCTTATAATGCTGAGTGTTAAGCAAGGAGATATCAAGTACCATTTTTCAAGTCTTTGGTATGATTCGACCTGGGATCGAACTACAGTCTCCCGGACAATTGGCTAACACTCTACCCGATTTGAAACCATTTAGCGGTGCAATCAAATGATTAATACTAAATGGAATTATTCGTGTAAGATAAGAATATTTGAAATCCTTTAACTGAAGTATTGGTATGTCATACCAATTCTTGGGAATATTTGACCGTGCAAATGATTGAATAATATTAAATAAATTTATTTGTGTTAAATAGCAATACTTGAAACCATTAATAAATTAGCTCTAACATTTTTGAAAAATAAAATTATATACAAACAATTCACTTATAAATCATATATGTATAACCATTTAACTATGTGCAAACTAATAACTAATGTAAAATTTTATTGTTACTGTTTCATAGCAATACTTGAAACCATTTAACTGTGTGCAAACAAACGAGCTCCCGCTCATTTAAAAATGTTATTTACAAACTATATAAACACACACACACACACACACACACACACACACACACACACACACACATATATATATATATATATATATATATATATATATATATATATTATAAACAGGATTCGGCATTAAATAACCTACATAAAACCCAACCAGCCAACGTATTCCTTATTTGTCATTCAGTTTCCTTAATTTCTTTCTTTTCTATCATTCCTTACATATATTTTTTTGTCTTTCTTTCATCCCTATTATTCTTTCTTTGTCATTCTCTTTCTTTTGTTTTTCTTTCTTTCTTTCTTACACATCATTTTTTCTTTTTCTTTCTTATTTGTTGTTCCTTATTTATCATTATCTTTCTTTTGTTTGCTTTTTTTTGTTGTTGTCTATCACTCATTGTTCATTTCATGGGACGCACTTCGTATTTTGAAGGAAATTAGCATCTTTTTTCTCTGATTATTTGTGTCTTGGTAAATGCAGCTTCAGTCTCGATACTTTTTGAACACACCTCATATTTCAAAGAAAAGAAACGTTTGGTATTTTGAAGAAAATAAACGACTCAATCGTTGTTCATTTTTGTCATGGTAAATACAGCTTCATTCTCGATACTTTTACAACATACCTCGTATTTTGAAGAAAATGAACGTTTTATTTATTGTTTATTTCTTTCTTGGTATATAAAGCTTCAGTGTCAATAATTTTTTAACACATCTCATATAATTGTCTTTAATTGGAATCATTTTGAGATGAGGCTTCTTAATCTGAGAATACATTTTTTATTTATTGCGGACTTTTTGTCTTCATCTTGGTAGTTTTTGTTTTGTTTCTTCTTCACTACGTTTCGGCCAAATTTCACCTCTGGCCTTCTTCAGGTGATTAACCGTGACCTCGGATAGGAATGCTGAGTCTTGTAACTGTATCCCCAGTAATTACTGCCTTCCATAGTTGTTGTCTATCGCACCACGTTTTTGACCAAGTAAACCTCTGGCCGGCTTGGGTAGGAATTGAAACCGCTATCTTCTGATAATTTATCTTCTCATATAAATTCCAACACCTATTGAATTTTCAAGACTTCCTCGTCTTTAAATCTTGAAATTTATTTCCTTTTATAAGATATCTTTAAATTAAAAAAAAACAAACTTTCGTGACTAAAATAAAAATATTATCTAAATCTTAGAAACAGTTGGTACAAATTTCAGTAAAGTCTAATGATTGAATTATTAGAATTAATTAATTAGGTATAAAAATTATTTCATTTGGCGAAAAATTTACCGACGTTGGAAATGGAATCCGTAATTTGAGTTTCAATACTTATCAAGGCTGTTTGTATTTCATTTCACTTAAATGTATTTGGGAAATGCATGAGTCTATCCGTCTCCCCACACTGTTGTATATTGACCTACGACCCGGCCGGGGTGTGAAAATAGGAAATACACCTGTGTAAATAACAGGTGAATCCGGTCGAGGAATATCAGAATATAACCTTGACCGTGGACGGGTTGAATGAGTGCGATTTGTGACGCCCACAAAAAGAAGGTGGACGTTGAACTATTATATAACTCAGTGCACAGGAAATTCAATTAAACACCAGTCATTTGTTTACACACAGTTGAATAATCAAACTGTTCTATTTCAAACAATCCAATAAGTATAAGTCATTTGTTTGCACTCAATTTAAATATCAAACAGTTCTACTTGACCCGTAGATAGGACCCTCTCAGGTGCTACTACTACGGGCTAGAGTAGACCTGGGAGTAATGGCTATTAAAAAGTACTCTACATTCCCCACATCTCCAAGACTAGAGCTTAACCATCAGATTGTATAGCGACATAAACAGGACACTCGTTGCGGGGGTGATCTTACTTTTGTTCAGAGATGCAGTTGGTGCATCCTAAAGCTGTAGCCGACGAGGCAATAGAATGGAGAGTGTAGCTGATAAAAGGATCTCTATTAAGCTATTGTTTATATTATGGTCGGCTGGCTGAACAGATCATAGATAGTCTCATGGAATGTGACCAAATGATGTTTAACTTTCAACGCAGAACACCACCATTGCGGTCCACACACTTTTTCCATTTATGTTGCAGTGCTTGGATTCAAATAGTCATTGGCAGCGGATATTACGTCATCATATCAACTTTTCTGTTACCACTTATATACTGATTACTAAATCATTCAAGGGACCCCAAATGATAGCTGTATCAGACCGGAGTGTCAGTAGGCTACAGAAGACATGAATGACTATAATCCGAGGTTAGTGGTTTCAGAGGAAATTTTTAAAAAATATTGTCTTGCTATACGATCCATGTACTCGTAGTTGACGTTGAGAATCAGACTTCCTTGCGTAAGAAGGTTACATGAGTTCGATTCTCACTGAGAGCTTTTTTTCATTTTTGTTTCTAATGAGCGCTGTTCCTCGCTGTCATAAAAGTGACCACTCGAGGGAGTTGCAATAAAATGCAACAGGTATTATGAAGGATAATACTCCCCATAATGCCATGATTACAACTACTACTACTACTACAATGAGTAATATTAATAATTATTATTATAAACACAAAACAACGCCATAGGGATTAAGAGAGTTGAAAAGGCTGTGAAACAAGAAGATGACAGTAATACCAATTATTGCTGGTGTACAAACCAGATCCCCGAGAGTTTGAAAAAGTGACTGGAAGATCTGAAGATCAGAGAAAGAATCCAAGCAATCTAGACCAAAGCACCGTTAAAATCAGCTCGAATACTCAGAATTCTCGGATGTTTAACAGTCTTTAGCACATCAATTAAAACTGGTGAGAAAAACAAACGGATCATCTCATCTCAGCCAGACGACCAGTCCTAGTGGTACCCCCCCCAAAAGAGAACCTGTTGAATAGTGGACTTCGCCGTTCCGGCAGACCACAGAGTAAAGTTGAAAGAAAGCGAAATGGGAGATAAGTACTTTGACCTTGCTAGAGAACGAGAAAACTTCTCGAAAGGAAGCTCCGAGATAGAAATATCACCAGATGAATCAACACCGGTAGAAAAATACTCTGGATTTTTATTAACATGGACAAGGAAAGAAATCAGACAGATGAACAGAAAATGAATAAAATTGATGACGATGCAGGTCTTATATCCAAGAGATAAAATAGGCAGACACGATGTGTCAAGAAAAGAAAAAAAAGGAGAAGACTCGACAGCATTGAGGAGGCGTATATGCAACAATTCAACGATTCGTGAAATATACAAAAAGTGTTAAGAAAAACTAATTGCAGTTCCCAGTAACAGATATACCAAGAGAAGTAACTAAAAGACAAAGAGCAAAACAACAAAATCTAGAAAACAAACATCGGAAGAAAAACTACTGCATTCCTACTTCAAGTGACAAACTATGGATATTGCACATGAGATGACCAGCACGTGACTAAATAGGTAACCCTCAAGAGACAACCAGATCTCTTTTGATCCTAGCACAAAACAATGCCATAAGAACCTATTACGTCTAAGCAAAAATTGATAATACGAAAAAGTGTAGATTCGGTGGGGACAGAAATAAAACGGTTAAGAGGAGGTGTCCCCATGGTATAATGGTTAAAGTGCTGGACTGCGGAATCATTGTACGCGAGTTCGAACTCCAGTCGCGCTATTACGTTCACTTTCGACAAATACCATAGGGAAATGTATGAACCCCATTATCCTCCCATCTATGAGTTAAATAGTACCTTTTTTAAAATGATAGATTTGGCATTAAATAGCTGGAGGAGGTTGATGTGCCATTAAATAACAAGCAAATAAACAATAAACCGTTTAATCCTAAACAAAAAAAAAAGGAATGTAGCAAACTGGTACAAAAAATACAACACAAAGCATAACTGGGTTGGATAAGTGATCCCCTGGGAATTGTGCAAGGGAATAAAATTTGATAATACTGACAAATGGCAACCGCTGTAAAAAAAAGAGAACTTTAAAATTCTCTGGGTTTCTGAACTGTTTTGGTCACGTAATATACACGCTGGTGACAAGCACGTACCAAAATATTGCAAAACTTTTGACTCACCCTAGTTATATCACGGTCTTGAATTTACAAAGCCGTATATTTATCAGTTTCTTTTCAATTCAGTTTATTAATGCAAACCGCTCAAGCAGGCAACAAATATTTTTAAGCGTCAACTGTCGGCTACGAGAAGACACAGACGACCGCCTGTTTACAAGCGGGAAAAACAGACGCGGCAAAATTGGGAAGCTAGCGTAGAGTTGCCCGCACGCATGCGCACATCGTTGCCTGCACGCATGCGCACACCAATGCACATCTAAGTTTTCCGCCGTGGGTCCAGTTATGCGCAAGATCTGCCGCTTGTCGCTTGCTTCATGAAAATAAATAAAAAGACGTCTTAATTCGATTTTCGACATTTTTTAAAAATTCAATTATGGCAGACATGAAATAAGCTGTCGACACACAGATGCCGAACACGCCCGTTGTCAGTTTTAGAATTTTGGCAAACTTTCTCGATTCGAGCGACGATTTTATCACGGAGACAGAAAAAAAAAAGAAAAAAAAAGAAAATAAGAAATAAAAGTAAAATAAAAAAAAATTGAGAGAGCTAAGTTCTATCCCTCTTCAGCGCTTCTAAATTTCCTGAGTGCATTCGCTAATTTCATCATTTATTACCCATCTTGCCTGACATTAGAAACGACATGAAAACAAAAGACTTCGAAGAAAAAGTTTTCTTTTTATTTCTCTTATTTCGTTGCTTATTGCCTTGTTGTTATTATTATTATTACTACTATTTTTTTAAAAGTTTACATTCTTACATAACTGCGACAAAATTCGAAAGACAGATATCTCTTTCCGTTCCTTCAAGGGAAACCATTTTTTTTTCTTCTTCTTCTTCCCAGTGAACAATAAATAACCAATTATAAAATTTTATTTACTTCGTTTGTTTTAAAACAATTGTTATACATACGTTGCGATGCGTAAAAGTCAGTTTACGGGGCCTCAAAAAAAAATCCCAAAACAAACAAAAAACCCAAAACAAAACAAAAAAAAAAAAACTTAAAAAAAAATAACCGACGACGTAGATTTTTATCAATAATAAAACTTAGTTTTCAAGAACATGATTCAATCGCGATAAAATTTCGAGATCCTTGGTAAAAGTTCTTTCCTCTGCGGCGAACAAATAAACACGGATATTTCAGTTGTAAATGTGAATTTACCAGTTCCAAGTTTACAAGACATGTTTTGTCTTTTACAAAAGTTGAAACTCTTCTGACTTTCAGGGAGATATAACGATGAGCTCTGTGTTCTTCCCATGCAGCATTTACACGTAAACATATTTAGAAACTCAAATTACCCCCACTCCTCTAAAAAAATGTCGCGTTGTGCTTCGAGATTTTCCGGAGGATATAACGTATTTTTAGCGATATCTAAATGAAATTAGATGTGTTTTGTAGAATAAAGAAAATAACAAGCTTTTTTTTTCTTGTGTACAGTCTTTCTCATAAGTTTTGAACAAACAGTCAATTGTTTCGATTATTGTTTGATTGCTTTTAATGGCATGTCAACCAGTCTAGGAATATTTTCTACCTAGAATTTATAGAATCACGTTTATTGTACATTTTTAGGTACAAATTTGTGTTGTTATTTTTCGAGAGTCTTTTTTTTCCACAGTTATATGAAACCAAGTCGGCTGGGGCTGTAGAATGCACAGACTGCTTCCCTGCAGAGGGGTAAGACCCACTCAACGAGTGTCCTGTGCCCCTGTCGGCTGGGGCAGGAGAATACACCGACTGTTTCTCAGTAAAGAGGTAAGGCTCCCTCATAACGAGTGTACTAGATATGACATTTAATAATCTGATTCTAAGGACCCAGTAATACTGGAGCTTTGAGGAATGAAGAGTACCTGGTGGTAATTTACTAAGCTTTTTGCTTAGATGTAGCACAAGGCCGCATGAATTGGGCACCCAATGAGAATCGAACTCACTCGTGTAGGTTTGCTAGTCTACCTTGCTAACCATTACCCCACCCGAGGTGCCCTGGGAATGAAGAGTACCTCTTCATTGCCATCGCTTCTAGGTCTGCTTTTGCCTGGAGTATAAGCACCTGATAGGGTCCTATCTATGGGTCAAAAAGAACGGTTTGACATTTAAACTATATGTAAACAAATTACTAATGCTAAATTGAATTGCTTGAAATAAAACTGCTGGATCATTTAACTGTGTGTAAACAAATGACTGAGGTCTAATTGAATTGTTAGGGATATGTAGCAATACTTGGAACCATTTAAATTTGTTCACTTATGCTAAATTGAATTGTTTGAAATAGAACTGTTAGATCCTTTTGTTGTATAGTCATATTCTACAACTATACACATAAACATGCAGAATACATATTGACGCAATGAATAAAAGACGAGCGAAGACTTCTTTAAAAAAATATACCTCTCACTTTATTCGAAAGGTTTGCGTGTGAAAGGGAGCTGGAGACCGAACAGAACTGCAGTATATTGACGCCCACTCTTATGGCCATCTGCGTTGTGTCTTTCTCATTCTCCATGGCTGCTCAACCGGTGGCTTAGGGGCCCACTCTGCTGGCTTTCTCTACTGCTTCTCCAACTCACTGACTTCCTGTCTTCACCGAGTTATATAATAGTTCAATCGCCCTCTCAATATCTTTGGAATTGCATCTTTGATCGTCATCAAGCGGAAATAACTGTCATACAGTTCACAGGTCACTCTCTTCCGATGCATCAGTCTATGACTGTACCATGATATTTTACCTTGTGCCATATTGTCAGCCAAGCCCGCCTACGCGACTTCTTTCCATAACTGCCATCGGAATGTGTCACTTCCTTCCGGTGCATCACTTTGGAATGGCATGTTTGGCCGGGTCGAAGGTCAATATACAACACTTTAACTTGGTGTATCTAAAAATGTGTTAACAAATCATATATTTAACGTATATGTAAAAACAGGATTTAGCCTTAAATAACCAATAATTGATGATATGCCAGAAAACCAAACCAAACCAAACCAAACATTTATACAGTATCAAGTATTCTTATCTAATACAAATATTTTGCACACACTTGTATGGTTTCAGATATTCCAATCTATAAACGTTTTCTGGGGAGGGTCCCTCGTTGTTTGGTGGCGAACATGCAGGACGGCGACATCGTATTAGTGAGTTCAAACTCCAGTCGCGCTATTACGTTCACTTTCGGACGAATTCCCTTGGGAAAGATATGAACCCTTTCTATCACCCTAGCTAAACATTAAATAGTACCACTGCTGCTCTTAAATAAGGATGGCTTTAGCATTTAATACCCCTCGAAAGTCGATATATCATTAAATAAAGAAATCAAATCCCTCTAGACAAAATATGACTTTAGTGATTATTTCTATTTAATAATAGTCATTTTGTTTGCGCACTGTTATATTTGATTTCAAGTAACTAATAATCATAATAATCCTTATAATTAACAAATTATTTATAACTTCAAATAACTATTCTTAATTCAAATAATTAACAATTATATATTAAGAATTCTTATCTAATACAACTAATTTGCATACAGTTGAATGGTTTTCTCGTATTCCTACCAAATCATCATCATCATCATGTCGTGCCGCCAGCACGGATATCCCTGACCCTCTCTCGCCACTTCTCCCTATTATTCATCGTGTCTGGCAGGTCTTCAGGGTTACATCCTGTGTTCTCACATAGCTGCTGTATGTAAGTTCGAGCTGGTCGTCCTGTTTTTGCTTGGCCATATGTGGGGGTCCATAGGAGTACATTACTTATGAACTCGTCCTTGCTATGCCAGCAGTGTCCTGCGTGTCTGGTTCGTCTAACTTGTATAGTTTTCGTGATGGGAGGCAAGTGGCCGTATAGTTGGTGTCTTGTGGAGTGTTGTTTCTACCATATATTAATGATTATTTTCTTTTACTAATAATCATTTTTATTTAATAATAGTTATTTGTTTGTACACAGTTAGATAGTTTCAAGTAACTAATAATAATCCCAAGGAAACAGTTATTGCATTAAGTAACTATTCTTAAAATTAGATAATTCATAGTTACTCGTATATGGCATCAAGTCTTTCAAACGAACACGGAATAATTTTTAAAGATCTTTTTGACATATAGATGGGACCGTAAATGATACCATCAGTCCAGGTCAGAGTTAACTTTAGAGTAATGGCTTCTTTACACTCCCTAGTTCTCCAGATATAGAACCTCTCTTAGATGCAGTTTAGTGTCACACCTAGGACAACACATTTTTTTGGCGGGAAAGCTCTTCAACAGGGGATACAGTATTATTAGCCCTGTCTACTGGGTGGATTAATTGTTTGGTTTGGTTTGGTTTCATGGCACATCAACTATTATAGGTTATTATCGTCGTAGGAAATGGAGACGGCGACACGAGTTCAAATCCTGGACGGGACATTGCATTTCACATAGCACTAATACCCTTAGGAAAGGTATGAATCCAATTATTCTCCCTCCAGCTATGGGTAAATAGTAGGGCAGACTGTTTCAAACCTGTAAAACTCAAACCTGTAAAATTCAAACCTGTAAAACTCTGCTTAAAAATTGACCTTGTGTCATATCCTGCCCCAGCGGAGGGGTTAGTAAATACGATTATAGATTATTAATACCAAATCCATTTTTATACATATAAACAGTTCTATTTCAAACAATTCAGTTTATTATAAGTATAGGTTTTTGTTTACACACAATTGAATGTCAAAAATTCTATTTCAAATAATTCAGTTTAGCATATTTACACAGGTTCAATGTCAAAAAAAGTTCTATTTCAAACAATTCACTTTAGCATAAGTGCACAGGTTCAATGTTAGAAACAGCTCTATTTCAAACAATTCACTTTAGCATAAGTAAACTGTTTCGTTCTACTTGACCCATTGATAGGACCCTATCAGGTGCTACTATTCCAGGCAAGAGTGAACCCGGGAGCGATTGCAAAGAAGGGGTACTCCGCATTCCTCAAAACTCCAGCATTACTGGAGCCTCACTCTCAGATTGTTTAGTGCCATGTCCAGGACACTCGTGGAGAGTCTTACCCTTTGCAGAGAAGAAGTTGGTAGTGTTCGCCAATGGCCCGAGAGACCTGGGTTCAATCCCAGGTCGAGTCATACCAAAGACTCAAAAAATGGTACTTGATGCCCCTTTGCTTAACACTCAGCATTATAAGGTACGTATCAAAGGTAAAGTGGAGCAATCCAGGGAAAGGGGTAGCACCCTCCCCTACACTTTGGTGTAGTAGCTATTGAAAAGGGAACCCTCGGGTCGCCCTCGACTACGATCGCCAACCACTTACAGCTCCTGCCCACTCGGTAAGGATTAATTGTTTGGTTTGGAGAGTTAAAAACGAATATTATGTTTGAAAAACTAATCAATATCAGAATTCAAGTATTTTAATTTTTAGAAATATTGTCCATGTAATAAAAATACATAGAATTTCTGTAATATAATCATATTTACCCAACCCCTCCGCTCGGGCAGGATATGACACAAGGTCAATTGTGAAGCGGAATTTAACAGGTTTGAATTCAGAGTTTTCCTTCTCCTAGACTAGTTGCCTCACCAAGGCTGAAGAACCTAGTCTATCCTACTATTCACCCATTGCTGGAGGGAGAATAATTGGATTCATACCTTTCCCAGGAGTATTAGTGCTATGTGAAATGCAATCAGTCTTGTCCAGGATTTGAACTCGTGTCGCCGTGTCCAATTCCTGCGATGATAACCATTACACCACGGGCACCTCTTTACACTACGGGCACCTCTTTCTGTAATATAATGGCCGAGGGATTTCGTTTTATATATCTTGCCTTTCGGTTTAGTTAGGCTGAGAACCTTTCGCTTAGGGTTAGTTAGGTGCAACATGAGCGCAGGTGTTCACGCGCACGCGCAGGGAGGATGTGTCATTCAGAGATGTCAAAATAAAAATCCCAGATAGGAATTATGACCGGGGAATGTAATGACGTCATGCATCGGAAGCGTGCGTGGAGGATTTTTGGGATTTGAAAAAAGTCAGTTAGTTGAGTTCCTGCGTCCAAACAGAAAGTTGAGTTCCTGCCTCAGAAGAAGAAGGTTGACTTTCGGAGCTCGCTGAGGCCTTGCGGCGGGTACCTCACGTGATGCGGGGTGGGCCGATGGAAAAGTCAGCATAGAAAGATTGTGTATTCTCTCCTTATGTCGAAAAACCTTTTAACTCAAAGGTAATAAAAAGTTTCGTACCTGAACTAAGAGGTCGTAAGTGTTTTTCGTGTTTCAGTTTGGTTTGGTTTCTTTGTTTAATGGCATATCAACCTTTGTTAGTTATTAAATGCCAAAGCCATTTTCCTAGAAGAACAGTAGTGGTACAATTTAATCCATAGCTGGGAGGATAAGGGTGTTCATACCTTTCCCAAGGGTATTTGTCTATTTTCATATATCTGATTTTCATAATTTATAAATTGTAAACAATATTTTTTCTTCATTTTGATGGTGGTCTTATATTTTTGTACAGGAGTGTGAGTATATCTATCTATCTATCTATCTATCTTGGTCTATACATATCTATCTATCTATCTATCTATCTATCTTCTTTTGGTTTGACCTTGCGTTGCTGATTGATTATTTTCAAACTGTATGAATGTTTTTGATCTTTTCTCTCTTTATTGAATTTTTCCCCCCTGATGTTAATTTGTCCAATATTTCTTTATTTACAAATCATATCATCTGTTTTTTTTCATATCGCCAGTTATAGTATAGGTATAAAAACAAAAAATTAAAAAATAATCTATGATATATATACAGACTCATTGGCCTAGTGGGTACAGTGTTCGCCGAATGGCCCGCGAGATCAGCGTTCAATCCCAGGTCGAGTCATACCAAGGACTCAAAAATGGTACTTGATACCTTCTTGCGTAACATTCAGCATTATAAGGCACGTATCAAGGGTAAAGTGGATAAATCCAGGGAAAGGAGTAGCTCTCTCTTTTACGCCTCGGTGTAGTTGCTTTTGAAAATGGAGCCTTCGGGTTACCCTCGACTACGATCGCCAACTTTATTTTTATATGTATATATAATCTGAAACAAGGTCATAATCCTTGGAGCCACGGTGAGGATTGAACCCACTGCGAACTTTTCTCCTTGACTTTCATTCCTTCAGCATTTCTTCTCTCTTTTTTACCCTTGCTTATTATTACTTGTTTATCATTTCATTGTCTTTTTTTCGCTAAAATTTGTTCATAGTTTTTTTAAAAATTTCTTTATTATTATTCTCTATTTTTCGTGTGTCACTGCTGATTATCATTCTTCTCTATTTTTCTCTTTCATTCGGGTCATTATTATTGTTTCTATATTATTCCTTCATTTTCCTTCCTTGCTATCACTACAACTTTTCATTCTTTCATTTTCTTCATAGTATATTTTCATTTGATCTGTTCATTATTTTTCTTCTTTCCTTTTTTCTTTCTTCTTTAATCTTCATTTCTCTTTTCATTTTGTTTTTCATTCTGTTTTGATTATCATTTCTTTTTATCATTCATAATTTTCCTGTTTTTTTTCCTTCTTAATTATTCTTTTGTTTTAGTCCTGTGACTGTCATTCTTTATTGATCATTCTGTTTCTTTGGCCTTTTTTTTATTAACTCTTCTTCATTTTTTAATTCTTCTTCATTTTTTTAATAACTCTTCTTCATTATTTCTCATATTTATTCTTCTGTCTTTCTTTTAGCTTATCTTACTTGTTTTTTTTTCAGTTATATCTTCTCTCTCTCTTTCTTTCTTTCTTTCTCTTTCTCTCTTTCTTTCTCTCTTTCTTTCTTTCTTTTTCTCTCTCTTTCTTTCTTTCTTTCTCTCCCTTTCTCTCTCTCCCTTTCTCTATCTCTTTCTTTCTTTCTCTCTCTCTTTCTTTCTCTCTCTCACTTTCTTTCTCTGTCCTCTCTCTCTCTTTCTTTCTCTCTCTCTCACTTTCTTTCTCTGTCCTCTCTCTCTTTCTCTCTCTCTCTCTCTCTCTCTCTATATATATATATATATATATATATGATGAGTTCCTGACTGTCTTTCCTTATTGATCCTCTTGCTTTTTTGTATATGATCTTTTTCTCATTCTTTATTTATTCCTATGTTTTCACCCGATTTTTTTCTGTTTTTGTTGCTCCATTTTTATAGTTGTGTCTCTGTCTATTTTTGTCTCTTTCTTTTTCATATCTTCTCCCCTTGGGATCATTTCTTTCCTCATTCTTCTCTTTTTCTCTCTTTTTGAACCCTTTTTCTTTTTTTTCATTCTTATTTTTCTTGTATTTATTTCTTCTCCAATGGCAAATACTTTTTCGACCAAATTCTACATCACCCAATGGACTCACACAGCGCCAAGGCAATTTTCGCGCCAAATTAAGCAGCGAGTGTGCTCTGAAAGGCGGGAAAACTCGCGGACACTTTGTCCTCTTGATGACGGCAAAAGGCTTTGGGGTTGCCGGGCTGGCCATTGAAGCGTACCAAGCCAACTGGCTTCTTTTTGGTCGATGAAGTGTATGAAGCCGGTAGAGGTAGGGGATCGCGGCGGAGAGAGTAAAAGGAATTCTTAATTCTTTTTATTCTTACTTAAAATTATTCCATGGAACTTGCATCGCCAAAAGAGGAATTTCAAAGAGCAGTACGGCTATTGTCGCTCTAAAAGCCTTGACATAAGTCTCATCACTGGCAAGTCACGATCTTTAACAAAAAGATATTTACCAAGGCTACATCCGTGGAGATCCCAGCCAGTATCACACAGGCTAGAGAAGCGAAATGGTGGCGAGTTGTGTCTGTTTGTTATCGCTCTGTATTAGACAATCTAATGGTAAATAAAAAAAAAAAAGAAAAAATTGGCAACCGTAGTTTGATTTGCCAGGGTCGTGAAAGTGACGAATCACATTGGATTGTGAGATGCTGAACTTGCTTGATACTCTTCGAGTGCCACTCACTGGATTTGCCTAGGTCGTGAAAGTGATGAACCACACTGAATTGTGAGATGCTGAACTTGCCTGATACTCTCCAAGATCCATTCACTGGATTTGCCGGGGTCGTGAAAGTAACGAATCACACTGGATTGTGAGATGCTGAACATGCCTGATACTCTCCAAGATCCATTGACTGGATTTGCCGGGGTCGTGAAAGTGACGAACCACACTGGACTGTGAGATGCTGAACTTGCCAGATACTCTTCGAGTGCCACTCACTGGATTTGCCTAGGTCGTGAAAGTGATGAACCACACTTAATTGTGAGATGCTGAACTTGCCAGATACTCTTTCGAGAGCACAGACACGGAATCAACGGTTTTAGGTGCTTCTGATCTTAACTGATCGTCGCGGTACTTGCAACCTGAGCAACATTTTTTCAGTCACCTACTTTTGGACTGTGCCCAACTACCCCTTCACCTTTCGAACAACAAAAGATTTTGGTTGTTTCTGCGGTGTTATGGATCTGTTCGAACACGTAACGCTAAAGTACCCGAATTAGACTACGTTGTACGTTAATCTGTGTAACATTCAAATTATACTCGGAGTGAAGGAATGCACAACGTGTCAGCGCACCAACTACCTCAGTACTAACAATCACAGCGGATACCACAGACGGCTTGAACTGTTTCAATCACGGGCTATATGTGTCGTAAACAAGCAAGACCAAACAGCATAATGGTCATAATAAAATGTACACTCAGTTGAGGAAACTAGCACAATTATACAGGTTGTCAAATTTAAACAAGGCAGGTAACTCTTACAATACTGTGTCACGTCTCTCTCTCTCTCTCTCTCTCTCTCTCTCTATCTATCTATCTATCTGTTTATATATATATATATATACCATTATTATTATTATTATTATTATTATTATTATTTCAGTTATATATATATATATATACAAATTTCATTAAACATAATAGACATTTTATTTCTACATATTTTCTTCTGGATCCGTTCGAATTCCTGTATTACTTTTATCGTATTCGGGGGGATTTGATTTACGTATTGTCCATAGTTGTATGTATCCCGAGTACTTTCTGCCCGACTTTGGGCCATCATCAGGGGAGGATCTATTACAAAAGTGATGTAACTTTTGTTTTTGCATATTACTACTATGTAAGAGCGTCTTTACCGTTGTGTGTGTATGATGTATATATTTCGGTATATATAATCATACATGCTTTTAACATTATATATATATATATGTGTGTGGTGCATATATATATATATATATATATATATGCACGTATAATTTATGGACAGCGATAAACACTTATATATGTGTGTGTACATCTGTGAGTTTGTTTATCTCTGTCCGTCTGTCTGTCAGTGTTTGTCTGTGTGTGTGCATTACTACTATTGTCCTCATTATAAAACTTATATATATATATATATATATGTATATAGATGTATAATGTAAAGAACAATACATAAATCAATTCCCCCCGAATACGATAAAAGTAATACGGGAATTCGAACGGATCCAGAAGAAAATATGTAGACATAAAATGTCTATTATGTTTAATGAAATTTGTATTAACGAAGAAATGCTGTCAATATATATATATATATATATATATATATATATATACCATTATTATTATTATTATTATTTCAGTTTTTCAGCGTTAGCTGGTGGTCTCCCGCTGGAGTCTGAGCGGTTGCATGTCTCCTCAAGTCTCCAGGACTCTTGTCAGTATTCTTGCCGATCTCAACAATGCTGTAGTTTGGATGGTATTGATTCAACCTCTAATTTTCAACTCTTCCAGGTCCCTTTCAAAGCCTTTGGGGACCGTTCCATGTTCGCCAATTATAACTGTTGTCACCGTTACCTTCATGTTCCCTAGCAGTCTTAGTTGTCGGGCAATGTCCAAGTATTTATCTCTCTTTTCGTTTTCCGTGATTTTCTCCCCCTGGTCTGCTGCAACAGCAAAGTCCACAATACGCCAGGTTCTCTGAATCCTTTATTATCACTAGGTCAGGTCTTCTAGCCGGGATTAGAGGATCTGTTTATATCACAAAATCTCAGGTGCCTGTGGTGAAATGGTTATCGCCGTAGGAAATGAACACGGCGACTCGAGTTCAAATCCTGGACGAGAATGATTCCATTTCACATAGCACTAATACCCTTGGGAAAGGTATGAATCCAATAATTCTCCCTCCAGCTATGGGTAAATAGTAGGACAGACTGTGTTCTTCAGCCTTGGTGAGGCAACTCGTCTAGGAGAAGGAAAACTCTGAATTCAAACCTGTTAAACTCCGCTTAAAAATTGACCTTGTGTCATATCCTGCCCGAGCGGAGGGGTTGGTAAATAGGATATCACAAAATCTCAGGGAATCATATACGTCTTATTCTTTAGGATAGATTCTGGTTTGTGCATATACAATTTGGTTTTAAGATCAATTTCAATTTCTGGCTAAATTTCCAGTCATGTTTAGTCTTATACTCTTTTAATGCTTGTTTGGTATGTTCCCCTATTATATGATTAATGTTTTCGTCTCAATCAGCACATAACATACATTTACTATTCTGTTGAATATCAACGCTTTTCGCTTTATGGGGGTTTTCAACACCAGCGTTAGCTGATGGTTTTTCCACTGGAGTTTCAGTGACAGCAAGTCTCTAGGACTCTTCACAGTATTCCGGCTGATCTCAACAATGCTGTAGTTTGAATAGTTTCCTCTCGTCCTCTTATTTACAAGTCCTCCAGTCCCTGTACTACTCCTTTGGTGACTGTACTAAGCACCAATTACAATTGATATCACCGTCACTTTCATGTTCCATAGATTTTACAGTTCCCTAGCACGGTCTTGGTACTTATTTCTCTTTTTGTTTTCTTTCAGCTTTACTCTGTGGTCTGGCGGGACGTCCACGTTCACTATTCGGCAGGTTGTCTTTTTTTTTTTTTTTTTTTGGTCGACTAACACCAGATTTGGTTTTCTAGCCGAGATTAGATAATCCGTTTGTATCTCGAAATCCCAATGAATTTATTATTATTATTATTATTTATGCTTTTTTTTGCTGGTTTTAACTGATGAGCTCAAGACTTTTTGACTAATCCAAGTGTTCTAAGTATTCGAGCTGATTTTAACAATGCTGAGTTCTAGATTGGTTCGATTCTTGTTCTCATGTTCAGTTCTCCCTGTCACGTTTTCAAACTCACGGGGACCTTTCCAAGTGCATCAGCAAAAATTGCTATCACTGTCATCTTCTTGTTTCACTACCTTTTCAACTCTCTGGCTTGAATGGATTGAAACAAACACAAAGATTTGGATAAAATTCTTTAAATGTGAATTTAGATATTCTATTCAAAGTTATTCGGATTAAACAAGATCGGATAATAAACCTTTTTCTTTATTTAACCTTTGTAAATAGTAGGGCAGACTGTATTCTTTAAATTTGTTATGGCATCCGATTAGCAGACGCACAACTCTGAATTCAAACCAGTTAAACTCCACTTAACAATTGACCCTGTATTACATCCTGCTTACGCGAAGAGGTTGGGTGAATACATACGCACACGAACAAGACATGCAGGACACTGCTGCAGAAGTAAGGACGATCTTGTAAGCGACATTCTCCTATGGACCCTTTCACACAGACGTGCGAGTGTTGGCCGACCCACAAGAATTTACGAGGGTGTCCTCGTGGCATAATGGTTAAAACGATGGAATGCGGAATCGTAGTAAGCGAGTTCGTACTCCAGTCACGCTATTCCGTTAACTTTCGGGCAAATACCCTTGGGAAAGGTATGAACCCCTATATCCTCCCAGCTATGGGTTAAATAGTACCACTACTGTTCTTCTAGGAGAATAGCTTTGGCATTAAATAACCTACAAAGGTTGATATGCCATTAAACAAGGAAACCAAGCCAAACAGGAATTTACCTACAACAGCTCTGTACGT
>OY757943.1:9091116-9146116 GCA_963585895.1 Sepioteuthis lessoniana
GGCATATCAACCCATGAGGGTTATTTAATGCCAAATCCTGTTTTTACGTATATTTAATTTGTAAGCAGTCGGTTATTATTTTTAAACGAGCCGTCAGAGGTCATTTCTTTGCCCATAGTTAAATGGTTCAAGTATATCTATGTAAAATTAATATTAGTATTTATCAAGTATTTATATCAAATACAAATAATTTTAACACAGCAAAAAACTAATAATAATAATAGTAAATGATTGAACACTTCTACTTGGCACATTGATCGGACCCCTACAGGTACAAGCGCTTTTGGCTTGAGTGGAGTAAGGAGTAATGGCAAATGAAGAGGCACTCATCGTTCCCCAAAGTTCTAGGACAGGAACCTCACCATCAGGTAGTTTGCCCAGTCGGCTGGGGCTGTAGAATACACTGACTGCTTCTCTGCAGAGGGGTAAGACCCCCCCCCAATGAGTGTGCTGGATATGACACTAAACAATCTGATGGTGAGGTTCCAGCAATGCTGGAGCTTTGGGGAATGCAGAGTACCCCTTCATTGCCATTGCTCCCAGGTCCACTCTGGCCCGGAGTGGTAGCACCTGATAGGGCCCTATCTATGGGTTAAATAGAACTAACAGCATACTTATGCTAAAATGAATTGTTCGAGTAAACTGAATAGCTTTAAATAGAAACGTTTTTGACAATTAAACCGTACTTATACTTAAACTGGGTGCTTATGCTTAACTGAATTATTTCAAATAGAACTGTTTTTCGACATTAAAACTGTATTTACACTTAACCGAATTGTTACATATAACTGCTTGAATAGTTTGAAATGGAAATGTTTTTGACAATTAAACTGTGTAGTTATGCTAAACTGAACTGTTTTCAATAGAACAGATTATTTACATAAAACTGGATTTGGCGTTGAATAACCTACAAAGGTTGATATGCCATAAAACCCAAACCAAACCAAACCAAACCAAACCAGAAAAGGTAATGTAGAGCCATAAAGAGAACATAGTAATAAAAGAAAACAAAATTAAGAAAGAGGGTGGAGAGAAAGATGTGGGAAAATTAAAAGACAGAAAGAATGGAAAATAAAACTGAAGTTGCCATAGAAACAAACAAACCAACAGACAAACAAACCAACAGACAAACAAACCAAAAAGTCAGAGAGAAAGAAAAACTTTAATGAAAATAAACGTTGAAAGAATGCAAAGACAGCAAAAAAAAAAAAAGAGAAAGGTCATAAAGAGAAAAAAGAAAGAAAGAAAGAAAGAAAGAAGGAATTTAAAAAAAAAAATTGGCAGTAAAAGAAAGAAAGAAAGAAAGAAAGAAAGAAATTAAAAAAAAAATTGGCAGTAAAAGAAAGAAAGGAAGAAAGATAGAATTTAAAAAAAAAAATGGCAATAAAAGAAAGAAAGAAAGAAAGAAATATTAAAAAAAAATTGGCAGTAAAAGAAAGAAAGAAAGAAAGAAAGAAAGAAAGAAATTTTCAAAAAATTTGGCAGCAGAAGAAAGAAAGAAAAGAAGAAAGAATTTTCTTTTAAAAATTGGCCGTAAAAGAAAGAAAGAAAGAAAGAAAGAAAGAAAGAAATATTTTAAAAAATTGGCAGTAAAAGAAAGAAAGGAAGAAAGAAAGAATTTAAAAAAAGAATTGGCAGTAAAAGAAAGAAAGGAAGAAAGAAAGAAATTAAAAAAAAAATTGGCAGTAAAAGGAAGAAAAAAAGAAAGAAAGAAAGAATTAAAAAAAATTGCCTGTAAAAAAAGGAAAGGAAGGAAGAGAGAGATTTTTTAAAAATTTGTCAGTAAAAAATAGAAAGAAAGAAAGAAAGAAAGAAAGAAAGAATTTTTTTAATAATTTGGCAGTAAAAGAAAGAAAGAAAGAAAGAGTGAAAGAAAGAATTTTTTAAAAAATTTGCCAGTAAAAGAAAGAAAGGAAGAAAGAAAGAAATTTTGAAAAAATTTGGCAGTAAAAGAAAGAAAGAAAGGAAGAAAGAATTTAAAAAAAAATTTTGGCAGTAAAAGAAAGAAAGAAAGAAAGAAAGAAAGAAATATTTTTAAAAAAATTGCCAGTAAAAGAAAGAAAGGAAGAAAGAAAGAAATTTTTTAAAAATTTGGCAGCAGAAGAAAGAAAGAAAAGAAGAAAGAATTTTCTTTTAAAAATTGGCCGTAAAAGAAAGAAAGAAAGAAAGAAAGAAAGAAAGAAAGAAATATTTAAAAAAATTGGCAGTAAAAGAAAGAAAGGAAGAAAGAAATTTTTTAAAAAATTGGCAGTAAAAGAAAGAAAGGAAGAAAGAAAGAATTTTTTTTAAAAAAATTGGCAGTAAAAGAAAGAAAGAAAGAAAGAAAGAAAGAAAAAAAGAAAGAAAGAAAAAAGTAATTAATGCAGATGGAAAGAAAACTTAGCGGAAAGAAAGAAAAAACGTGAGAAGAGATAGCAGCATGCAAGGCCCGGGAGACCGGAGTTCAATCCCAGTTAGAGTCATTCTAAAGACTAAAAAAATGGTACTTGATACCTCCTTGCTTAACACCCAACATTATAAGGAAAAAGCTTGACGGCAACTACTCAAGAATTTAGCGAGCATTATTGAACAAGTCCTGAAGGCAGCACCCAACAAAGCAGCAGCAGCTGTACGGCCACTTACCACCTATCAAGAAAACTATCCAAGTGGGAAGAACCAGAAATGCAGGACACTGCTGGAGAAGTAGAGATGAACTCATAAGTGACGTACTCCAGTGGACACCCTCACATGGACGAGTAAAGGCAGAACGTCCAGCTTGGACCTACGTGGTGTAGTCGTTATCGTCGTAGGAAATGAACACGGCGACTCAAGTTCAAATCCTGGACGAGACTGATTGCATTTCACATAGCACTAATACCCTTGGGAAAGGTATGAATCCAAAATATTCTCCCTCCAGCTATGGGTAAATAGTAGGACAGACTAGGTTCTTCAGCCTTGGTGAGGCAACTAGTCTAGGAGAAGGAAAACTCTGAATTGAAACCTGTTAAACTCCGCTTAAAAATTGACCTTGTGTCATATCCTGCCCGAGCGGAGGGGTTGGGTAAATAGTACCTACATACAACAGCTCTGTGCCGATACAGGATGTAGCCTTGAAGACCTGCCGGAAGGGATAGACGAGAGAGAGGAGTGGCTGGAGAGGGTCAGGGAGATCTGTGCTGATGGCGCGACATGATGATGATGATGATGATAAAGGGTAAAGTGGAACAATCCATAGAAAGGAGTATCGCCATCCCCTCCATTCCTGTGTTGTAAACATTGAAAAGAAGCTTTCGAGTCGTCCTCTACTACGATCGGCCAACTTTATTTATATGTAGATAAATAGATAGTTTGATAAATAAGAGTATTTATTAAATTCCTTCAACACGAACAGAGGATGTTACGAGGATCATTAAATAAGTTTCCAGACTTTTTTTCGTATGGGCACTTTTATTGATAGTACATACATGAAACTCTAGTCCCCTTCGAAGTAATCTCCTCCGGCTGCAATGCACTTGTTGTACGGTCCCAACAAATTCTAGAAGTCCTCTTGTGTGAGCGTGTCAATGACCTTCGTCACAGCCTCTTTCATCTCCCCAGTTGTCTCATAACGACAGCCTCTGCGCTTAGGGAATAAGCAAAAGTCACAGGGAGCAAGGTCTGGACTATAGCGAGGCTGAGGAACTATCTTGATGCCCATCTTGGTCAAATAGTCTGTGACAAGGATGGAGTTGTGGACTGGTGCATTGTCCTGGTAGAAATGCCACTGACCCCATTTGAAGAGTGCTGGCCTCTTCCGACAGAATCTCTTTCTGAACTCCCTTAAAACCTCAACATACTAACCCTAACGCTTTGGCTATTCAACTCTGGTGTTCTGATTTCCTTACTCCTCCCACATATCTCATCATCCCTCACAGACTCCTTGCCTTCCTTAAATCTCTTATGCCACTCAAAAACTGATGCTCGATTAATGCAAGATGGTCTGAAGCATTCCATACGTTTCTGTGGCCTTTTTTCCAAGTTTAAAACAGAATTTTGTTGCATATCGTTTTTCTAAAGTGTCCTCACGTCCAGATTGCATTTTTGAAATTCACCAGCTGTGACAATCAGGCCCTAGTAGGGTGTATTCCAATTGCTTCTGTCGCTGTTCATTTGAACGTGCAATCATAAAAATTGGTCAGTCATCTGATAAGATGTATAGCAATAACATACTGAATTTTCAAGAATCTACGACAATTTTAACTGCCTGTACAAAAAAGTCCGGAAACTTATTGAATGCACCATGTAGATAAGATCTACTTTTAAGCGGAATTTAACATATTTTGATACGAGGTTTTTCTTCTTCTAGATCGTTTGCCTTGCCACGTTTAAAAAACCCACTCTGCCTGACTATTTACTCATAGATTGAAGAAGAAGAATTGGACTCATACCTTTACCAAGTGTATTAGCGCTTTCTGAAATCCAAATTTCGTCCAGGATTTGAACTCGGATCGGCGGGTCCATTTTCTATGACGATAACCATTACTCTACGAACGTTTCCTACAGTGTTTGTGCGTGTGTGTCTTTATGTATGTGTGTTGTATGTGTGTGCGTACATATCTATTAAAAATAAAGGACCAAAGAAATAAATTCTTGGACCTTGCTTGAGAGATGAAAAAGTTTTAGAACACTCGTATAAATACCAATCTTGGAGCTCTTGGAACAATCCCAAAGGACCTGGAAAAGAGACTTTAAGAACTTGTGATTCGGAGAATTGAAACTGTCAAGATCGTAGTATTCCTGAGATAAGACCGGCTGAATGGTCTAGTGGGTAGAGAGTTCGCTACAGGTCCAGGAGACATGCGTTCAATCCTAGGTCGCGTCATACCAAAGACTTTAAAAATGGTACTTGTTTCCTTCTTGCTTAGCACTTAGCTATATAAAGTACGTATCAAGGGTAAAGTGGAGTAATCCAGGGAAAGGAGTTTCGCACTCCCCTACACCTCGGTGAAGTAGCTATAGAAAAGGGAACCTTCGGGTCGCCCTCAACTAAGGTCACCAATTTTACTAACTTATTCCTGAGATCAGTGAAACTACTCAGAAGAGTCCTGATGAGTTGATGAGACTTTTTATCAATCAGAACACCGTAAAGGCCTTTTAATACTTTTTTTCATGTCTAACTTAATAAATATTCATAACATTGTTTTATTAGTCGCTGCCTCCCACCAGACAGGACTTGACACAAGGTCAATGAACCGAAGGCCGATTATAGTGGGGATTTAGGGAGGGGAAGGTCGGGTACGAGTCGAGGCTCGAACACTGCTGGTCTATACTGCTCATTGGCCCACTAAGTGCAATGTGGGTCTAATGAGCCAAGCAGTTTCACGAACCCAAATCTGGGCCCGGGCAGGGATACCGGGTTATAGCTTGAACTAGAAATCAAGGTCTAGTGCTATACATAGGGGACAAAGGTGTCAATATTGCAGCTCGCCCACCGAAGCTGGGGGCCTTTCGGTTTCGAATCTACCATTGATTTCGATACCCCATCCGGCACGAATGCTAGACGGCCCAGCCAAGGCCGGCGAAGTATGAGTTGATTCATAACATTGTTTCATCACGTCATAGATTGTTTAAAGATTATTGGACAATAAGGATTTAAAACAATTTGGTTTAGATAATTTGCATTATTCGTAATATGGAGATTAGGATTAACTACATAACTCGAAAGAAGAATAAAACTTGATCTACTTCACAATTTTTAAATAATTTTTTGAATTTTTAATTATGATAGACATTTAAAAAAAAATATTTTTCCTTGAAATTGAAATTTACTGTCAAGACAGATTTCGAAAATTAAGACTGTTTTCCAAGTGGATATTTTTGCTTATAGAGAAATATATTTTTGGGACAATTTACCATATCTGATAAAAAAACAGCATTACTGTAAAAAAATTCTAAGATTGAATTGGATTATTTCAGAAATAATGCTAAGAAAAAAATAATCTAAGAGGGTATTTTTGGGAACTAACCGATGAATTACTTAACGAAATTGATACTGTATATAGATATTGTATCAATATTGTATAGGTTCTGTTCGAAGAGTCTCCTTTTTTAATTATTCTAAAAGGTTTATGTGAAAGGATAGTAAAAAGGGTAGATGTCTAAGGAGGAATTACAAACAAATAAACAAACAAACAAACAAACAAACAACAACAACAACAATAACAACAATGATAAAACTCGTAAGGAGGAGAATACCATACGACCAAACGGTATATACACAACCCAGAATCTGTCCTGGAGAATGACACACACAAACTCCCCGGGGATTTTTAGATAAAAACAGATCACCCAATTTCGGCCAGACGACCAGATCTTAAAATAATCAACAAAAAAGAGAGAACTTGCAGAATTGTCGACTTTGCTGTCCCAGCAGACTACAGAGTAAAATTGAATGAACACAAAAAGTGGTATAAGTACCTAGACCTTGCAAGGGAATTAAAAAAAAAACCCTGTGAAACATGAAAATGACGATTACACCAATTGTAATTGGTGCTCATCAAAGGATTGGTACAAGGATTACAAGTCTTGGAAATAACAGGACGGGTGGAGACTGTCCAAACTACAGCATAATTGAGATCATCCAGAATACTGAAAAGAGTTCAAGAGACTTGAGGAGACTTGCTGTCACTCAATCTCCAGTGTAAGACCTTCCGCTGACGCTTATGTGGAAAACTCTCAAGGAGTAGAGTAATAATAATAATAATAATAGTGATAGTGATAATAATAATAATAATAATAGTAATGATAATAATAATAACAGTAATAATAATAATAATAATAATATCGTGCTGGCAGCACGGATATCCCTGACCCTCTCTCGCCACTCCTCCCTATCGTTCATCGCCCTAGGTAGGTCTTCAGGACAACAACCTGTATCCTCACATAGCTGCTGAATGTACGTTCGAGCTGGTCGTCCTGCTTTTGCGCGGCCATGTGTGGGGATCCATAAGAGTACATCTCTTATGAGTTCATCTCTACTTCTCCAGCAATGTCCTGCATGTCTGGTTCGTCTAACTTGAATAGTTTTCGTGATAGGGGGCAGGTGGCCGTACAGTTGGTGTCTTGTGGGGTGTTGCTGCCAGGACTTGTTCAGGATTGCACGCAGCATTCTTGTGTAATTGCCATCTAGTTTCTTCTCCAGCCGTTTTGTTAGCGTCCATGTAGTGCATCCATATAGCAGTATCGATAATAATAATAATAACAGTAATAATAATAATAGTCACTCAAAGTCCAGTGTCCAGTGAAAGACCATCTTCCAAAACTGATGTGAAAAACTCTTGAGGGGTAAATAATGATAATAATAATAATTGAGGAGACTTGCTGTCACTCAAATTCCAGTGTCCAGACTCGCGTAAACTCCTATGGGACTTTAACATACAAACGGATCACCTAATCCCGGCCAGAAGACCAGACCTCATAATAATCAACAACAAAAAAAAAAAAAAGAGAATCTGCAAAATTGTTGACTTTGCTATCCCGGCGGACCACAGAATAAATCTGAAGGAAAGTGAAAAGAAGGATAAGTACCTCGACCTTGCTAGAGAATTGAAAAAGCTGTAGAACATGAAAGTAACAATTGTGCCAATTGTGATGGGTGCGTCAGGCACAATAACAAAAGGATTATTAAAAGGCCTGGAGGATTTGGAAGTTGGCGGACGGGTAGAGACTATCCAAACGACAGCATTGCTAAGAACGGCGAATCCTGAGATGAGTCCTGGAGTCTTGAGGAGACTCGCAGTCACTCAAACTCCAGTGAAAAACCATCAGCTAACACTGACGTAAAAAAAACTCTAAAGGAGTAAATAATAATAATAATAATAATAATAATAATAATGATAATTTAGACCAGTATATGCAAATATAACCAAAGGTAACTGAACACTACTGAACATAGATAGAAATTTATTCATTTCTTTCAGCGTAATTCGGTGTAACTTTTTAATTTAATTTCAATAAGGTTTTTTTTTTCTAAACGAATAGATGAAGTGAAATGGCCGCGAAGTATTTTTCAAACTTAATCTTTTGATACACTAGAAATTTTAATTTTGTTTTTGTGAATAATTCAATTAAAGAGAAATAAAATACTTAAAAAACAACCCTACTTACCTTGTATCGTATTTATTTAGATTACACGCTTCATTGCAAATAGATTTAAAAATAAATAATGTTACCGTGAAATTATTTCAACTTCAACCTATATTTAGTTAATTTTATTAATTTTACAACTAAAATTCATATACATATATGCGTGTGTGTGCGCGCGTGTGTGAGTCCATAAAGGAATAATAATAATAATAATACACCTAATCCCGGCCAGAAGACAAGACTTAATAATAATCAACAAAAAGAAAAAAAAAAGAAAAGAGAACTTGCAAAATAGTCGACTTTGCAGTCTCGGCTGACCACAGAATAAAACTGAAAGAATGTGAAAAGAAGGATAAGTACCTCGACCTTGCTAGAGAATTGAAAAAAACTGAGAGACATGCAGGTGACAATTATACCAATTGTAATTGGTGCGTCTGGAACCGTAACTGAAGGATTATTAAAGGGACTGGAGGACTTGGAAGTTGTCGGACGAGTGGAGATCATCCAAACCAAAGCATTGTTGAGAACGGCCAGAATACTAAGAAGAGTCCTGGAGACTTGAGAAGACTTGCTGTCACTCAGATTCTAGTGAAAAACCATCGGCTAACGCTGATGTGAAAAGCTCTAATGAGTGAATAATAATAATAGTAATAATAATAATAATAATAATAATAATAATAATAAGAAGAAGAAGAAGAAGAAGAAGAAGAAGAGGAGGTAAAAGATCTATATGGATAGTACATGACTTGACGATGATATGGCTTAGTTTCGGAAACCAAAAGAGAGAAAGAAAGTGGTTAATTATGATAATAATAACAATGACTGACCACAGAGAAAAATCTAAGAAATCAAAAAGACAAATACTTGAATTTTAGCAGAGAACTGGAAAAAGCTATGGAACATGAAAGCGTTGCTGGTACTAATTATAGGTGGCGCATTTGGAATGATTCCCCATGGTTTTAAAAGAAGACAGAAAGATCTCGAAATGAACAGATAATCAAATAAATTAATAGATAATGATAATGTCAAACTGCTAGCACAGATCTCCTTGACCCTCTCTCACCACTCGTCCCTATCGTCCATCACTCCCAAAAGGTCTTCCAGACTACATCCTGTATCGGCACAGAGCTGTTGTATATAGGTTCTAGCTGGTCGTCCTACCTTTATTCGTCCCTGTGGGGCCCTTCACATGGACGAACAAAGGTAGGACATACAGCTGCTGTTTTGTGGGGTGTTGCAACTGTACGGCCACCTACCACTCTTTCTTGTGTAACTGCCGTTAAGCTTTTTCTCGATACGTTTAGTTAGTGTCCATGTGGTGCATCCATATTGCAGTATGGACACGACCGCTGACTCCCATATGACCGATAGCCTACCCTTTAATATGGAGATATCGCCTTTTTGCCCAGTTCCCATTGAATTTCCTCCTCACTCAGCTGTGTCTCGCTTTCTTGAAAAAAGACTCAGGAAATACTCTGGGATTTTAAGACACAAACCAATCACCTAATCCCGGCCAGAAGACCAGTCCTAATAAGGGATAATTAACAAAAAAAAAAGAGAACTTGCCGCAGAGTGGACTTTGCCGTTCCAGCGGACAACCGAGTGACTATCAGAGAAAACGAAAAGAGAGACAAATACTGGGACCTAGCTAGAGAACTAAGAAAGCTGTGGAACATCTGACTGACCGTAATATCAACTGTAATTAGCGCGCTTGGAAAAGGGGTTGGAAGACTTAACAATCGGAAGACGAATCGAGACCATCCAAACTAAACCATTGTTAAGATTGGCCAGAATACTGAGAAGAGTCCTGGAGACCTAAGGAAATTTGCTGTTACTCATACTCCAAGGAAAGACCATCAGCTAACGGTGGTGTAAAGAACACGCAAAGAGTATACAACTACAACTATTAATAATAATAATAATAACTATAAAAGGAATAAGAAAATTAAATGAACACTTGCGCACCTGGCATTCGTGCTAATAGAGAAATATATTTCTTTTATAATTGAAGCAAAATTTAACGACTGAGTTTTACGAAGCTACTTCAAAAACATCTTAAATGAAGACTGACCTGTCGATACTCCTTTACATAAGAGTCGATCACGTGAAACTCAGGATCGTAAATGTCGTTTACTATGACACCTTGGCCTTTGGAGACCGCTACACAGCCAATCTTTTCCTGCTTGCAGATCTAAATTTATTACTTGCGACCTGAAGCAACCCCAAAAGAAAGTGTTATATAATAGCCGAGGGATTTCGGTTCATGTCTTTGAGTTTAGTTAGGCTGAGAACCTTTCGGCTCAGCACATGGGTTAGTTGGGTGCAACATTGAGGCAGGTGTTAACGCGGGCGCGCACGGGCGGATGGAGGTGTCACTCAGATGTCACAATACTCCGAGACAAAACGGGAGACGGAGTGTGAGTGACGTCACGCACCGGAAGCGCGCAGAGGTTTGTGGAGATTTGAAGAAAGTTGGAGAGTTGAGATTCGACACTGGACGAAGTCGGTCGACTTTTGGAGCTCGCAGACGCGAGGCGAACTTGCGCCCTATGGGGGCCGCTCGAGACGGGGGCCGCTCGAGACGGGGGCCAAATGAATAAGACAGCATAGAAGATTGTGTCTCTCCTCCTTACGTCGAAACCTTTTTACTCAAAGTTAATAAAAAGGTTTCGTACCTGAACAAGAAGTCGTTACGTGTTTTCGAATTCCGAGATTCCTATGTTCTATCGTTATGAACATTATATGTCCATTTCGCACATAGCGTTAATTGTGAATATGGTACAAAAGAATGGCGATGGGGGTCGAGAATTTTTTTACCTGCCCTGCATGAGTCTCGACACGCTAGGATGTCAGATAAATGCTCCACAAAATGATTCGGTGAAAACTTAAATAGATAAGGCGCTGGTGACGAGCAAGTGTCAGCTATGTGGAGAGAAAGAAACAGTCTAGTTATATTTGTGCTACTACTAAGTAGGTGTGGTTTGGTTTGGTTTCTTTGTTTAATGGCATATCAACCTTTGTAGGTTAATTAATGCCAAAGCCATACTTCTAGAAGAACAGTAGTACTATTAAACACATAGCTGGTACTATTTAACCCATAGCTGGGAGGATAAGGTATTCATACCTTTCCCAAGGGTATTTGTCCGAAAGTGAAACTACTAAGTAGCATCTGCCGCCAACAGTTTCAACGGTAGATGTAACCTATGCTTAGACGAAAAAATTAGCATAATTAATTTCAAGAATAGAAAACTTTTATTGAACGAAAGAAATGAGCTTATCTTTAAGTGTAGATACAGAGGAAAATTTAAATTATCTTAAATAATAAAGAAATATTAGTAAATAATAGAGATCAACCCAACAGCAGATATCACCAAGACAGGGAAAGATAAAGATAGATAAGGGCCAGATGAACAAGGAATATTAATCCAGAAATAGGGCCTGCGATTCTAGAGTGGTTAATTCCCCTTGACCATTTTTAGGGTAAATTTTAAAAAAATACACTTGACGACTATAATGAATGTCCCCACCTTATCTGGTTTAAGTATCTCGATCCTAATTGAAAGTAGAGGAATACCTAAGATGGCAACAGCTTGGTTAATTAACAGACATATCAGAAATAAATGTAAATCATATATGAGATAGCCATTATTTAAACGATCTTAGTCTGTTTAGAATAGCCAAGTAGGAGAAACCACAGACAGAACACAAAATTAGAAAGGACTGACCAGTAGATTAATTCCACTCCTGTTTCTTAATCGTTCAAACATATAATATGTTCACACCCTCTGCTCACGCCCATGAACGACAGAATTTGTAGCTGTGTAATTTGAGTTCCACTTTATGTTTTTTATTTTTATGTTTTTTATTTTTATTTTTATTTTTATCTTTATTTTCTGATTTTTAATTTATTTTTTTAATTTCTTTAATTTTCCTATTTATCTTCTGAATACGAACTGTAACTCCTCATTCGCAGCTCTGGGACAATACAGAGCATGTAAAAAGAGTCATCTGACGAGACGGAGAATATACCAACAATATTCTCCACCGAAATAAATTTATTATGACGGCTTAACCGAGTTTGAGTCTCCATTTAATTGTACTATATACGCTCTGAATGTGAATTTTGTTATACCCTAGAGAATAAATGGGGAACGAATAATAGCCATACATTGAGCACTCTCATAGATTTATATGATTACCCTCATATATTCTATGTAAAACAATAATCCACACCTAATGTCCTTGGACACTGACTGGATAATTTAGATATATATATATATATATATATATGTGTGTGTGTGTGTGTGTGTGTGTGTGTGTGTGTTTGTGTGTGTGTGTGTATTTCTGTGCTGATATATCATCATCATCATCACCACGTGCGGCTAGCACGGATATCCCTGACCCTCTCTCTCCACGTCTCCCTATCATTCATCGTCTTCGGCAGGTCTTCGGGGTTACATCCCGTATCATCATATAGCTGCTGTATGAATGTTCGAGCTGATCGTCCTGCTTTTGATTGGCCATATACGGGGGTTCCACAGGAGCACATCACTTACGATCTCATCTTTGCTTCTTCAGCAGTGTCCGGCATGTCTGGTTCGTCTAGCTTGTATAGTTTTCGTGATAGGTGGTAGGTGGCTGTACAGTTGACGCCGTGTGGGGTGTTGCTGCCAGGACCTGTTCAATATTGCTCGCAACATTCTTGTATAATTGCCGTCGAGCTTCTTCTCCAACCGTTTAGTCAGCGACCAAGTAGTGCATCCATACAGCAGTATCGACACGACCGCCGCCTGGAAGAAACTGCGTTTCATTTTATCGATCAGGTTTGATTTCCATATGATATCGGTCAGGTTTGATAGTCTTTTCATATCCATTTACTGACCTCTCGATATATTTCAGTCTATTTATAAATGTGCTTAAGATTTTAAATTCTCACACACACACACACACACACACACACAAATATACATATTTACATGTAGATTATTAAAACAATTAGGATTTCGCTAATTTATATAAATTTTTATGTAACTTATATTTCTGCGTCAGAGATTTTTTCTTAATGTTTAATTTTTCAGTGGTATAAAATTTGATGCTTTTTAAATTAATAATCCAAGTTGGATGGGGCTTCTGAATACGCCCACTGTACTTTTGCAGAGCGTTAATATCCCCCAACTACAAAAACAATTGTCCAGGATATCACACCATCTGATGGTACGGTTTTTGTAATGGTACTTTGGAGAATGTGGAGTACTCCTTCATTGCCAATGCTCCTTGGTATACTCTGTCCCGGACTGGTAGTACCTGTTAGGGTCCCATCTGGAGGTGCCCGTGGTGTAATGGTTATCGTCGTAGGAAATGAACACAGAGGACGAGTTCAAATCCTGGACGAGACTGATTGCATTTCACATAACACTAATACCCTTGGGAAAGGTATGAATCCAATTATTCTCCCTCCAGCTATAGGTAAATAGTAGGGCAGACTGAAGTCTTCAGCTTTATTGAGGCAACTAGTCTAGGAGAAGGAAAAGTCTTAATTCAAACCTGTTAAACTCCGCTTCAAAATTGACCTTGTGTCATATACTGTCCAAGCGGAGGAGTTGGTAAATATGGTTAGGGTCCCATGTATGGATCAAATAGAACTGTTTAACCGTTTACTTTAATTGAAACCATTTAACTGTGAGCAAAAAATGATTAATATAAATTTGAATGATAAGAATTAAATAGCAATGCTTGAAACTATTTTACTGCTTGTAAACAAATGATTAATATTAGAATATTAGAACATTAGATGTTTGTTTGTTTGTTGAGTTTTATGGCATATCAACCTTTATAGGTTATTTAATGCCAAATCCATTTTTATGTAAATAATCTGTTCTATTTAAAACAATTCAGTTTAGCATAACTACACAGTTTAATTGTCAAAAACATTTCCATTTCAAACTATTCAAGCAGTTATATATAACAATTCAGTTAAGTGTAAATACAGTTTTAATGTCGAAAAACAGTTCCATTTCAAATAATTCAGTTAAGCATAAGCACGCAGTTTAAATGTAAGTACGGTTTAATTGTGAAAAGCATTTCTATTTCAAGCTATTCAGTTTACTCAAACAATTCAATTTAGCATAAGTATGCTGTTAGTTCTATTTAACCCATAGATAGGGTCCTATCAGGTGCTACCACTCTGGGCCAAAGTGGACCTGGGAGCGATGGCAATGAAGGGGTACTCAACATTCCCCGAAGCTCCAGCACTGCTGGAACCTCACCATCAGATTGTTTAGTGTCATATCCAGGACACTCGTTAGGGGTGCAGTCAGTGTATTCTACAGCCTCAGCCGACTGGGCAATACACAGAGTTAAATGTCAAACAGTTTTATTTCAGATAATTCAGTTCAGCATAAGTACACAGTGTAGACGTCAAAACAGTTTTGTTTCGAGCAATTAAGTTCAGCACTAATACGCAGTTCCAACGTCAAAACAGTTCTATTTTAAACAATTCAGTTTAGCATAAATACGCAGTTTAAATGCAAAAATCAGTAAAGTGAAAGAAGCATGGTTTAGTTCTATTTAACCCATAGATAGGACCCTTATCAGGTGCTACCACTCCAGGCCAGATTGGACCTGGGAGCGATGGCAATGAAGGGGTACTCTGCATTCCTCGAAGCTCCAGAACTGCTGGAACCTCACCATCAGATTGTTTAGTTTCATATCCAGGACACTCATTGAGGAGGGGTCTTACCCTCTGCAGAGGTGCAGTCAGTGTATTCTACAGCCCCAGCTGACTGGGCAATTGAACATTAGAATGTTCGTACATATTTTTATTTTTTAAGTAGAGGAATTAATATCTTGAATTGAATTACCATGACCGGAAAATCGGCTGAACTGGTGGCTCACTTGTAGAGCTTCGGTACTGTAATCTGTGGTCGCTGGTTCGAGATTACGGTTTACACTGCTGATGAAACCTAATAAGGTCGAAGCAGCTGTCCAGTGTTCCGGTATGTCATACCTCGGTAATAGAATGTTTGAGCTTATGGCGTATCAACATTTGTAGGTTATTTAATGCCAAATCCATTTTTGTACAAACGAACAGTTCTATTTCAAACAATTTAGTTCACCATAGATACACAGTTTAATTGTCAAAAACATTTGTTTCAAGATATTTAGTTTTGTCAAACAGTCCTTATCAAAATAATTCAGTTTAGTAAAGAACAGTTTTTGTTTACACACACTTAAATGTCAAAACAGTTCTATTTCAAACAATTCAATTTAGCATAAGAACACAGTTTAGTACTATTTGACCCAGAGATAGGAGCTTACCAGGTGCTACCATTCCGGGCGAGAGTCAATCTTGGAGCGGTGGCAATGTAGGGGTACCCCGCATTCCCCAAGCTCCAGTATCACTAGAACCTCACCATGAGATTGCTTTGTGTCTTATCCAGGACCATCGTTAGTGGGGGTGGGTCTTACCCCCCTGCAGAGATGCAGTCGTTTTATTCTACAGTCTCAGCCGACTGGGCAAGATATTTGAATTATTAGCGCTAAATAGCAATACTTAAAAACTATGTAACTGTGTAAAAAACAATAAATATCAAGACTTGAAACCATTTAACTGTGTGCAAACAAATGACCTCTGGTCTGCTTAAAAATTACTGTTACTTACAAGCTATTCATTAAAAAGTCATATGTAAGTAAAGTTGGCGAGCTTATATGCTTTGAACCCAGGTCTCCCGGACCATTGGTGAACACTCTACCCACTAGCAAATGAGCCGTACGTATGAATATACAAGATTTGGCATTAAATAACCATGAGGGTATGAATCCAAATATTCTCCCTCCCTTATTTATGGGTAAATAGTAGGGCAGACTAGGTTCTTCAGCCTTGGTGAGGCAACTAGTCTAGGAGAAGGACAACTCTGAATTCAAACCTGTTAAAAATGGAGGTGTTCGTGGTGTAATGGTTATCGTCGTAGGAATTGGACACGGCGACACGAGTTCAAATCCTGGACGAGACTGATTGCATTTCACATAGCACTAATACCCTTGGGAAAGGTATGAATTCAATTATTCTCCCTCCAGCTATGGCTAAAATAGTAGGGCAGACTAGGTTTTTCAGCCTTGGTGAGGCAACTAGTCTAGGAGAAGGAAAACTCTGTTAAACTCCGCATAAAAATTGACCTTGTGTCATATCCTGCCTGAGTGGAGGGGTTGGTAAATATGATATGATAACCATGAGGATTGAAATGCCATTAAATCAAATAACCTAATGTAACCACAAAATAATCACCGCTTTTATTTACATATTGTTTTTTGTATCTTTTTTAAAGTATCGTTTTTTTTATATCGATACATCAGAGTGTTCGCCAATGGTTCGAGAGACCTGGGTTCAATCCCAGGTCGCATCATACCAAAGACTTTAGAAATGGTACTTGATACTTCCTTGCTTAACACTCAGCACTAAAAGGTACGTAGAGAGAGTAAAAGAGGAGCAATCCAGGGAAAGGAGTTTCGCCCTCCCCTACACCTCGATGTAGTAGCTATTGAAAATAGAGCCTTCTGGTTGCCCTCGACTACGGTCGCCAACTTTACTTACATATATTATACTCTGATCTTAACAACAATTGCCGATGCATCGAAAATAATCCGAAAATAACTAATGTTTCAAAGTGAAAATCGATAATACCACAGTCTGAATATAAATAAGGGAAAAAGATGAACAAATACCAGTAGGACACGTGGCGTAACAGACTTTGGTGATTGGATAAAGAGCATCTCAGTGTAATGATCTGGAGGTTGCAGGTTCGATCCTAAATACAGGTAAATAACAAGAAATGCTTACTATAGCCTAACACTTGTACCTGGCTATGTAATATAATGGCCGAGGGATTTCGTTTTATGCCTTAGGGTTTAGTTAGGCTGAGAACATTTCGGCTCAGCACATGGGTTACTTAGGTGCAACATTAAAACAGGTGTTCACGCGCGGGTGGAGCGGACGTGTCATTCAGAGATGTCACAATACAAACTGTTTCGTTGTATCACAATACTTCAATGTGGCTAGACCAACGAGATGCTTCAAGCCGAGATTGAAAACCGACTGACGTAAAGACCAGGGCCATTGACACTCTCAGCGTAAGCAACGGAAATTTTTGAAATTTTTTTTACATGTACATTATCAGCTACTGGAGTGCTCAATTTATGAGAAGAACTATGCATCTCAGCATAAGTGGTAGCCGACAAATTCCCTACTCGGGTGCTCAATCCTCATGGGAGAGCATATATACTCTCATTCACAGACAGACTGTTTTGTTGCATCACGACTCTTCAGTATAGCTATACCAGCAAGATGCTTCATATATATATATATATATATATATATATATATATATATATATATATTATATATATATATATATATATATAGAGAGAGAGAGAGAGAGAGAGAGTTTAGATATAATAATCATGCTTTTATTTATTGAGATTAGCGCAATAAACAACCTGCTCTACCCATAAAATAATGTTAGGTCACCTAATCTCGGCTAGAAGACCAGACCTATTAACAACAACAACAACAACAAAAGAAAATCTGCAAAATTGTCGACTTTGCTGTCCCGGCTGACCACTGAATAAAACTGAAAGAATTTGAAAAGAGAGATAAGTACCTTGAATTGCTATAGAAATGAAAACACTATGGAACATGAAGGTGACATTTATACCAATTGTGATTGGTGCATTTGGCACGGTAACTAAAGGTCTGGAGGACTTGGAATTTGGCGGCCGAGTGGAGACCATCCAAACAACAGCATTATTGAAAACAGCCAGAATACTGAGAAGAGTCCTGGAGACTTGAGGGGACTTGCTGTCATTCAATCTCCAGTGAAAGACCATCAGCTAACGCTGATGTGAATAACTCTAATGAGTAAATAATAATAATAATAATATTGAAAAAGAACGAAGAATAAGAATTATGATCAAAAACATGGAAATGAAGACAGAGGGAAACGAAAAAGAAAAGAACAACACGTGGTATGTGTCACAAAAACGGTGAATGAATTTTAAAAAGAAATAAAGAATTAAAAAGATGGAAAAATCACTGAGAAAGAAAGAAAGAAAGAAAGAATATGGTAGAAAGAAAGAATATTGTAGAAAGAAAGAAAGAAAGAATATGGTAGAAAGAAAGAAAGAAAGAAAGAAAGAAAGAAAGAAAGAAAATATGAGAAATAAGGATTAGACGATAACAGTAGAGAAAGACAGAAAGAAAGAAAACGAGTTTAATATATTTAGAAAATGAAAAATATTAATAAAGAAGTAATGGATGAAAAAAGAAAGATAAAGAAAGAAAGAAAGAAAGAAAGAAAGAAAGAAAGAGAAGACGGTTGATAGTAATATAATCATGGAAAGGTAAAATGAGACTAATTAAGAAATAAACAGGAAAAAATTGTGAGAAGATAAAAAGAAGTAAAAAAGAGAGAAGAAAGAAAGAAAGAAAGAAAGAAAAAGATAGATAATAGTAAAGAGAAAAAAGACAGAGAGAAAGAGAAAAAAAGAATGAAAAAGATGATAAATGATTTGAAAAGAGAAAATAGGAAAAATAATTTAAAAAAGAAAGAAAAACAGAAGGAATGAGAAAAAGAAAGAGTTGAAGATTGATAATAGTAAAAAGAAAAAAAGAAATAAGGAGAAAAAATATGATAGTTGAAAGAAAGAAAGAACGAAAGAAAGAAAGAAAGAATGAAAGAAATACACCAATAGATAGATAGATAGAGAGAGAGGACAGTAAAAAGAAAGATAATATTTGAAAGAGAGAAAGAAAAAGGAAGATAATTTTTGAAAAGAAGAAAGAAAAACAAAAAGAGAGAGAGAGAGAAAGAGAGAGGGAGAGAAAGAGAGAAAGGAAGAAATATACTGGTAGAAAGAAAGACAGACACATTATAGTAAAAAGAAATGATGAGAGAAAGAGAAATTCTATCGTGGAAAGGAAGGAAAAGAAAGAAAGAGTGAAAGAGAGATAATATTAAAAATGAAAGAAAGAAAGCGAAAAGGTAAGGGAGATAATCATAGAAGAAAGAAAAATAAAGAAAGAAGGATAGAAAGAAAGAAAAATTACAGAGGAATAAAATAGATAAAGAGAGAAAGAAAGAAAGAAAGAAAGAAAGAAAGAAGAGACAGATAATAGTTGAATGAAAGAGAAAAAAGAAGAAATACAGAAAGAAAGAAAAAAGAAAAAAAAGAAGGAAGAAAGAGAAATAATTTGTAAATATAAATAAACGAATGAATTAATCAACAAATAAATAAAAATAAAAAAAACAAGTGACGGATAATAGTTGAATGAAAGAAAAAAAAGAAGAAAGAAAGAAAGAAAGAAATAAAGAAAGAAAGAGAAATAATTTGTAAATATAAATAAACGAATGAATTAATCAACAAATAAATAAATAAATAAGAGACGGATAATTGTGGAACGAAAGAAAAAAGAAGAAAGAATGAATGAAAGAAAGAAAGAAAGAAAGAAAGAGAAATAATTTGTAAAAATAAATAAACGAACGAATTAATCGATAAAAACATAAAGAAATAAAGAAAAAAAGAGACTGATGATAGTGGAATGAAAGAGAAAAAAAAAGAAGAACTATAGAAAGAAAGAAAGAAAGAAAGAAAGAAAGGAAGAAAGAAAGATAGAAAAAGTAAAAAGAGGAAAAGAAAAATGTGCGACGTTGGAAGAAAAAGGAATTAAAAAAGACGTAAAAAGACAAAGGAAGAAAAATGTAAAAAGAAGGAAAAGATGCGATTTTCAAACTGCTTGTCTTCCTTAATAATAATAGACACATTATGAACTATCTTATCAATTTCTTCTCTTTATTGTTTTCAGTGGTCTTAGTATTATTATTATTATTATTATTAGTAGTAGTAGTATTAGTAGTAGTAACGTGAACAGTGTTAGTGACATTCGTCATCTCAGTAGGTGTTGTATTCATTGTCGGAATTATTACATTCATTGTTATTACGATTGTGACGATGTCTAAAGGGGGAAAAGATGGTGTATTGTGGATAAAAAGCCTTCGATCGGCGGACACATTCGCTTGTGATAATCATACTTGACACTACTAATGAATCTTTATCAAATAATGAACCGCAATTGATGAAACTCCAATTATAGACACACAATGCCGCTAGGGGGCGCTGGCAACAAAAAGTGCTTTTCTCCATATGCGTCTCGATGAAAACGGAAGATCGAGTAAAAAATATAACGAGCAATTATCATTAAGGGGACAAAGTGAGGAGAGAGAGAGAGAGAGAGAGAGAGAGAGAGAGAGAGAGAGAGAAAATAGGAACGAGTGAGAGACGAGAAGAAATAATGGAAGAATAAGAGAGATAGATAGATAGATAGATAGAGAGAGAGAGAGAGAGAGAGAGAGAGAGAGAGAGAGAGAATAGGAACGAGTGAGAGACGAGAAGAAATGATGAAAGAATAAGAGAGAGAAATAGAGAGACAAAGAGAGATAGAGAAGATATTTCGGGATGATATAAAAGGAAATGGAAAGAAAAGGAGGAGCAAAAGAAAGATGTATGAAAAGAAAAAAAAAAGAAATAAAAGAAAAAAAGGAAAAGCAAAGAGAAAAAAGAAAGATGCACAAAAAGAAAAAAAGGAAATAAGAGAAAAAAAAAAGAAAAAAAGAAAATAACAGTAAGGTATGGGAAAGGAATGATTGATGATATGAAACAGAAATATGGCTAAAACTAAAAAAGAAAGAAAGAAAGAAAGAAAGAAAGACAATGTGAAACATATCTAGAAGAAAAGAAAGAAAGAAAAAAGAAAAAGAGAGAGAAGAGGAGAAAAATGAAAGAAAAATGAAAGAAAGAAAGAAAGAAAGATAGGAAAAATGAATAAATAAATAAATAGATAAAGGAATAAAAAAGAAAAAAAGAAAGAAAGAAAGAAAGAAAGAAAGAAAGAGTGAAATATATCTAAAAGAAAAGAAAGAAAGAAAAAAGAAAAAGAGAGAGAAGAGGAGAAAAACAGGTTGCTGGTAAATAGAAAAAATAGAAAGAAAATGAGTCAAATCAAGAAAATAAATTGATAAAAACAAACAAATAAATAAGTTAACAAACAAACAAACAAACAAACAAAGAGGAAGATGTACGACTTGATGGGAAATAGAAAATATAAAAAGAAAAGATCTGACAAAATAAATGAATAAAAGAAATAAAAGAAGTAGAAAAGAAAAAGAAAGAAGCAAGAAAAGAATGGGAAAAAAGAGGGAGAAAGAAAGAAAGATAATAGTACAAAGAAAGAAAGAAAGAAAGATAATGAAAAAAATGGATGAAAGAAAGACTGAAAGATCGTGAAAAAGATATCAGTCTGCCGTACTATTTACCCATAGCTGGAGGGAGATTAATCGGATTCATACCTTTCCCAAGGGTATTAGTGCTATGTGAATTGTAATCTGCTTCGTCCAGGATTTGAACACACATCACCGTGTCCATTTCCTACGACGATAACCATGAAAGAGAGAGTATCTATTTGTTATATTTTGACCTTCGACCCGGCTCAAAATGTCATTCAAGGTGATGCACCGGAAGGAAGTGACACATTCTAGTGGCAGTTATGAGAGGAGATCGCGTGGGCGGAAATTGGCTGATGAAATGGGATGAGGTAAAAAATTCCCATGGTACACTCATAGACTGGCGCACCGGAAGAGAGTGACCTGGGAACTGCATGACAGTTATATCCGCTTGATGACGATCAAACATGCGATTTCAAAGATCGAGTGGGCATTGAACTATTATTTAGCTCAGTCAAGACGGAAGTCAAGCCAGTTGAGTTGAAGATCGGACGGAGTTATAGACGAGATGTGGTAGGGAAAGCCACATCAGGCCGAAGGGGCCTTTGGGCCCTGATGAGTCGAGGTCCGGAGAAGATGCTGATAAGATGCCGTAAAGAAAGCCATCACCCAGCAGAGTGGGCCTCTGGGCCTCCGGTTGAGCATCTAAGAACAAGGAAGACACAACGTGACGGCCATAAGTTTTGGGTCAAAATATTGCAGTTTCTGTTCGGTCTCCAGCTCCCTCTCACACGCAAACCCTGAGTAACCCTTTTCGAACCCTTACAAATAAAGTGTGAGGTATATATATTGTTAAAGAATTCTTCGCTCGTCTGTTATTCATTGCGTCAGTATATATCTAGCATATATATGTATATTTCTGCATGAACATGTATATAAGAATACAACATATTCGTGACACATCTACGGGTTAAATAGATCTGCTTGAAAGTTATTCGTATTAGATTGGAGTACGTAAAAGCATACAACTGTAAAAAAATATTTGTATAAGGAATACTTGATACCATATAACTGCAGAAAAATTATTATTTAAGACAAATAAAAAGAGGGACGAACAAAAAATTCAATGGAACATTATCTAGCTAATAATAATCAAACCTTTGCAAATGAATCACATTTCGGCATTAAATAACCCGCAAAGATTTGATATGCCGTAAAATACATGAACCAAACCAAACCTTTATAAATTAATCAAATTTCAGCATTAACTAACCCATATGGATATTAGTTGTCTAAATTTCTGAGACGAAGCTTGTTGATTTTTATCATTAAGGGTTTTCGGACTATTGTCTTCATCTTTATTGTTATTTCCAGCAGGACACATAGCGTAACGGTTATAAGCGTTGGTTCCCTAAGCTTCTAAGGCGACAATCATCTGGAGGTTGCTGGTTCAATCCTCACTTCAGGCGAGTAACAATACAGGAATACTTAACACTTGGACCCGATTATGTTTAACGGAATCAGAAGAGGCGACCCCCGTGGATTCATTAAAGGACATAGTTCGAAGTTCTGTGAAGGTTCCCAAGTTCGACAAACACCTGAAGAAGGCCGGAGGACTTATAGGCCGAAACGTTGTGGAAATAACATTAAAGATTAAGATAATAGTCCGAAAACCCTTAATGATAAAAACGCATATGGAGTTGACATGCTGTTAAATAAACAGCACCAAATCTTTACAGTTTAATCATATATTGGCATTTAATATCCCATACGGAGTTGATATGCTGTTAAATAAAACTGCGCCCTTCCTTTACAAATTAATAAAAGGAAGGCATTGAATAACCCTTAAACCAATAAAACAAACTAAAAGAAACCTTTACAAATGAATCAAATTTTGACATTAGATAACCCATAAGTGTTGATATGCCATTAAACAAATAAATGAAAACACACTTTTACAACTGAATCACATTCGGCATCAAGTATCCCGTAAGGATTTGAAATGCCGTTTAACAAATAAACCAATGATAAATGAATCATTTAGAAATAAATAAAACTTCAGCTTCATATAACCCATAAGGGGTTGATAATCCGTTAAACGAATTAACCTAACAAAGTCATCCGTAAAAAGTGATTGGACTGCACTAATTCCGCTGTCCATTCCATGAGACTCACTCGAATCAATACACTCTCCTTCTTAGGCATCTCCGCCATGTAACGTCACTTATTTTTCTCTGCAGAATCCAATTAGAAGCCCTTGGACTGAGCCAGTCGGCTGGGGTCGTAGAATAAACCGACAGTATCTCTACTGATGGGTAAGACTCCTCCAACAAGTGTCCTGGATATGACACGAAACAATCTGATAGTGAGGCTCCAGTAATGCTGGAGCTTTGGGGAATGAAGAATACCCCTTCATTACCATTACTCCTAGGTCGACTCTGGCCTGGAGTGGTAGCACCTGAGAGGGTCCTATTTATGGATCAAATAGAACTGTTTACTTTTTCCGCTGTATGCAAACAAATGACATGCTAAACTGAATTGTTAGAAATAGAACAGTTTCAATATTTAATTGTGTGTAAACAAATGACTGATGTCTAAATGAATCGCTACTTATACATAGCAATACTTGGAACCATTTAACTTTGTTGACTTATGCTAAATCGAATTGTCGGAAATAGAACTGCTTGACCATTCAACTGTGTATATCTACAAAATGTGTTTACGATTCATATATTTAATATATATGTAAAAACAGGATTTGGCATTAAATAACCAACAATTGTTGATATGCAATAAAACCCAACCAAGCCAAATCATATACATTTAATTGTTAAAAAGGGTTTGGCATTAAATAACCAACAATAGTTGATATGCCATAAATATCAACCAAGTCAAATCATACATATTTGATATATATGTAAAAACAGGATTCGGCATTAAATAACCAACAATTGTTGATATGCCATCAAACCCAACCAAGCCAAATCATATACATTTAATATGTAAAATCAGGACTTGGCATTAAATAACCAACAATAGTTGATATGCCATAAAACCCAACGAAGCCAAATCATATTCAAAACTTTACCGGCGTTAAATGACTCACTGCGGTTGATATGCCGTAAAACAAAACAAAATAAACATACTCTTAGACAAGGTTTTTATTCTCTGGTTTATTTGCCCAAGGGACAATTCAGTGGCCAGTTTGAAGAGCGTGAAACTTAGTGTCATTTTATCTTAGATTTTCTTGTTAACTTTTACTTTTTTAAACACGAAAAAAAAAAAAATGGCTAAGATTTTAGAACAATTTTAAAGTCTCTAGCGTTGGTTATTTTGTTGCCTCAAAAGAGTCAAATAAACAATAATTCTTGAAAAAATATATTTGATTCCACGTAAGTAAACACGTAGTATAAAAAAGACCACCATTCCCAGAATGCTCCACAAACTAGATTACTCTTCCTATCATACCCCGTACCACAGTATATAAAAGGATATCTCGCCACATTTGAACTTATACTGAAGCTGATCGCTATCCTAACTTAGATCTCTCTCTCTCTCTCTCTCTCTCTCTCTCTCTATCTATCTCTCTCTCTCTATCTCTCTAGTGTGTGAACATAATATTTGACACATAAGTAAGTAAAGTTGGCGATCTTTGTCGAGGCTGACCCGAAGGCTCCCTTTTCGATAGCTACTGAACTGAGATGTAGAGGAGGGCGCTACTCCTTTCCCTAGATTGCCCCACTTTACCCTTACTCCCTACCTTATATTGCTGAGTGTTAAGCAAGGAGGCACCAAGTATCATTTTTTGAGTTTTTGGTATGACTCTACCTGGGATTGAACCCAGGTCTCCCGGGCCATTGACGAACATTCTAACCATCATGCCAATGTCCGATATGTATTTGACACTTAAACATTGTTAAATAATCTTAATTTCTTATTGATCTCGACCAGTTTCGGACAATGGATCCATAGAGACATCCTAGGAAATGTGGAGTATGCTTTCTTTGCCATTTCTCCCTGGTCCATGAAGACTCAAAGTATCAATACTTTCTGGAGTTCAATCCAGGGGTCAAGAAGATCTGTTTAAAATTTTTTTCCGATTCATAGGACCGTGTAAATAAGAAATAAATAAATAAAAAATCTAAAAAAAAGCAAAAAAATACCAAATGCCAAATGAAACATTTTTACAAAAGAATTATTCGAAAAGGCAAAAATTAACACGATTCCCAAAATTCTCGGCATAAAACAACAATGTTAAAATCAATCAATCAATCAATTGGCTTTACTCACCACCAGATAACACTAGCTTCATGTATAAAAATACATGAAAATATAAGTAATAAGACTATTATGTTGGCTGGCTAGTTAGTTAGGTTTTATGGCATATCAACTGTTGTTTGTTATTTAATGCCAAATCCATTTTATATATATAGATATATATCAAATTTATATGATTTGTTAACGAAAAGTTCGTTGGTATCATTTTAAACAAACCAGAGGTCATTTGTTTGCACGCAGTTAAATGGTTTCAATAATAGCGGTGTAACACGCGAACAATTCAACATTAGTCATCTGCTGGCACATAGTTAAATGGTCAAATAGTTCTATTCAACCAAGATATAGGACCCACACAGGTACTAATACTAGGAGGTGCCCGTGGTGTAATGGTTATCGTCGTAGGAAATGGACACGCCGACACGAGTTCAAATCCTGGACGAAACTGATTACATAGCTCTAATACCCTTGGGAAAGGTATGAACCCGATTATTCTCCCTCCAGCTATGGGCAAATAGTAGGGCAGACTAGGTTCTTCAGCCTTGGTGAGGCAACTTGTCTAGGAGAGGGAAAACTCTGAATTCAAACCTGTTAAACTCCGCTTAAAAATTGACCTTGTGTCATATCCTGCCCGAGCGGAGGGGTTGGGTAAATAGAGGTACTAATACTCCGAGTTAGAGTGGACCTGGGAGTAATAGTAATAAAGAGTTACGCCCTATTCCCGAAGCTCCAGGACAAAAGTCTCACCATCAGATTGTTTGATGTCATATCCAGGCTACTTGTTGGTTGGGTCCTACCCCTTTGCAGAAATGCAGTTGGCGTATTCCTCAACCCTAATCAATAGGGCTGGACTATCAGCAGGATCTGATTATATATATATATATATATATATATATATATATATATAATTAGTTAACACAACTCTCGATAAAATCTAAAATGTTAGGTAAGATCATAAAAATGGTCGCAAAATCAGCGAAATGATAACGATATTCTATACACGGAAGTGCATAGCGTATTTCACCATATTCTAATGAAAAAATATCAAAATGATTTTAAGAACCGATGACAATCATGATCATCTTATCGTGCCATCAGCACAGATATTCCTGACCCTCTATCGCCACCCCTCCCTATCGTTCATCGCTTCCGGTAGGTCCCCAGGGCTACACCCCGTATCCTCACAGAGCTGCTGTGTGTAGGTTCGAGCTGGCCACCCTGCTTTTGCACGGCCATTTGAAGGGGTCCATAGGAGTACATCACATATGAGCTCGTCCCTACTTCTCCAGCAGTGTCCTGCATGTCTGGTTCGTCTAACTTGGATAGTTCTTGTGATGGGTGGTAGATGGTCGTACAGCCACTGCTTTGTGGAGTATTGCCTCCAGGATTTGTTCAATATTGGTCGCAGCATTCGTGTGTAGTTGCCGTCAAGCTTTTTCTCCAGCCATTTCGTTAGCGTCCATGTAGTGCATCCATATAGCAGTATCGACACGATCGCTGCTTGGAAGAAACTGCGTTTCATTTTATCGCTCAGGTCTGACTTCCATTTGACCGATAGGCTATTCATAGCTGTCCATGCCTTTGAGAGTGGCGTGTCGATGTCTGTCTCTGTAAACAATTATTTAAGAGTCATTTAATTAATCATAAGTGCTCAAAAGCTCATGAGCAGACCATTTGAAAAACTAAAAGGAATATAGATCTTATCTATTTTTGTCTAAGTATAACTTTCATTGAATTCTTTGGAAGAATTAAACGAACATGAAAAACAACGTTTTAAATGTATTAATATGTTAAATGCGTGTTGAATAGCATGGTTGATTCATGGAACTTAGTGAGGCCGAGAACTTTTCAGAAATTCTCAGAGAGATGAAAGTAAAGAAAGAGAAAGTATGTGTGCTTGGCTGAGTGATATATATATATATATATATATATATATATATATATATATGTGTGTGTGTGTGTGTGTGTGTGTGTGTGGAGAGAGAGAGAGTGAGAGAGAAAGAGAGTTTTGTGAGTGAAAAATTGAGAAGGAAAAGAAGAAACATATTTTGTTCAAATTATTTTTCTAATATAAACGATAAAAAATCATTAATAATTGTTCATATAAAAATGATTGTGTGCAAAAGAAATTAGTTTTGGAAACAATTTCAATTATATCAATTCTATAACTACATTCAGACAAAAAAAAATCATTATTGATTTATTCTTAGCCAGAAATCCGTAGAAAAGTGCGGATTTGTGGCTAATAATAAAACAGTTTAAAAATAAGAGAAAAAACGAAAAGAAATGAAAGTATGAATTAAAACAAATGATTATAAAAGTAAAATCAATCATTGATGTTTTTTTAAAAGATTTTTATTTTTGGAAATTACCGAGAGAAAAGGTGGAGAACAATTAGGAGTTTAAATTGAAAGCTAAAAAGAAAAAAGCCCAGATAATGTGTTTCTATTGTAACTTGATAATAGGTTATATCTGACCAGAACAATAACAGGGTTTGGACAGAATAGGTCAGTGACTAAATTGGGAATAATGCATAGTAAATATTTTGCAGATAAAAAAAAAAAAACAAAAACAAAAAACGTCGAAACAAAACGGTGGAAAAATTTTGAAAGACTTCATCAAAATCAAAATAATATTAATAAAAAGAATATTAGTAAATAGAAAAATCGAGATTGAGTGAATAATAATAATAATAATAATAATAATAGAAGAAGAAGAAAAAGAAGAAGAAGAAGAAGAAGAAGAAGAAGAAGAAGAAGAGGTTGGTTGGTTGGTTGGTTGGGTTTAATGGCATATAAACCATTGTAGGTTATTTAATACCAAATCCCGTCTGCTTATATATTAAATATATATGATTTGTAAACACATTTTGTTGATAACATTTATAAACGAGTTTAAATTAATTGTTTTGCACATAGTTAAATGGCTTCTCTGTATGAACAATTCAATTAAACAGTTCTATTTTTAACTCTTCAATTTAGCATAAGTCTACAGGGAGTATTAAAGTCAAACAGCTTTACTTGAACCATAGATAGGACCCTATCAGGTGCTACCACTCCGGGCCAAAGTCGACCTGGGAGCAATAGCAATGAAGGGGTACTCATCAATGGAGCCTCACTATCAGATTGTTTAGTCTCAAATCCAGGACACTCGTTGAAGGGGTCATACTCCTTTGCAGAGACGCGGTCAGTGTATTCTCCAGCCCCATACGACTGGATTTAAGAAGAAGAGGGCAAGATCATTTTAGGTTACTTTGTTTTATGGCATATCAACCTTCGTGGGTTATTTAATGCCAAAGCCAACGTAGTACTGGAACTTTTCATTTCATAACAAGGGGGATAAGGGCGTTTACATTCTTCCCAAGGTTAATAGTTGGAAAGTTAACTTAATCGGGCGACTGGAGTTGCTTACTAGTTTCTTAATGTCCAGCTTGTTAGCCATTACCCGTAGGAAAGATCGAAGAAATATGAGTAAAGTAAGATTAAGAAAAAGAAAAAAATGAAATAATAAGGACAAGAAAAAGAAGAGAGAATAAAAAGACGTTTAGATGGGGAATGAGTGTCTGAGAACAATGATAGCGGTGGTGACACCATTTAAAATTGGCACGCTTGAAACGGTCCCCAGCGGCTTGGAAATAGGTCTGAAAGAGTTGAAAATAGGAGTACAAATCAAGACCATGCAAACTACAGCATCATTGAGATCGGCCAGAATACTGAGAAGAGTCCTGAAGACCCGAGGAGACTTGCTGTCACTCAAATTCCCGCTGTTGTGAAAATATCCACATGTACAAGATAATAGACGGACCTGGAGAATGGAATTGACAGCAAGAGGAAGAAGATTAGCTGAGGTAAAGATCCAGCGAGGTATATTCCAGGGAGATGCATTATCACCATTACTATTCGTAATAGCGATGATGCCACTTAATCACAAACGCAGGAAATGCACTGGCGAATACAAATTTAGTACTTCGCAAGAAAATCAATCACTTAATGTACATGGACGACATGAAATTCTTTGCAAAAATCAAACAGACGAGAAAAAATTAGAAACTTTGATACAGGCAGTGAGAATATACAGTCAAGACATAGGGATAGCATTTAGCATAGAAAAATGCACCATTCTAGTAATGAAAGGCGGGAAACGGCACATGACGGAAGGAATGGAATTACCAAATCAAGAAAAAATAAGAACGCTCGGAGAAAAGGAAACGAACAAATATTAGGGAATATTGGAAACAGACACCATCAAATAAGTGGAGATTAAAGAAAAAATTGAACAAAGAATATCTCAGGAGAACGACAAGTTTCTCGAAATCAAACTAAATAGCAGGAATCTCGTAAGATAATCGGGATATTTTTTGAAGTAGATTAGAGAAGATCTCAAACAAATGGACCAGAGAACAAGAAAACTAATAACGATGCATAAGGCCTTACATAATAAAGATGACGTCGATAGTCTATATGCGTCAAGAAAAGAAGAAAGAAGAGGACTTGCCAGCATTGAAATTAGTGTTGATGCATCGATACAACGACAGGAAGACTAAATAGAAAAGTGCGGATGAGGACTGATTACAGTCTCCAGAAACTATACTGACAACACGAGGATCAATGGAACAAAAATAAACAGAAAACAAAATAGGAAGAAAAAAAAACTGTATGGACATTTTAAGTGACGAAAAAGTGACATCTCACACGATAAAAGTTAGATGTGGTTAACAAAGGGAAACCTTAAGAGAGAAACTGAATCTTTTCTAATAGCAGCATAAACGACGCCATAAGGACCAACTATATCAAAGCGAGAATAGATAAGACGCAACAAAACAGCCTATGTATTTTATTTGGAGAGACAAAACGATCAATCACATAATAAGCGAATGCTGCAAACTAGCACAGAAAGAGTATAAGACTAAACACGACTGCGTGGACAAGGTGCTCCACTGGGAATTGTGCAAGAAGTCTAAGTTTGACCATACGAACAAATGGTATTTGCACAACCCGGAATCCGTTCTGGAAAATGAGACGCACAAACACCTCTGGGATTTTGAAATAAAAGCAGATTACCTAATCTCGGCCAGACAACCAGACCGAATGATTGTAAAATAAATAAATAAATAAATAAATAAATAAAAATAAAAAAGACAAGTTGCCGAATTTTTTACTTTGCTATTCCGGCTGACCACAGAGTAAAATTGCAAGAAAGCGAAAAGAAGAATAAGTACCAGAACCTTGCTTGAGAATTGAAAAAAAAACCCAAAAAACAATGGAACATGAAAGTAATGGTGATACCAATTGTAATTGGTGCTCTCGGTACATTCATCAAAGGATTAATAAAGGGATTAGAGGAATTGGAAATACGCGGACGAGTGGAGACCATCCAAAACTACAGCTTTATTAAGATCGGCCAGAATACTAACAAGAGTCCTGGGGACTTGCTGTCACTCAAACTCAACTGACAAACCATCAGCGAACGCTTGTGTGAAAAACTCCCAAAAGAGTAAAATAATAATAATAAGCAAATTGAAAAACACCAGACCATCTTCATCTAATCATAGAATTCGTGAGAAACTGACTGTCACTATGAGTCGTTAACCCTGTTTGAGCAATTAAGACGTGTGTATGTGTAAGTAACCTTTAATATAATATACAAATATTCCCTAATTTTTATCACTACTGATATTCATACTATTGTTTTCATCTTCATATTTACAACGTTTCGGCTGATATGTCCTTCTGCTTCTTCAGGTGTTATATGTCGAAATCAGCAACCTACACAGAACCTCGAACTTTTGGGTTAGATTGTTCTAATTCCGTTAACCATGATCGGGTACAAGTCTTAAACTCTAGTAAGTATTCCTTATTTACCTTTAGTTGCGATTAAACCTGTAATCACCGGAGGATTTCACTCGGAAACACTTTTCAACCAAACTTCTTTATCAACTGAGCCATGTCCGAATATTCTAAGTAATACAAATTATCAAGCTTTATCACAGAAATTAAGAAATATGTATTTTATTTTTTTCGGTTGAAATTCAAGGCTGAAATAGTAGCAATCCTTTTGGATGTAAACTTGAGTTTTACAGGGTAGAACGATAAAAAAAATCAATTCAGCTAATTTGATTATGTAATAGAGCTGACATCTACTGGGTGAAACGATAAAATTGTCGTCCCAAAGAAAACAACACTAGAGCTTTATTTTAAAACTTTTACTGAAATAATCAATTCAGCTGACTTAAATTATGTAGTAGAGCTGATATCTACAGAGTGGAACGATAAAATTGTCGTCCTAAAGAAAACAACACTACAGCTTTATTTTAAAACTTTTACTGAAATAATCAATTCAGCTGACTTAAATTATGTAGTAGAGCTGATATCTACAGAGTGGAACGATAAAATTGTCGTCCTAAAGAAAACAACACTACAGCTTTATTTCAAAACTTTTATTGAAATAATCAATTCAGCTGACTTAAATTATGTAGTAGAGCTGATATCTACAGAGTGGAACGATAAAATTGTCGTCCTAAAGAAAACAACACTAGAGCTTTATTTTAAAACTTTTATTGAAATAATCAATTCAGCTGACTTAAATTATGTAGTAGAGCTGATATCTACAGAGTGGAACGATAAAATTGTCGTCCCAAAGAAAACAACACAACAGCTTTATTTTAAAACTTTTACTGAAAAAATCAATTCAGCTAATTTGATTATGTAATAGAGCTGACATCTACAGGGTGGAACGATAAAATTGTCGTCCCAAAGAAAACAACACTACAGCTTTATTTTAAAACTTTTATTTAAAAAATCAATTCAGGTAACTTGATTATGTAGTAGAGCTGACATCTACAGGGTGGAACGATAAAATTGTCGTCCTAAAGAAAACAACACTACAGCTTTATATTAAAACTTTTATTGAAAAAATCAGTTCTGGTAACTTGATTATGTAGTAGAGCTGTAGACATTGGGATTATATATCAAGAGTCAACCTCCAGCAATATAGACGTATACTTGAGTTTAAAGGCAATAGAATTATAGGGGACATAAGTAATTGGGATATCAATGAATGATTATTATTTCTATTCCACTTAGTACTATACTTAACACTATTGGATTATCAATTAATCCCATCGTTACAGAATTCTTTTAATGAAGATATTTTCACTTCCCTCAAAGATTGTCAAAACTACCTTTAATTGGCGTTCCTGATGATGACTGGTCATCTAGTGGACAAGGAAAAACACAACTCGCCTCGAATATCTATCTATCTCAGTCCGTTCATATCTATCATAAACTTTTCATATGTATGTATGTATGTATGTATGTATGTATGTATGTAAGTCACTCTGCGTCTATCACTATCTATCTATCTATCTATCTATCTTAGTTCTTTAATATCTATCTATCTATCTATCTATCTTAGTTCTTTCATATCTATCTATCTATCTATCTATCTATCTTAGTTCTTTCGTATCCATCTATCTATCTATCTATCACCCCAACTGGTGAGTCGTTGATGATTGATCGTCTTGTGGTTGCGGGTAAAAAAATACAATTCGCCTCGAATATAAGACTTCCGTTTATTTTATTTCCTTCGTTTAGTTACTGAGGCCGTAGAGAATATAGGGAGCCAGGTGACTGTTCGGACGGAAATTGTCTTTTACCAACAAGAAACTGAACCAAGTCTCATCGAATGCTTCAGGTTTTTTGTCCGACTACGGCTGCTTTCACCGCCGTCTCTTGACACATAGTCGCCAACTTGGAAAAAAAGAGATTCTTTTATTAGTGTTCTTAGAACACCAACCTCAAGTTCCGTCTTTATTGACGGTAAGTTTGATTTTCGAGTGTGGCCACTGAGATGACAGAAGAAGTTTAGATGATTTTACCACCTAATGTTAATTGCAGTGTTTACGCTAGGGTGTCAGATATAGCCTATTGGTTGTTATCGCGTATTTTATTGCATTTTGTCAGACATTTAACGTTGTCAGCTCGTCTCTTTGCCGGTTGCTGGATTTTTATTATTACTTATCAATTCGTTCTCATCCCACGATCACTTCGTTTTAGAAACTCACTTACAATATCAATCAGGGGAAAAGGAAAAGCGTTTGTGGAGGATTAAATTATGAAGTTTCCTTAAAGATAGTGGGCGAAAAAGATAAATATGTTGTTCAGTGAAATTAATATATATATATATATATATATATATATATATATATATATATATATATATATATATTATGCATACACCAACTCAATAGGTTTGAAATATTTTTATAAAAGAGATAAATAAATAAGAAAAAATCTATTGTTTATTTGTTGACTTCCTCCTCTTCCTTATCCTCCTCCTTTCTTCTTCTTCTTCTTCTTCTTCTTCTTCTTCAGTTACTTTCTTTTTTTTTTCTCTTTCTCCTTTTTCTTATTTTTTCTTCTCTTTCTCGATTTCTTCCTTTCTCTTTTCCCTTTGTTTTCTTTCCTTCTCCTCCTCCTTCTCGTCGTTTTTCTGTCGGTATTCCTACTAAAACTCCTCCTCCTCCTCTTCTTCTTCTTCTTCTTCTTCTTCTTCTTCTTCTTCTTCTTCTTCTTCTTCTTCTTATTATTATTATTATTATTATTATTATTATAACTAAATATTAAAAGTAAAAGATTTCGAATCCTTCGTGGAGTTAATAATCTAAATTCAGAGTGTAATTGCGAAAAAAAATGAATGAATGAAAAGCTGAAGAAGACAAAGAAAGAAGGAGAGATAAAGAAATATGAATAAATTTGGAAGAATGAATGAAAAGCTGAAGAAGACAAAGAAAGAAGGAGAGATAAAGAAAGATGAATAAATTTGGAAGAATGAATGAAAAGCTGAAGAAGATAAAGAAAGAAGGAGAGATAAAGAAAGATGAATAAATTAGGAAGAATGAATGAAAAGCTAAAGAAGACAAAGAAAGAAGGAGAGATAAAGAAAGATGAATAAATTAGGAAGAATGAATGAAGCGCTGAAGAAGACAAAGAAAGAAGAAGAGATAAAGAAATATGAATAAATTAGGAAGAATGAATGAAAAGCTGAAGAAGACAAAGAAAGAAGGACAGATAAAGAAAGATAAATAAATTAGGAAGAATGAATGAAAAGCTGAATGAAGAAGACAAAGAAAGAAGAAGAGATAAAGAAAGATGAATAAATTAGGAAGAATGAATGAAAAGCTGAAGAAGATAAAGAAAGAAGGAGAGATAAAGAAAGATGGATAGATTAGGAAGAATGAATGAAAAGCTGAAGAAGGCAAAGATAGAAGGAGAGATAAAGAAAGATGAATAGATTAGGAAGAATGAATGAAAAACTGAAGAAGACAAAGAAAGAAGGAGAGATAAAGAAAGATGAATAAATTAGGAAGAATGAATGAAAAGCTGAAGAAGACAAAGAAAGAAGGAGAGATAAAGAAAGATGAATAAATTAGGAAGAATGAATGAAAAGCTGAAGAAGGCAAAGAAAGAAGGAGAGATAAAGAAAAATGAATAGATTAGGAAGAATGAATGAAAAACTGAAGAAGACAAACAAAGAAGGAGGGATAAAGAAAGATGAATAGATTAGGAAGAATGAATGAAAAGCTGAAGAAGGCAAAGAAAGAAGGAGAGATAAAGAAAGATGAATAGATTAGGAAGAATGAATGAAAAACTGAAGAAGACAAAGAAAGAAGGAGAGATAAAGAAAGATGAATAAATTAGGAAGAATGAATGAAAAGCTGAAGAAAACAAAGAAAGAAGGAGAGATAAAGAAAGATGAATAAATTAGGAAGAATGAATGAAAAGCTGAAGAAGACAAAGAAAGAAGGAGAGATAAAGAAATATGAATAAATTAGGAAGAATGAATGAAAAGCTGAAGAAGACAAAGAAAGAAGAAGAGATAAAGAAAGATGAATAAATTTGGAAGAATGAATGAATAGCTGAAGAAAACAAAGAAAGAAGGAGAGATAAAGAAAGATGAATAAATTAGGAAGAATGAATGAAAAGCTGAAGAAAACAAAGAAAGAAGGAGAGATAAAGAAATATGAATAAATTAGGAAGAATGAATGAAAAACTGAAGAAAACAAAGAAAGAAGGAGAGATAAAGAAAGATGAATAAATTAGGAAGAATGAATGAAAAGCTGAAGAAGGCAAAAAAAGAAGGAGAGATAAAGAAAGATGAATAGATTAGGAAGAATGAATGAAAAACTGAAGAAGACAAAGAAAGAAGGAGAGATAAAGAAAGATGAATAAATTAGGAAGAATGAATGAAAAGCTGAAGAAAACAAAGAATGAAGGAGAGATAAAGAAAGATGAATAAATTAGGAAGAATGAATGAAAAGCTGAAGAAGACAAAGAAAGAAGGAGAGATAAAGAAATATGAATAAATTACGAAGAATGAATGAAAAGCTGAAGAAGACAAAGAAAGAAGAAGAGATAAAGAAAGATGAATAAATTTGGAAGAATGAATGAATAGCTGAAGAAAACAAAGAAAGAAGGAGAGATAAAGAAAGATGAATAAATTAGGAAGAATGAATGAAAAGCTGAAGAAAACAAAGAAAGAAGGAGAGATAAAGAAATATGAATAAATTAGGAAGAATGAATGAAAAACTGAAGAAAACAAAGAAAGAAGGAGAGATAAAGAAAGATGAATAAATTAGGAAGAATGAATGAAAAGCTGAAGAAGGCAAAAAAAGAAGGAGAGATAAAGAAAGATGAATAGATTAGGAAGAATGAATGAAAAGCTGAAGAAGACAAAGAAAGAAGAAGAGATAAAGTAAGATGAATAAATTTGGAAGAATGAATGAAAAGCTGAAGAAAACAAAGAAAGAAGGAGAGATAAAGAAAGATGAATAAATTAGGAAGAATGAATGAAAAGCTGAAGAAGACAAAGAAAGAAGAAGAGATAAAGAAAGATGAATAAATTTGGAAGAATGAATGAAAAGCTGAAGAAAACAAAGAAAGAAGAAGAGATAAAGAAAGATGAATAAATTTGGAAGAATGAATGAAAAGCTGAAGAAGGCAAAGAAAGAAGGAGAGATAAAGAAAGATAAATAAATTAGGAAGAATGAATGAAAAGCTGAAGAAGACAAAGAAAGAAGAAGAGATAAAGAAAGATGAATAAATTAGGAAGAATGAAAAAAAAGCTGAAGAAGATAAAGAAAGAAGGAGAGATAAAGAAAGATGAATAAATTAGGAAGAATGAATGAAAAGCTGAAGAAGATAAAGAAAGAAGGAGAGATAAAGAAAGATGAATAAATTAGGAAGAATGAATGAAAAGCTGAAGAAGATAAAGAAAGAAGGAGAGATAAAGAATGATGAATAAATTTGGAAGAATGAATGAAAAACTGAAGAAAACAAAGAAAGAAGGAGAGATAAATAAATATGAATAAATTAGGAAGAATGAATGAAAAGCTGAAGAAGACAAAGAAAGAAGAAGAGATAAAGAAAGATGAATAAATTTGGAAGAATGAATGAAAAGCTGAAGAAAACAAAGAAAGAAGGAGAGATAAAGAAAGATGAATAAATTAGGAAGAATGAATGAAAAGCTGAAGAAAACAAAGAAAGAAGGAGAGATAAAGAAATATGAATAAATTAGGAAGAATGAATGAAAAACTGAAGAAAACAAAGAAAGAAGGAGAGATAAAGAAATATGAATAAATTAGGAAGAATGAATGAAAAGCTGAAGAAGACAAAGAAAGAAGAAGAGATAAAGAAAGATGAATAAATTTTGAAGAATGAATGAAGCGCTGAAGAAGACAAAGAAAGAAGGAGAGATAAAGAAAGATGAATAAATTAGGAAGAATGAATGAAAAGCTGAAGAAGACAAAGAAAGAAGAAGAGATAAAGAAAGATGAATAAATTTGGAAGAATGAATGAAAAGCTGAAGAAGACAAAGAAAGAAGGAGAGATAAAGAAAGATGAATAAATTTGGAAGAATGAATGAAAAGCTGAAGAAGACAAAGAAAGAAGGAGAGATAAAGAAAGATGAATAAATTTGGAAGAATGAATGAAAAGCTGAAGAAGACAAAGAAAGAAGGAGAGATAAAGAAATATGAATAAATTTGGAAGAATGAATGAAAAGCTGAAGAAGACAAAGAAAGAAGGAGAGATAAAGAAAGATGAATAAATTTGGAAGAATGAATGAAAAGCTGAAGAAGACAAAGAAAGAAGGAGAGATAAAGAAAGATGAATAAATTAGGAAGAATGAATGAAAAGCTAAAGAAGACAAAGAAAGAAGGAGAGATAAAGAAAGATGAATAAATTAGGAAGAATGAATGAAGCGCTGAAGAAGACAAAGAAAGAAGAAGAGATAAAGAAATATGAATAAATTAGGAAGAATGAATGAAAAGCTGAAGAAGACAAAGAAAGAAGGACAGATAAAGAAAGATAAATAAATTAGGAAGAATGAATGAAAAGCTGAATGAAGAAGACAAAGAAAGAAGAAGAGATAAAGAAAGATGAATAAATTAGGAAGAATGAATGAAAAGCTGAAGAAGATAAAGAAAGAAGGAGAGATAAAGAAAGATGGATAGATTAGGAAGAATGAATGAAAAGCTGAAGAAGGCAAAGATAGAAGGAGAGATAAAGAAAGATGAATAGATTAGGAAGAATGAATGAAAAACTGAAGAAGACAAAGAAAGAAGGAGAGATAAAGAAAGATGAATAAATTAGGAAGAATGAATGAAAAGCTGAAGAAGACAAAGAAAGAAGGAGAGATAAAGAAAGATGAATAAATTAGGAAGAATGAATGAAAAGCTGAAGAAGACAAAGAAAGAAGGAGAGATAAAGAAAGATGAATAAATTAGGAAGAATGAATGAAAAGCTGAAGAAGGCAAAGAAAGAAGGAGAGATAAAGAAAAATGAATAGATTAGGAAGAATGAATGAAAAACTGAAGAAGACAAACAAAGAAGGAGGGATAAAGAAAGATGAATAGATTAGGAAGAATGAATGAAAAGCTGAAGAAGGCAAAGAAAGAAGGAGAGATAAAGAAAGATGAATAGATTAGGAAGAATGAATGAAAAACTGAAGAAGACAAAGAAAGAAGGAGAGATAAAGAAAGATGAATAAATTAGGAAGAATGAATGAAAAGCTGAAGAAAACAAAGAAAGAAGGAGAGATAAAGAAAGATGAATAAATTAGGAAGAATGAATGAAAAGCTGAAGAAGACAAAGAAAGAAGGAGAGATAAAGAAATATGAATAAATTAGGAAGAATGAATGAAAAGCTGAAGAAGACAAAGAAAGAAGAAGAGATAAAGAAAGATGAATAAATTTGGAAGAATGAATGAATAGCTGAAGAAAACAAAGAAAGAAGGAGAGATAAAGAAAGATGAATAAATTAGGAAGAATGAATGAAAAGCTGAAGAAAACAAAGAAAGAAGGAGAGATAAAGAAATATGAATAAATTAGGAAGAATGAATGAAAAACTGAAGAAAACAAAGAAAGAAGGAGAGATAAAGAAAGATGAATAAATTAGGAAGAATGAATGAAAAGCTGAAGAAGGCAAAAAAAGAAGGAGAGATAAAGAAAGATGAATAGATTAGGAAGAATGAATGAAAAACTGAAGAAGACAAAGAAAGAAGGAGAGATAAAGAAAGATGAATAAATTAGGAAGAATGAATGAAAAGCTGAAGAAAACAAAGAATGAAGGAGAGATAAAGAAAGATGAATAAATTAGGAAGAATGAATGAAAAGCTGAAGAAGACAAAGAAAGAAGGAGAGATAAAGAAATATGAATAAATTACGAAGAATGAATGAAAAGCTGAAGAAGACAAAGAAAGAAGAAGAGATAAAGAAAGATGAATAAATTTGGAAGAATGAATGAATAGCTGAAGAAAACAAAGAAAGAAGGAGAGATAAAGAAAGATGAATAAATTAGGAAGAATGAATGAAAAGCTGAAGAAAACAAAGAAAGAAGGAGAGATAAAGAAATATGAATAAATTAGGAAGAATGAATGAAAAACTGAAGAAAACAAAGAAAGAAGGAGAGATAAAGAAAGATGAATAAATTAGGAAGAATGAATGAAAAGCTGAAGAAGGCAAAAAAAGAAGGAGAGATAAAGAAAGATGAATAAATTTGGAAGAATGAATGAAAAGCTGAAGAAAACAAAGAAAGAAGGAGAGATAAAGAAAGATGAATAAATTAGGAAGAATGAATGAAAAGCTGAAGAAGACAAAGAAAGAAGAAGAGATAAAGAAAGATGAATAAATTTGGAAGAATGAATGAAAAGCTGAAGAAAACAAAGAAAGAAGAAGAGATAAAGAAAGATGAATAAATTAGGAAGAATGAATGAAAAGCTGAAGAAGGCAAAGAAAGAAGGAGAGATAAAGAAAAATGAATAGATTAGGAAGAATGAATGAAAAACTGAAGAAGACAAACAAAGAAGGAGGGATAAAGAAAGATGAATAGATTAGGAAGAATGAATGAAAAGCTGAAGAAGGCAAAGAAAGAAGGAGAGATAAAGAAAGATGAATAGATTAGGAAGAATGAATGAAAAACTGAAGAAGACAAAGAAAGAAGGAGAGATAAAGAAAGATGAATAAATTAGGAAGAATGAATGAAAAGCTGAAGAAAACAAAGAAAGAAGGAGAGATAAAGAAAGATGAATAAATTAGGAAGAATGAATGAAAAGCTGAAGAAGACAAAGAAAGAAGGAGAGATAAAGAAATATGAATAAATTAGGAAGAATGAATGAAAAGCTGAAGAAGACAAAGAAAGAAGAAGAGATAAAGAAAGATGAATAAATTTGGAAGAATGAATGAATAGCTGAAGAAAACAAAGAAAGAAGGAGAGATAAAGAAAGATGAATAAATTAGGAAGAATGAATGAAAAGCTGAAGAAAACAAAGAAAGAAGGAGAGATAAAGAAATATGAATAAATTAGGAAGAATGAATGAAAAACTGAAGAAAACAAAGAAAGAAGGAGAGATAAAGAAAGATGAATAAATTAGGAAGAATGAATGAAAAGCTGAAGAAGGCAAAAAAAGAAGGAGAGATAAAGAAAGATGAATAGATTAGGAAGAATGAATGAAAAACTGAAGAAGACAAAGAAAGAAGGAGAGATAAAGAAAGATGAATAAATTAGGAAGAATGAATGAAAAGCTGAAGAAAACAAAGAATGAAGGAGAGATAAAGAAAGATGAATAAATTAGGAAGAATGAATGAAAAGCTGAAGAAGACAAAGAAAGAAGGAGAGATAAAGAAATATGAATAAATTACGAAGAATGAATGAAAAGCTGAAGAAGACAAAGAAAGAAGAAGAGATAAAGAAAGATGAATAAATTTGGAAGAATGAATGAATAGCTGAAGAAAACAAAGAAAGAAGGAGAGATAAAGAAAGATGAATAAATTAGGAAGAATGAATGAAAAGCTGAAGAAAACAAAGAAAGAAGGAGAGATAAAGAAATATGAATAAATTAGGAAGAATGAATGAAAAACTGAAGAAAACAAAGAAAGAAGGAGAGATAAAGAAAGATGAATAAATTAGGAAGAATGAATGAAAAGCTGAAGAAGGCAAAAAAAGAAGGAGAGATAAAGAAAGATGAATAAATTTGGAAGAATGAATGAAAAGCTGAAGAAAACAAAGAAAGAAGGAGAGATAAAGAAAGATGAATAAATTAGGAAGAATGAATGAAAAGCTGAAGAAGATAAAGAAAGAAGGAGACATAAAGAAAGATGAATAAATTAGGAAGAATGAATGAAAAGCTGAAGAAGATAAAGAAAGAAGGAGAGATAAAGAATGATGAATAAATTTGGAAGAATGAATGAAAAACTGAAGAAAACAAAGAAAGAAGGAGAGATAAATAAATATGAATAAATTAGGAAGAATGAATGAAAAGCTGAAGAAGACAAAGAAAGAAGAAGAGATAAAGAAAGATGAATAAATTTGGAAGAATGAATGAAAAGCTGAAGAAAACAAAGAAAGAAGGAGAGATAAAGAAAGATGAATAAATTAGGAAGAATGAATGAAAAGCTGAAGAAAACAAAGAAAGAAGGAGAGATAAAGAAATATGAATAAATTAGGAAGAATGAATGAAAAACTGAAGAAAACAAAGAAAGAAGGAGAGATAAAGAAATATGAATAAATTAGGAAGAATGAATGAAAAGCTGAAGAAGACAAAGAAAGAAGAAGAGATAAAGAAAGATGAATAAATTTTGAAGAATGAATGAAGCGCTGAAGAAGACAAAGAAAGAAGGAGAGATAAAGAAAGATGAATAAATTAGGAAGAATGAATGAAAAGCTGAAGAAGACAAAGAAAGAAGAAGAGATAAAGAAAGATGAATAAATTAAGAAGAATGAATGAAAAGCTGAAGAAGGCAAAGAAAGAAGGAGAGATAAAGAAAGATGAATAAATTAGGAAGAATGAATGAAAAGCTGAAGAAGACAAAGAAAGAAGGAGAGATAAAGAAAGATGAATAAATTAGGAAGAATGAATGAAGCGCTGAAGAAGACAAAGAAAGAAGGAGAGATAAAGAAAGATGAATAAATTAGGAAGAATGAATGAAAAGCTGAAGAAGGCAAAGAAAGAAGGAGAGATAAAGAAAAATGAATAAATTTGGAAGAATGAATGAAAAGTTGAAGAAGACATAGAAAGAAGGAGAGATAAAGAAAGATGAATAGATTATGAAGAATGAATGAAAAGCTGAAGAAGACAAAGAAAGAAGGAGAGATAAAGAAATATGAATAAATTAAGAAGAATGAATGAAAAGCTGAAGAAGACAAAGAAAGAAGGAGAGATAAAGAAAGATGAATAGATTAGGAAGATTGAATGAAAAGCTGAAGAAGGCAAAGAAAGAAGGAGAGATAAAGAAAGATGAATAAATTAGGAAGAATGAATGAAAAGCTGAAGAAGGCAAAGAAAGAAGGAGAGATAAAGAAAGATAAATAAATTAGGAAGAATGAATGAAAAGCTGAAGAAGGCAAAGAAAGAAGGAGAGATAAAGAAAGATGAATAGATTATGAAGAATGAATGAAAAGCTGACGAAGACAAAGAAAGAAGAAGAGATAAAGAAAGATAAATAAATTTGGAAGAATGAATTAAAAGCTGAAGAAAACAAAGAAAGAAGGAGAGATAAAGAAAGATAAATGAATAAGGAAGATGAAACAGAAAATAAGTAACGCCAAGAAAGAAAAAGATGAAAGTAAGACGGGGTGCAAAAAACTAAAGAAAGAAAGAAAGAAATGAAATGAAATATAACTGGTGTTAAGAAAGTCGATCGGAAATATGGATGAAAAAAGAAAAACAAAAGGAAGAAAGATGGAAAGAAAGAAAGTACTAGAAATAAGGGTGGTAATTAAAGACAACAGGAATTATGGAAGAAAATGGGAAAGAAAAAAGAATGGAAAGATAGAATCGAAAAAAGGAGAAAGAAGAACAAACAATGACAAAGCGAAAAAGAAAAAAAAAAGAAGAAATAAAAACAGGGAAACAGAAAAAAAAATAATGAAATGAAGCTTGTGTACAGAAATATAATAGAGAAGATGAAATAAAAAAATCAGAAAAAAAGGAAGAAACGAAAACTAAAAGAGAGAAAGAAATAAGGAAGGAAAGAAAGAAAAAAAGATTTACTGGAAGAAATACAAGAAAAAATAAAATTATGCTTGTGTAAAGACAGATATTTGTGAAAAATGAACGGAAATAAAAAAGAATAAAAAGAAGAATGAAAGAAAGAAAGAGAAAAAGAAGAAAAGAGAAAAGAGAATTAGAAATAATGAGTGAGTAAAAAAAAGGAATAAAGAGAAAAGGTATTAAAGAAAGTCAATAAGAAATATGTAAGAAAAAAGTAAAAAAGAAAGAAAAAAGAAAGTGTTTGCAATGATAAAATTAAACTGGGTAAGATGAATCAGAATAATCAAAGGTAATTTGCATCAAAGGAGGAAGATAGGGAAGAAAAAGAAAAAAAAAGGGAAAAAAGCAAAGGAAAGAAACAAAGAAAAATAAAAATAAATAGAAAAAGGAAAATAGAAAGAAATAAAGAAAGAAAAAAGGAAGAGGACAAAGAAAGAAAAATAGAAGGAAACAAAGAAAGAAAAATAGAAAGAATCAAAGAAATATTGAAAGAAATAAATAAAGAAAAATAGATAAAAACAAAGACAAAAATAGAAGGAACTAAAGAAAGAAAAATAGATGGAAACAATGAAAGAAAAATAGAAGAGGACAAAGAAAGAAACAAAGAAACAAAGAAAGAAAAATAGAAAGAAACAAGAACAAAAAATTAGAAAGAAAAAGAAAAATAGAAGGAAATAAAGAAAGAAAAATAGAAGGAAAGAAAGAAAGAAAAATAGAAGAGGACAAAGAAAAATAGAAAGAAACAAAGACAAAAAATTAGAAAGAAAAAGAAAAATAGAAGGAAATAAAGAAAGAAAAATAGATGGAAACAAAGAAAGGAAAATAGAAGAGGACAAAGAAAGAAACAAAGAAAGAAAAATAGAAAGAAAGAAAGACAGAAAATTAGAAGGAAATACCGGAAGAAAAGGAAAAGAGACTAGAAGAAAGAAAAAGAAAGAGTAGTTTAGAAAAAAGGAATAAAACAGACAGAAACAAGAAAGAAAAGAGAAATAACGACTAACAGATGAAGAAGGAGGAGGAGGAGAAGGAGAGAGAGAGAGAGAGAGAGCGAGAGAGAGAGATGGGGGGAGAGACAGAAATGAATAAATAAATATATAAAGAAGGAGAAAAAGAGAGTGAGAAAGGAAAGTAAGAAAGCTTCAGAGTTAAAAATAATGAAGTGACAAGTAGAAATCTATACAAAAAACATCGAGAAAAATACACACACACACACACACACACACACACACACACACACACACACACACACACACACACACACACATACATACACACAAAGACAAGATATAACACAACAAAAAAGAAAGAAAAGAGAAGCTCTTTGCAGATTCAGAAATTGCTCCCGTGAAGAGTTTGTCAAAAGATGAAGAGGTGGAGAGTAAGGAAAAACAGAGAGAAGGGAGAGTAAGGTGTTGTAGATTGTGAGTGTCGGAGAGCTAACCATAAGGAGATTGTTGTCGTGCTTCAGTTTGTCGCGAGACAATATCGACGATAATAGCATCGTCGTTGTCGTCGTCGTGATCACTTAACGAACGCATTCAGAATAAAGACGATTGAAATGCCAATTTGTTCCGAACTTCCTTTACACAACACAAAGCAAAAATGACGCAACTAAACAATAAGCGGTTTGCGGTATGGAAAAATGCTCAATCCTAGTAGAGGGCAAGATATTATCCACATTGCAACTCTCCTCCACCCACAAAAAAGCAAAAAGGCTTTGTGGTCTAAGAATATCTACCAATCAGTGCAATACGCAATTATTCACCTTCTCTGCCTTTTCTACCCGTCTTTAATCCTCTTTGGGACCACATGCTAACGAGTTGATCAAGTTCACAGAACCTAAGCCATGGCGTCACCAAATCACAATGGTTAGCGACCATATTTGATGGCACATACCCTCTTTCCCCACAAAAAGTTAAAAAAAATATCTTCCTTGATTCTTATTTACCAACCTCTCCGCTCGGGCAGGATATGACACAAGGTCAATTTTTAAGCGGAGTTAAACAGGTTTGAATTCAGAGTTTTCCTTCTCCTAGACTTGTTGCCTCATCAATGCTGAAGACCCTAGTCTGCCCTATTATTTGCCCATAGCTGGAGGGAGAATAATCGGATTCATACCTTTCCCAAGGGTATTAGTGCTATGTGAAATGCAATCAGCCTCGTCCAGGATTTGAACTCGTGTCACCGTGTCCATTTTCTACGACGATATCTTCCTTGATTTATAGCTATTTATTAAGCCTTAGTTTGGTTTGGTTGGGTTTTATGGTTATATAAATGCCAAATCCTGTTTATGTATTAAATATATATGATTTGTAAGCTCATTTTCTTGATAACATCTTTAAACGAATCCGCGCTCTTTTTTGTACACAGTTGAATAATTTCAAGCACTATTATATGGCTTTCTCAATTTAACATCATTCATTTGTTTGCCCACAGTTTAGTTCTTCTATTTGACCCATAGATAGGGCCCTATCTGGTTCTACCACTCCGTGTCAGAGCGGACCTGGGAGCGACGGTAATGAAGGGGTACTCAGTATTTCCTAAATCTCCAAGGCTAGTGGTTTAATATCATATCCAGGACACATCTGAGACTTAGGATGCACCCAGTGAGAATGGAACTCATTACTCAGTTGTAGTCATTTACTAAATGTACCTCAGTCTTTGTATGCCCTGTCGGCAGGGCTTAGGCTACACTGACGGTATTCCCGGCACGGGGGGAGGTAAAAACAAAAAGGGGTGTCCTAAGTATAACACTAACAGTATTTGGTAGTAAGGATTCAGTTCTGGAGATTTGGGCCGTGAGAAGTACCCCTTCATGGCCATTACGCCTGGTCCACTATAATCTGGAGTGGTATTACTTATTTGGGTGCCATCTATTTGTTAAATAGATCTGTTTACAAATTATTAATATTAGAGAGAGGAAACAATATCATTTGTCGACTTCGTCCAGGCCTTTGTCTCCATACACAGAGGGAAGATGAAGCAAATACAATTTGCCTACATACTATCCAAAGAAACTGTCGCAGCCATAATGATGCTATATAGAAACATAAAAGCAAAAGTCCATTTCCCGGATGGAGACAGACTATTTCGACATTGTAGAAGGTGTGCAGCAAGGAGACACATTAGCCCCAAACCTCTTTATCATCTGTCCAGACAACGTGCTTAGAACGTCAGTTAGAAGAATGAAAGAAAACGCTTTCAAGCTAATAAAGGAAAGAAGCAGAAGGTACCCCGCACAGACAATTACGGACGCCGACTACGCCGATGACAAAGCACTTCTGGCAAATACACCTGCCCAAATCGAAACCCAGCTACATAGTCTGGAACGAGTAGCTGCAGGCATAGGTCTCCATGTCAATGCACACAAGACAGAATATGTGCTTTAATCAAAGAGGCAATGTCTCCATATTAGACGTTAGCTCAGTGAAACTAGTAGACAGGTTCACCTACATAGGAAACTGTCTCATCAACCGAGAGAGACATCAACACGCGACTAGCAAAGGTATGGACAGCTATCGATAGACTATTGATCATATGGAAGTCAGACCTGACCGATAAAATGAAACGAAGTTTTTTTCCACGTAGCGGTCGTGTCGATACTACTGTATGGATGCACTACATGGACGCTAACTAAATGTACGGAGAAAAAGCCGGACGGAAACTACACAAGAATGCTGCAAGCAATATTAAACAAGTCCTGGCGGCAACATCCCACAGTAGTAGTACGGCCACTTACCACCCATCCCGAAAACTATCCAAGTTAGACGAACCAGACATGCAGGACCCTGCTGGAGAAGTAAGGACGAACTCATAAGTGACCTACACTTGTGGACCCCTTCACATGGACGAGGAAAGGTAGGACGACTAGCTAGAACCTACAAGCAACAGCTGTGTGCCGATACGGGATGTGACCTTGAGGACCTGCCGAGCGATGGACGATGGAGAAGAGTGGCGATAGAGGATCATCGGAATAGCTGCTATCATATAACCGTGTGCAAAAAAAAAAAAAAAAACTCTTAAGAAAATACACAAAAATTATAAATATAAACGCACGTTATTCCCTTACCTCTACGCATAAAATAATCCTAGATGGGTTAAATGCCGTTAAAATCAGTCAAGCAATAAATAAATCAATCTGTCAATTATTCTTTGTGTTCGGTAAGGTATTATCTAATTCACACAATTTCAAGTGAGAAACAAGCGTGGCTAAAAAAAGAGAAACCTTAAGAGAGAAACTGAATCTCTTCTAATTGCAGCACAAAACAACGCCATAAGGACCAACTATGTCAAAGCAAGAACAGACAAGATGCAACAAAATTGCAAATGTGGTGATAGAGACGAAGCAATCAATTACATAATAAGCACAAAGAAAGTGTAAGAGTTGACACGACAGGGTGGGCAAGGTGATCCACATGGAATTGTGCAAGAAGTTGAAATTTGAAAATACGAACAAATGAACAACCCAGAAACCCACCAAGAAAATGAAACGCACAAAACTCTGGGGTTTTGAGATACAAACGGATCATCTAATCTCGGCCAGATGACCAGACCAAGTCAACAAAAAATAGAGAACCTGCCTAATAGAGGATTTTGCCGTCCCGGCGGACCACACAGTAAATTTAAAAAAGTTGAAAAGAGGGATAAATATCTAGACCTTGCTAAAGAGCTGAAGAAACTATGGAACATGAAGGTGACGGTGATGCGAATAGTTATTGGCAAACTCGGTACAGTCACTAAAGGTTTGGTACAAGAACTGGAGGACTTGGAAATAAGAGGACGAGTGGAGACTATACAAAATACAGCATTGTTAAGATCGGCCAGAATATTAAAAAGATATGAGGAAACTTGCTGTCATTTAGACTACGGTGGAAAACCAACAGCTAACGCTAGTGTGAAGAACTTAACTCAATAATAATAATAATAACTAACACGCAACTATCTCAGAATAAATAGCCGTCTATACAATGATTATCTAGTAAAATTTGCCAAGTCGAAGAACTAGACAGAATGTATGAGGTATTTGATTTCACTATTAATGTTTTTTAGTCTAGCCTACTGACCATTAGAAGACGTTATGGAAGACGTAATTTGAAGAGAGACAATACAGCCAGTTAAAGCAGACTGTGTATAAATTTGTGGAAATTTTATCCATCAATCCTCTACTGAAGAGAGGGAAACAAAACGAATCAAAGAATAAAGTCTTATGGCCGTTCGAATAGATAATTTCGAAAAAAAATATTTGGTTGGGCATTTAACTTTTCAATCAAAACAATATGGACGGCGGACGAAACTGGGACGCTAGTCAACTCTCTACCCTCTCTTTGTCTAACTGTGACCCGCTCCGAACCCTCTTTGATCTGCCTCGAACTGATAGGACTTGAATTGCCAACCCTAATCACTACAGACGGGGATCGGAGGAAGGACCTCTGCTCAAACTGGCAGTACTTATTGTCTGTGTCTAACGGCCAAGTGTTCCTTGCACTGCACTAGACTCTTTTGCGTGAAACTGCGCATTGGTTTCCCGTTTTGACCACTCGGGTGGTGTAATGGTTAGCAAGGTAGACTAGCAAACCTACACGAGTGAGTTCGATTCTCATTGGGTGCCCAATTCATGCGGCCTTGTGCTACATCTAAGCAAAAAAGCTTAGTAAATCACCACGAACTAAAAACATAAAAAATGCGATTAATGTTTGCCGCCATTTGACTGTTCAAGCGCCGAATAATTCAGTGTGTTATGGACCTTAAACATAACATAGTCATTTCCATCGATGTTTGCCCTGTCGGTGGCCTTAGAACACGCTGAAATAATCCACTGTGGAGGGGAAAGACCTCACCTCAAGATAAAAACGTGTTCTGGGTATAAAACTTAAATATGTCTGGGAATGATGATTGGTTGGTTGTTTGGTTTTTATGACATATCAATCTTTGTAGGTTATTTAATGCCAAATCCATTTTTATACAAATAATCAGTTCTATTTAAAACAACTCAGTTTAACATATGTACCCAGTTAAAATGTAAGTACATCGTTTAATTGTCAAAAACATTTCTATTTCAAGCTATTCAGTTTATTAAAACAGTTCTAATTCAAACAATTCTGTTTAATATAAGTACAGATTTTGTTTACTCTCAATTAAATGTAAAAACAGTTCAATTTCAAAAAATTCAGTTTAACCTAAGTACAGTTTCAATGTCAAAAACATTTCTATTTCGAACGATTCAGTTTAGCATTAGTACGAAGTTTAAATATCAAAACAATTCTATTTCAAGTAATTTAGTTTAGCATAAGTACGCAGATTAATTCTATTTAAACCATAGATAGGGCCCTGTCAGAGGCTACCACGCCGAGCTACAGTGAACCTAAGGGTGATGGCAATGAACAGGTGCTTCGTATTCCTTAAAGCTCTAGCATTACTGGAACCTAACCATCAGATTATTTAGTGTCATATCCAGCACACTCGTTGGAGAGTCTTATCCCTCTGCAGAGGTGCAGTCGGTGTATTCTACAACCCCAGCCGACTGGGCAATACAGAGTTAAATGTAAAAACAGTTTTCAGATAATTCTGTTTAGCATAAGTCAAAACAGTTCTATTTTGAGCAATTCAGTTTAGCTTAAGTACGCAGTTTAAATGCAAAAACAGTAAACTCACAAAACCACAGTTTAGTTCTATTTGACCCATAGATAGGACCCTTATCATGTGCTACCACTCCGGGTCAGAGTGGACCTGGGAGCGATGGTAATAAAAGGGTACTCCGCATCCCCCAAAACTCCAGCATTACTGGAAACTCACCATCAGATTGTTTAGTATCATATGCAGGACACTCGTTGAGGTAGGGTCTTGCTAAACTGAATTGTTTGAAATAGAACTGATTATTTGTATAAAAATAGAATTGGCATTAAATAACCTTCAAAGGTTGATATGCCATAACACCCAAACAACCAACTTGATGCCATCTTACTGTAAATTATTTTTAAAGAATAGTTACTTGAAGGTATAATTGTTTACTAAAGATTATTATTCTTGATTTAAACCATATAAATGTACTTAGATAAATTATTATGATTAAATAGAAATAATTACTTGAAACCATATACGAGGATCATTAAATAAGTTTCCAGACTTTTTTCGTATGGGCACTTTTATTGATAGTACACACATGAAACTCCAGTCCCCTTCGATGTTATCTCCTCCGGCTGCAATGAACTTGTTCTACCATTCCAACAACTTCTGGAAGGTCCCATGGAAGTCCGCTTGAGTGAGCGTGTCAATGACCTTCGTTAGAGCCTCTTTCATCTTCTCAATTGTCTCATAACGACTGCTTTTGAGCTTAGGAAATAACCAAAAGTCACAGGGAGCAAGGTTTGGACTATTGGAATGCTGAGGAACTGTCATGATGCCCATCTTGGTCAAATAGTCTGTGATAAGGATGGAGTTGTGGACTGGTGCATTGGCCTGGTGGAAATGCCACTGACCCGATTTGAAGACTACTGGGGGCCAGTAGTCTTCAAATCCGACGGAATCTCTTGCTGAACTCCCTTAAAACCTCAACATAGTAGCCCTAACCCTAACCGTTTTGCCAATCAACTGTGGTGTATTGACTTCCTTACTCCTCCCACACCTCTTATCATCCCTCACAGACTCCCTGCCTTCCTTGAACCTCTTATGCCACTCAAAAACTGATGCTCGTTTCATGCAAGATGGTCGAAAAGCAGTCTGAAGCATTCCATACGTTTCTGTGGCCTTTTTTCCAAGTTTCAAACAGAATTTTATTGCATATCGTTCTTCTAAATTGTCCTCACGTCTAGATTGAAATTCACCAGCTGTGACAATCAGTCTTTAGTAGTGTGTATTCCAATTGCTGCTGTAGCTGTTCATTTGAATCTGAAATCATAAAAATTGGTCAGTCATCTCATAAGATGTATAGAAATAACATACTGAATTTTTAAGAGTCTACGACAGTTCTGAATGCCAGTACAGAAAGAGTCTGGAAACTTATTGAAACCACCACGTATATATATATATATATATATATATATATATATATGTATTTGTATATATATATTTAAAAAAAAACAACAATAGGTCACATTAAGATAAGTTTATTTCCATCCTGTTAAATGCATTGGTTTAAATCAATGCTCAAAAACTTAATTGGACTTCTTCAGATCAAACAAGAAAATGGAATAAAATAACTCTTACTTTTACAACCAAAAAAAAAAAAAACTTATTTCGCCTACATAAAGGTAACCCTTACAAATCAAGTAGAATTTTCAAGAGTCTACGACAATTTTAAATGCCAGCAGAAAAACGTCTGGAAACTTATTGAATGTACCACGTAATTATTTGTATTAGATAAAAATAGTTGAACAAAATATTGCCCAGTCGGCTGGGGCTGTAGAATACACCGACTGCTTCTCTGCAGAGGGGTAAGACCACCCCCAAACGAGTGTCCTGGATATGACACTAAATAATCTGATGGTGAGGTTCCAGCAGTGCTGGAGCTTTGGGGAATGCGGAGTACCCCTTCATTGCCATCGCTCCCAGGTACACTCTGGCCCGGAGTGGAAGCACCTGATAGGGCTCTATCTATGGGTTAAATAGAACTAACAGCATACTTATGCTAAACTGAATATTTTGAAATAGAAATGTTTTTGACAATTGAACCGTGCTTACATTTGATGTCATATAATTAAGTGCAAACAAAGGATTTTTATCATTGACAATTAAGAAAGTGCATATAAAAAGTGCATAGAAAAGTGCATATAAAACTGATTATGGAAGTGCCCGTGGTGTAATGGTTATCGTCGTAGGAAATGCATACGGCGACATGAGTTCAAATCCTAGACGAGACTGACTGCATTTCACATAACACTAATACCCTTGGAAAAGGTATGAATCCAATTATTCTCCCTCCAGCTATGGGTAAATAGTAGGGAAGACTGGGTTCTTCAGCCTTGGTTAGGCAACTAGTCTAGAAGAAGGAAAACTCTGAATTCAAACCTGTTAAACTCCGCATAAAAATTGACCTTGTGTCATATCCTGCCTGAGCGGAGGAGTTGGTAAATATGATAAAAATGATTGCAATGGTAATATTAACCGTTATGATCATAATCCAACATTAACTAATGAATCAATCTTTGGCATTAAATAACCCATATGAAGTTGATATGTCATTAAACAAATAAACCGAACCAAAGGAATCAAATTTTGGCATTGAATAACCTATAATGCTACATATAGACCTTTGACTCGCCAGTTAGTGTGGATTTCAAAACATGATGTGTAGATGTGACTCAAGATATGCAAGGGACAGCGGAAATGCCACGTGAATGGCGTGGGAAGAACTACCTTGGTGGGGCAACGGAAATAAAATTCGTAGGCGTCCGGAAAATATATAACAACGGAAGTTTTCAAACCCAGTGGTCAATCGGGCTGAGCAGTCAGCAGAGTAGTCCCGTCACGCCGTTTTGAGCACTACCCCTGGGTAGAGAGCACTCGGGTTGGGAACCTATCCCGTATCAGTCTCACGTAAAAAAGCACGAAGAAGCAAGGCTCTGAATATATATATCGCAATGTGGTGTAAAAATTAGCTGTTCCTGACCAACTCTTTCTCTCTCTCTCTTTCGCTCAGCCATTTTGCCACGACTTAAATAAATAAAAGGAGAGTTTGTATTTTTTATAAATAAATGTTGTTGTCACTTGTTCTCCCCGGTTTTGTTTTGTTTGGTTAGTTGGGTTTTATGGCATATCAACCTTCGTAGGTTATTTAACGTCAAATCCATTTTTATGTAAATAATCAGTTCTATTTCAAACAATTCAGTTTAGAATGAGTACACAGTTTAATTGTCAAAAACATTTCTATTTCAAACTATTCAAGCAGTTATATATAACAATTCAGTTTAGTGTAAGTACAGTTTCAATGTCAAAAATAGTTCAATTTAAAACAATTCAGTTTAGCAAAAGCACGCAGTTTAAATGTAAGTACAGTTTAATTGTAAAAAAAGATTTCTATTTCGAGCTATTCAGTTTAGTCAAGCAATTCTACTTCAGATTATTCAGTTTAGTAAAAGTACAGATTTTGTTTACACACAGTTACATGTCAGAACAGTTCTATGATAAACAATTTAGTTTAGTGTAAATACAGTTTCAAAGTCAAAAAACAGTTCTATTTGAAATAATTCATTTTAGCACAAGCACGCAGTTTAAATGGAAGCACGGTTCAATTGTCAAAAAATATTTCTATTCCAAGATATTCAGTTTAGCATAAGTATGCCGTTAGTTCTACTTAACCCATTGATAGGGCCCTATCAGGTGCTACCACACCAGGGCCAGAGTGGACCTGGGAGCAATGGCACTGAAGGGGTGCTCCGTATTCCCCAAGGCCCCAGCATTACTAGGACCTCACCATCAGACTGTTTAGTGTCATATCCAGGATACTCATTGGCGGGGGGGGGGGCTCTTACCCCTCTGCAGAGGTGTAGTCAGTGTATTCTACAGCCCCAGCTGATTCCCCGGATATACAAAAATAAGGAGTTGAAATGCCGTTAAACAAATGAAACCTTTACAAATGAATCAAAATTCAACTTTAAATCACCCATAAAAGAGTTCATACATCATTAAACTAATATAACACACCGTCTCATCGACTGGTTGTCCTATCTAGAAAACAGCCAAATCAAATTAATTCTTTTACCCATATCTCAGTGAGAGAAGAAGAGAAGACGGTTGGTTGGTTGGTTGGTTGGTTTATTTTACGGCGTATCAACCCTTTTCGGGTCATTTAACACTGAATAAATGTCATTATGGTAAAAGTTTCAAACAATTCAGTTTAGTATAATTATAGTTTTCTTGTTTACACGCAGTTAAATGTCAAAACAGTTTTATTTCAAACGATTCAGTTTATCATAAGAACTGTTTTTGTTTATATACAGTTTAAGTGTCAAAAACAGTTCTATTTCAAACAATTCAGTTTAACTCCAGGTCTGAGTGGACTTTGGAGTGATGGCAATAAAAGGGTACTCTGCATTCCTTAAAGCTCTGGTATTACTGAAGCCTGGCAATCAGATTGTGTATTGTCATATCCAGGACTCTCGTTAGAGGAGTCTTAACCCTCTGCAGAGATGCATTCAGTGTATTCTGCAGCCGCAGACAACTGGGCCATCAGTTATTTTTAATTGTAAAAACAGTTCTATTTCAAACAGTTCAGTTTAGCGTAAGTATACAGTTTTTTGTTTACATTCGGTTAAACGTTAAAACAGTTAATTTCGAACAATTCAGTATAACATCATTACAGTTTAGTTCTATTTGGCCCATAGATAGGCCCCTATCAGGTACTATCACTTTGGGTCAGAGAGAACCTGGGAGCAATGGCAATGAAAGAGTCCTCTGTATTCCCCAAAACTCCAGCATCACTGGAACCTCACCATCAAAATCTTTAGTGTCATATCCCGGATGCTTAATGGGGGGGGGGAGGGTACCTCTCTGTTGAGGTGCAGTCGTTGTATTCCATAGCACCAGTCGACTGGGCAATGCACAGTTAAATGTAAAAAATAGTTTTATTTCTGATAATTCAGTTTACCATAAGTATGCTTTTTAAATGTCAAAACTGTTCTATTTTAAACTATTCAGTTTAGCATGAATACGCAGTTTAAATGCAAAAACAGTAAACTCTCGAAACCACGGTTTAGTTCTATTAGACCCATACTTAAGTGCTACCACTCCGGGCCAGCGTGAACCTGGGAGCGATGGCAATAAAAGCGTACTCCACATTCCTCAAAGTTCCAGCATTACTGAAGCCTCAC